>WIQG01000178.1:0-332595 GCA_014925785.1 Mycena galopus ATCC 62051
ATCGGCAGCACAGCGCCAGCGCGTGCGCACTTCGCTTTGTTCCGAAAGCCGTGGTTTGCGATCGTAGACATCCGCACTAACAGGCAAACCGTAAGCGGAGGCAGGCGAGAGGGAAGAGGTGCGTACTTGCGCACCTGTGCGAACACTGGCCTCGCTGCGCCTCCCTCAAGTTCCATGCGGAGTTTTGCGGGGCTGGAAGTGTGCACGTATGCGCGCGTGCACCAGTTATGTAACAATTCAAGTAAGTAGATGCGCACCTGGTCTCGAGCGGGGCGGCGAGACTATGGGCGCTGGTGCTGCGCGCGTCCGCCTCGTGACGTCAGAGAGTGGTCCGCGCGGGGAGCCGACGCGGACGCGCTGCAGGACCCGTTGGCCTGCGGGCGACTTGCTGCGGACGAAGGCGGACGCTGGCCCGACTTGTTGTGAGGTGACCTGAATTATTTAGGGTGCGCGACGTGCGGGCAGTCCGCTTTGAACGGTACCGTGGATGCTCATCGACGTGCGCGGTACGGGACTGAGAAAATATGTAAGGGTAATATGAGGAAAGCGATCGCGCACCTCAGGAAAGACCTCAAAATAGTGCTGTGTACAAACCTGCCGCACTGCGGGCACATCCGCGCCTCCCGTTAGAATCCCCACTGGTCTCGAGTCTCGACTTTCTACGACGTCGGCGGGAATTAGTGGCGTGTGGCTGAGATTTCGGGCCGGTCGGCGTGCGATTTCTGCTGGACGTGAAGTGCTTGTGGGAGGGTCTGCGTGTCGGGCTCGTACGCGCTCATGCGGGGACTGCAGCTTGTCGCGGTGGTGGAATTGAATCGCGCGGGCTCAAGGAAAGCGTGCACCTCGTCGTCAAGGTAACGCTGTGCGCTTGCCGCACCATCGCGCTATAGAAAGAAAGGTAAGCGCGGTACAACAAAAAGAGTGTTCTGTCGCGACCTCGTCCAAAAGTCCTCGCGTCGTGCCGCTATCCGCGAGGCTGGGGTGGAATTGGGGCGAGGGCGTAAAGGGCGCGGGCTCACCGGGGACGCTGCCCGTCATGACGTCCTGCATGGGGCTTGTCTTGCTCGCGACGAGGTTGGGCATAACACCACCGCGAGGTTGTGGGCGTCCATGCGATTCGAGGCGGCGCGGAGGCAGACATCGTGCATCAGGTCCAGGAACGAACCAGCCATTGGGACCATACGGTCGTGTCGATAACTCGTTGACGAGGGGAGCAGGCATCATGCATTGAGCCGCGCAGGAGAACGTCATGATGACTCATGAGGAACCATTTGCGAATCCGCGGCAACAGCCAGCAACCCGGCAACTGCCGCGTCTCTCCATCTCCTCCGATCACCACGAAAAGACGTCCATACGACTGCGCATCTTGATACGATGTCTCTTCCTGCCGCAGCGTGGCGTTACCCAGTGGTTTCTTGAATGAAACTTAATCTTGCATCTTTGTTGCGCCCCTGAACTGCCGTTCGCCCCTCTGTTTGCCGGTCGGCGGTGAGTCGTCTTCCGTTCCACAATTCACATACAGCAAAATGAATTGTTCTTTCTACGCTTGGTTTTGTGAACAATCACGCCAATGGAGGACCAGTTGTTGCGCTAAATCGCATTGGACGATGTGCAAAGGTGGAGCAAGCGCACTGCCATCACGTCGAAAGTGGAGCAAAAACGAGACTCGCCGTCACAGGTAAGCAGAAACGAGCGAGCACCACACATCAAAAGGTGTATATTATTTTCAAAATGACTGTACCACATATGGGAAGCCATCACCAACTCGGTCTCACACCGGTGTGAACTCGGTCACTCGATGCGTCCGAGTTCATCAAGTGGTCGATGCGATGTGGCAACCGATGTTGTCGCATCGACGGCAACACTAAACACTGGCAGGTCTAGGATTATCAAATTAACTTCAACTCCAAAGGAGTATTGAACCAAGGTACGGTGAAAGAATCACAAATAGTTGCGAAATCCCAAAAAGGAATGTGGTTCAATCTTCATCGCGACTTGTACGCCCTCAACCTTATCGTCCTAAACGATCGCAAGTCTCCATAGATACAAACATTTCCAGACATCAATGCTCCACACAATCGCCCCAGGTGAACATCAACATCGACTTGCTGTGGTATACAGCATTTAGATCGATGGATACCACTGTCCCTCATCTGGGCTGAACGGCAGGCAGACCGACGATGCTGTGCACGTGAGTATAAGTTCTGCTTACCGCTCAGGCAAGATCGCTGAATTCAAGGGACCTTTGCAGAACACTGATCGAACGCTGAAACGAATCCGTTTCCACGATATTTTGGACCTTCAGATTGGCCGTCCGATGTTGCCCACGCAAAAATAATCCGTGAATCCACGATAAGAGCGGGAGCTGTGGCTCACGGAACTGTCTTCATTTCCCTACTTTCGACTTATCCTCAATGGACGCGCGTCGTTCACAGTCTCTCAGTCGCAGCAGCCTGTCGTGCCTCGGGCCTGAAACTGATGCCTCAGATACGCTCCTTGATGCTGCGACGGGCCTGCTTCGGATGGCGCCAAAAGGTACCCGCCGGGATCCTTTTCTGCATGTTGCTCAACTCTTTTCTAGATTCGAAGAGGTCGTGGCTGAAGTCCACGCGGATTTTGAGTTTTCTCTCCGTCGCCCTCCATTCGACCCTGGTCGTCATTCATCTACTCCTCATGGTGGTTTGGTGGAGGGGAATAGAGCGCCGTCTGGTATTTCCTGTGGAGGACCAGACTGTGGTGTCCTCCGTCGTCACCGCGATTCTCACCACCTTTGTAACGGAATGTACCGTTTTCTGGGGCGCTAAAACTTGGACTGAACTCCATTTGTTTCGCAGATTTATTCCGCTGCCTTGGTCTTCGTGACCCAAAAACTGTCATTTAGACGAAGCCTACGTCGCGAGCAGACCCTGACTGCGACACACGACATCGCAACGGCATGGGGCGGGATTGCTTCCGCAGCGTTGTGCGTCTGGAATCAAAAGGTGGTCCCAGCAGCAATCACCGGAGTCCTCTCTGCCTTCGTGTACCTGGCTAACATTCTGGTCTTGCACATCACATCCCCTGCACTGCTTTCTGTGGGAACGTTCAACGCTACGCGCTCATATTCAGTTTCAACCCAGGGCCTTCCGGCATTCAATTTTTCCGGTTACAATCTGTCTAGCGATGATGATCTGAACGATGCGTTGTGTGTAGTTTATCTGCACCCATCTTTATAGTGTCATTCATTCTTCATAGAAGAAGCGCACCAGACTATGCGACGGCCTCCCTATCATTCCTCACCTACTTGAATAGGAATTCCACAAACTTCGGACTCCATGCTGGCACGTTATATGATGTGTTGGGTGGGAATGGCGGACCAGTTGATGCGACCGTCAACGCCACCGGCTTCAACCTCACTTGCGGTTACTTGACGAATGTGAACGCACACTTCCATGGTAATTGGAAGCTTTGGTCGTTTAACATAAGTGGAACACCAACAAGATATTTGCTTGAATCCATCGGTAAGATCGCTACTTAATATCTCTGAACCAATCTGCCATTAATTCTGCACAAGAGCCGGGAATAATTTCTACCTTCGAGTGGGCTGCGATTACTATTGGGCCAGAAGGTTTAAGTGACGGGTCAGTACGTACTGCCACATTCTACAGCACCGTTCCAATTCTAGACTCGGACGGGAACGGTGGCCACTGGGTGGCGCTGGATCCACCGATGGAATCCGGTGTCTCCGCCATCCAACTTTTCAGATGCTCGCCGACATTAGTCCACCAAACAGCTATGGTGAATTCTCAGTCGCGGCTGCCCATATCTTTCGCACCCGAGATCACCAAAAATGCCTCGACGTGGTTGCCGTTTAATGCAGCTGTATACAACTTCTCGAATGCAATATTTGCGGAACCCGAGGGTTTGATAAACACCGTACGCGATTCATTTGAAACCTTGTTGCCGTTACTTCTCGTTTTCTCCAGTGGGAACCGTGTTATGCTGCAATGCCGCCCGCTCCAATATCCGATTCCAGTGCAATGGCAGCCGCTTTACGATTAGCCCCCGCAGAGGTATCGGTTGCCGACATGTTGGTTCCACCGCCATGGTTCTTTCGATCTTGATCATTGATGCCTTCACTAGGTTCTTGAGAGAACAATTGTATTTGTTTCCCTTCAATTCCACGATACCTGCCGGCATCACCCTGCACGACCTCGAAAATGCGTTTTCCAACCTTGCGGCGGCGATGTTTTGGACTTGTGGGTTTGACCGAAGCCCAATCTAATAATCTTGATGACACCAATTTTCCAGTGGGTCACAATCCACCGCTACCAGTGACGGGGTATGACTCGCGTCTCGGGGTCTCACTACTCGAAGGAAATGCGGCAGTCACCGAACTCTTTCTTGACGCACATTTGAGCGTAAGTTGATTAATCCTGCGAGGAGCCAGAAAGTGATCTGGTAAACGTAACAGTTGAGCATAATCGCTGTACATAAGACATTCCAAACCTATACATTCCGCAGAAATAATCCTCACTTCAGGTTGTGTCAGGCCTGATAGCATCGGCCATACTCTTGCTTCTCTCTCTCCAATCCGTGCGTCTTCGGAAAGGTGGAGAAAGGGAGACTGATGGTCCAACTGATGGAATGGGGATGCTGCATGCCATCTGGTTATATCGCAATCATCCCGAACTCAAAACGCGCCTGGAGCCAGTCGATCATCCGACCGATACAAATCTGCGTGAGGCAGCAATGATCAGGACGAGATTGTCAGGCGGTGTATTCCACCCACATCGGAATTGGGAATTGACGGAATTGAAACCGAGACACATGCATGAAACCACGTCTCTGGTAGGTCATGAAAACGCAATGGCTGTATCCGTCTCGCATTCTATGCTACCGGAGAAGTCAACATACACTGGCCACGATACAGATTTTTTAACCTCGCCCAATACCACGCCCAACCTGGCTCCAATCTCTCGAGAAGGTACTTGTCATGCATATCACCTTTCTGCACCCTGCTCATCCTGTACAGCTCCGGTGCGGTCGTGGTCGAAGTCCACGGGAACTTTGAGCCTCTTCTCCGTGGCTTTGCACGTAATCTTTGTCGCCATTCACGTGGCTCTCGTCGTCGTCTGGTGGAGGGAACTAGAGCAGCGTCTCGTCTTTCCTCTCGAGAAACAAGGATCTGTGTCTTTCATAATGACCACAATTGTAACAACAATTGTGGCGGTATGTAGTAGTCCATTTCAACCACGAACACCATTCTAACCATATCTGCCGAAGATTTATTCGGCCGTCTTGGTTTTCTTGACACAAAAAATGTCATTCAGGCGTAGCCTGTGCGTAAATCAAACGCTCACAGCGACCCATGATAATGTGGCAGCATGGGGAGGTATTGGCTCCGCAGCATTCTGCATTTGGGATCAACAAGCAGTTCCAGCATCGGTCACCGGCGCTCTGTCGGTGTTCGTGTATCTGGCAAACATCTTGTTTTTGCACATCACATCCCCAGCGCTGTTTTCGGTGCAAACATTCAACTTCACTCAGTCGGTTCCCGTTTCCACGCAGAGTCTTCCAGCATTCAACTTCTCCGGCTACGACCTGTCCAGCAATGAGGATCGGGCCAATGCACTGTAAGTGTCGACACCACAAACCAAGAAAATAACCTGATTTACACTTCACAGCACCGGTGCGGAGCAGTATGCAGCGGTGTCGCTTCCTTTCTTGCCCTATTTAAATGCGCGCACAACAAACCCTGGCCTAGGTATCGGCACATTATACGATGTCTTGAATCCCAATCCGGGGACTGTCAACGCAGTCGGGTTCAACATCACTTGCGGATACTTGGACCTGGATGTTACCCAGAACCCCGATTCGTCCCTTGAGTTCTCCGTGGACGGAGTCACGTACTGGGTTGGACTTACAGGTAAATAGTTCGCAAAATCACACCTTTCGTGCTCACCATTCCATCAGCTTCCGGAGTCATTTCGACTCCCAGCCTCAGCCAGAGACAAATCACACTGCCTCCGATCGTGCTCGGTGGGCGACATGCGTCTAAAGCAGATGCCGGAAGCACATCTTCCCAGTCCAAAGTGCCTATTCTGCCAGTCATATTCTACAGCACCATTCCAATCTTGGATTCAAACAATTACACGGGTCCACTGGTGATTTTGGACCCCCCTATGATGTTCACCAACGTCTCTGTCATCCAATTTTTCAGATGCTCGCAGGCACTGGTTCACGTAGGCAGGCTGGTAACGAGCCTATGGTTCACGGGACAGCGATCGTGGACTCGCAGTCAGGGCAGCTAATATCCGCAGAAACCACTCTCAATAAAGCTGCGGCGACATGGCTACCATTCCCTGAAAACACGTCCATTTCCTCGGACTCTGTATTCGTTGAACCTGAGGGATTCATAATTGCTGTGGGTAATTGTTCCTTTTCATATTGCGCCATTGACTGTTTAGTGGGAATCCTGGTATTGTGCAATGCCGATGGGCTCGGTACATCTTACGTCCTTCTCCTGGGAATCAGATTTGTCCGTTGCAGACTTGTGAGTAGATACGTCTCTTGTCTTGATCTCTATTGACCCACATCAATCCAGGTTCTTGATGCAACAGTTGAATTTGATCCCTTCCAATGGCACTGTGCCGGATAATGTCACACTTCACGATCTTGAAAACCAGTTATCACATCTTATTGCCTCCATGTTTTGGATATGTAAGGGGTAATCACGCATCCATTAAGGCTTTGACCTACACACTTCTAGTGGGTCACATTGCCCCGCCACCTGGGTTTAACGCGACAACCGCTACTTCTCACGATGTGGCAACGCCGCCCGTTCTGCTCACTGGAAATTCCACGGTGACTCAGATATCAGTCCAAGCGCGGTTGAACGTGAGTTGATTAGGTCTACGAGCAGTTGGGAACTGACTGGACTCATAGTTGAGCATAATTGCGGTAACCGAGTCCAGGAAATAACTTGGGGACATGGGTACTGACGATGTTTAGGTCTCCGTAGGCCTCTTTGCTTCCACGATACTGTTGCTCCTCTCTCTGCGGATTTCACGATTTCGGAAGGCAGGAACGCATAAGTATGATGTTCAAATCGACGGGGCGGGAATGCTCCATGCCATCTGGTTATATTGCAGCCACCCCGAACTTGAGACTCTCATAGAGCAAGTGGAGGACCCAACCGACGTGAACCTCCGCGAGGCTGGGATGGTGACAACGCGATTCGGAGTACCTGAAGCCAGTAGCTGAGAAGGACTACAAATATTTTCTGGATTTATCTCTGATTAGTACGCTTCATCGCTCGAGTGGTTCAATTATTCACACCTTTTCTCACCTTATGAGCTTAAACTCGGTTATCAGTACCTCGGCTCCACCCGCTTTTTAAACGCTCATTAAAGCGCTGGCGAGGTCCCTTCAAGTTCCTCTCCACGGCCCACGCGTTTATGCACATGTAAAACTCAGGCAGTTTGATTTGATGTGAAGTAGATCCAACAAAGTGTGGTTCATTCGCGCAAATGAGGCAGATGTTTGTTTTGAGAATGCTCTTGACCGCACTCACAATGTGAATGGGGCACGGCAGACGTGGGCACTCGTTAACGGAAGACTGAATTGGAAATAAATATTTGACTACAGTCGTTGATTCGCGCATCCCGTTAGAGCATATTGTGATTGATGCATGATGCAAAGTGAAGCCATTATGTTAATTATCGTTCAACCATGAAGATTGAACGCGATGAACCAGGTCCATACCTATATTCACCTATTGCCTTGAGATTCAATATCCCTGAAGGCCAAAATTATAGCTGTTGAAACCATGGATGTCCATATCCTCGCGCGCAAGGGGCCATTTCATGAATAGTTTCTCATTTCGGTCAACCGTCTTATGTTCGATATCAGTTCCACTCGTTATTGTTATTCTCGTTCAATGTCGGCTTTAAGCAACTCAGACGTAACCAAGCACCACCCCGCCTTTGAGCTCGATTCCGGATCCTTTCCTGTCTTGCTGTTCTTGCTCTCCGGCTGAATTTTACTTTTCAATTTCTTCAACATCAACTCAAGTCCGTGTTGAACATAAGTATACAGTCTAAGATACATCTTGATCGTTATCTGTATATCAGTTCTGTTACACAGACTATTCGGAATCAACCTCAAGAAAACAAACTGGAATCTGGATTGAATTGACTCGGCACTACGCACAGGGTGTCTACAATTACAATTTACACGCTCCCCCACTCACTCGCGTGACCGTCGTCTCGACGAGAAAACGGGTTGCGCGTGCGCGACCCGCAGACTCAGCCCGTGCGCCTACCGACATCGACCTCCGAATCACGGATCGGCAGCACAGCCCCAGCGCGTTATGCGCTTCCGAAAACTGTGGTGTGCGAGCGTAGACATCCACGCTAACATGCAAACCATAAGCGGACGCAGGCGAGAGGGAAGAGGTACTTGCGCACCCTCGCTGCGCGCTCCCTCGAGTTCGATACCGAGTTTTGCAGCACCGGTTATGTAGGAATTTAGCAATTTAAGCAAGTAGATGCGTACCTGGTCTCGAGCGGGGGCCGAGACGATGGGCGCTGGTGCTGCGCGCGTCCGCCTCGTGAGGTCAGAGTATTGTCCGCGCGGTCGACGAGGAGCCGACGCGGACGCGCTGCAGGACTCGTTGCGCCTGCGGGGGACTTGCTGCAGACGAAGGCGGGCGCTAGCCCGACTTGCGAGGTGAGCTAAAATTATTTAGGTGCGCGATGTGCGAGCACCCGGCAGTCCGCTTTGAACGGTACCGTGGATTCTCATCGACGTGCGTGGCACGGGACTAGGAAAATATGTAAGGGTAATATGAGGAAATCGCGGCGGTGGAATTGAATCGCGCGGGGGCCACAGGAAAGCGTACACCTGGTCGTCAAGTTAACGCTGTGCGCTTTCCGCACATCACGCTATAGAAAGAAAGGTAAGCGCGGTACAAGAGAAAAGAGCGTTCTGTCGCGGACCTCGTCCAAAAGCCCTCGCGCCGTCGTGCCGCTATCCGCGAGGCTGGGGTGGAATTGGGCGAGGGCGTGAAGGGCGCGGACTCTCCGGGGTCGCTGCACGTTCGTTTTGCTCGCGACGATGTTGGGCATAACACCACCGCGAAGTTGTGGGCGTCCATGCGATTCGAGGCGGCGCGGAGGGAGACGTCGTGCATCAGGTCCAGGAACGAACCAGCCATTTGGGCCATATGTACTTGATGCTACGGTCGGTGTCGATAACTCGCTGACGAGGGGAGCGGGAGAAGGTCATGATGAGTCATGAGGAAGAACAAATCCGCAACAGCCGGCAGCCCGGGAACTGCCGCGTCTCTCCATCTCCCTCCAATCACCACGAAAAGACGTACATCCGACAGCGCATCTTGATATCCTGCCGCGGCGTGGCGTTACCCAGTGGCGTCCTCGAATGAAACTCAATCTTGCATCTTTGTTGCGCCCCTGAAGTGTTCGCTGAGTTTCGCTGCTTGCCCTTCGGGATCGCATCATGCACCTCTAGGTATCCGCCGCAGTATTTACATTTGCCCGAAGCTGCAGTGCCAACAATCATTCCTGTCGCAATTTATGGCGAGAATCTCTGTATGTCTCTTTACAGCTCTTTACACTAGGGATCTACAGCAACCCACATGTTTCTCCCGCTGCGCTCCGCGGTCAAATCCGGGGAATTCACCTGTTTCGGTCTGTTTCTGACATATCTTACTAATGTTCTCGCTGCAATTCACATGCGGATGAGAATAAATGCCTACTGACCTGTCTCTCGATCCGCGCTACTGTTTCCGCTAGCCCCAAAATTGCTTCAAGAAGCAGCTCGCGTATGCCTTCACCCGGTACGGTACGGCATTTGCAGTGTATAAAGACCGCCGCTGACGATAGAGCCCAGTTTCGACTCCATTACGATGGCTGCCCCTCCTGCTTCTGCCCCCGATGTCACCCTGCTGTCTGTGTCTTTTCTCTCTTCAAAAGCCGTGCCCCGAACTCATACTGCCCTCCTTAGTTTCGGCCCGATGCTCATCGGGGTGCTCCTCAATACGATGCTATATGGTGTACGTTATGTTCGCGCTAATTGACGTTGCAATCTTATCCGCCACAGGCTATGGCCGTCCAGGTACATACTGCCTCGCATGAGTCTCCACCGCATAACCCAATTGCAACCCAGGCATTCTTGTACTACGGCAGATACAGGAATGACCGCCCATGGTTCCGCTACCTAGTGCGCCCATTTGCTCCCAGCTCATCCCGGAATATCTGATGACGCTCCTCCCATCTAGGTGCTATACCTCGTCATAATAGAAACGGCCAACTGGGTATGCGACGTGGGGATAATTTACGAGCCGTTGATCCTCCGCTATGGTGAGCAAGATCCCCCGTGGAATGCCCCGCTCCGCGCCGAGACTGAAACTAACAATCATTCCGACCGTAGGACAGCCCCGTGCACTCGTGATGTCGCCGATTCGTGCGTGATTTATCCTCGAGTTCATGCGTGATTATCCTCCTCACCCCGCAATCCATATAGTTTTACGAACGGGTATGACTTGAGTCTCATAATACGTGATATCAACTCATCAGTTTTGTTTCAGATGCAGTCCTGACCGTACGTGATTTGAATTGCCCCACTGATGAAAATCCATCCATCCATCCATCCATCCATCAGGTCCTGGTATCGACCCCCGTACAGCTCTTCATCGCCTGGCGTGTCCGAGTCGTCACTCGCGCGTACATCCTCCCCACCATGATCTTCATCCTTGCGATGGTCTCTTTCGGTGCGCTTGTTTTTTTAAAAAAAAACAACGTACATGGTCCCAATTTAACTCACCCTGGAGGCGGCGGAATCGCCACCACGACGATCGTCACCCTGCACCCCGACTTTGCCAGCTTTGGCCACTTCCGCGCAGAGGTCATCACCTGGCTTGTCTCCAGCACCGCGTGCGATGTCGTCCTCACCGCGTCGCTCGTGTACTCCTTGGTGCGTATATCCAACTCAAGGCTGGATAAATCTCGCAACATGCTGTGTATGCGTATGCTCACACCCGCCTTCACGCACAGTGGACGCGGAAGACCAACATGATCTCCACCGATAGCTATATTAACAAGATCATCCGATGTGCGTGAGCGGGTCCTGATCCTTTCTTGCTACCGTGTGAAGCAAGAAGCATGGCTGAAAACGAAGCCACACATAGTATCCGTGCAAACCGGTTTCATCACCGCCGCGGCTGCACTCCTCGACATGGTGCTGTATCTTACGCTTCCGGTGAGCCCGCATTGCGACTCATTGAGCGATGGAACTCACAAAATTCACTCGACACGCAGAATTCGAGGTTAGTCTGAATCATTACACCGACTCCCCACTCGTGATTTCGATTTACTCACCAGGATTTATTTTTATTTTTCAGCGTGAACTTCATCTTCGACTTCGCCTTATCTAAACTATACACGAACGCTTTGATCAGCACGTCAGTACTTTTCATTCCCCCAATCTCTTTCCCTTTCCCCTTTCCCCTTCTTCCTTTTACCTGTCTCTTGTCCTGTGGATGAAACTGACGACTCGAAATAAATCCATTTCATTTCACAACAGGCTCAACGCCCGACCATGGCAAGAACACGTCTCCGAGCACGGAGCACCCAATGCGCTTTTTGAGCAGTCGAACACGGGCGTGACCAGCCTCGGAGGCGCACAAAGCACCAGCTTCACGCTCGTGCAGCGGCGAAGCGTGAGTTCATCCATTCATCCATTTTCATGTCATAGCTCATGCATTTATTTCACTGTTCAGTCCCAGCCAAGGGGCCCAAAGACCTACACTTTGAACCAGCCCTATCCCCTTCCCCACCCGCCGAAGGCCCGGTTAGATAGTGCTGAATATGATGATTCGGTGTAGAAATTAGCATGGACAGAATTGCTACTTTGTATCATACCGCATATCTCGATATACCATATTCAGAAGCAACATCTTGGCAGGCCTTGGTACCAGCAGGCTGGTGGCCTTGAAAGGAATGTTGTTGCTCGAGGATAAGCCTGGGAATTTTATGTAGTGATACAATAATATCCAGAAACAAATGTAACCAACTAGAGAAGAATCAAACCAAAAAGAGTAATTGCTCTTCAACGGCGGTGTCGGAGTTTAGATAGGTGAAAGCACGCGATCGATTCAAGTTGGGATTTCCAAGATGATGGAGAATACTGAATCTCTTGCGTTTGGAAGGCCTGCAGCGCTGTTGAATCAAACAAAATGCTTCAGTTCTTGAGCTTGAATTAGAATAGCGAATGCATCAGAAAATGTGATCCCGCTAATGTGACACCAGGGGCAAAACCCGAGGCATATGGAATCCATATGCCTTACAGGCATGTCCTTCGCATGTGGTTGATCCGTAGGACAAAGGTGTCAATTACCTTTGTTCCATGGATCACCCACATGCGAAAGACATGCCTGGGCTTTTGCCCCCGGTGTGAATGGAAGCAACGACGGGAAACCAAAACAGAAGAAAGATTAGAAAAGGAACCAAGGGGGGGTCGGGATTAAAATTCCGTACGTGGGGAGGGGGGCAGGCGGGTCCAGGATGGGCTGAAAAAAACTTTTCAGTACATAAAGTTTAGAGCCTCAAAATGGCTCATAGACATGAGAGGGATGTTGGCTGGTTGTAGTGAACACATATAAATGCCCAGGGACTTGACATAACAAGATTTATCAGTTTGAACCCATGCTTTCAGTGATTCCAAGAATTTCCAGCCAAGTTGGGGTCAACTGTGATTGGTTCTCAGGTCAAAAATTATTGAGGTGTTGAGTGCAGAATGTTAAATCTATCAGCTGCACTCATTATATGGTATACACAAGCCTGATTAAGCCCCACAAAAGAGTAGGAAGTAAGCGGGAGAGCGGCGGCTGGGTGCGGAGAAGCCGGCCCGGGCCCAGGGGTGGGAAGCTCCTTCCCTATAAGGAAGGAGGGGGAGGGGGGGGGGTCAACTTGGGGTTGATAAAAACTTTTCAACCCTATATCCGATTTTCGAATCCCGACTTCCCCTTGAAAGGAACCAGATATAAGTAGACGGGTAGAGCATAGCTTTTATAAGACGAGCTTTTAAAGCTAGGCAAATAAGTATTGACATATAGAACAGGTTTTAATTACGCGCGGGGCGCTAGTTCAAGTTCAATTGAACGATAAAAATATCGACTCCTACGCGTGGCACTCTCAAATAAATATTCACGTCGAATCAAACCACCTCTGCTAGAGTTTCACGGAACTGAAAGAAGATGCTGTAGCTGAAATTCGCGCTGTGAGTCTGAACAGCAGCTGCGTACCGTTTTATTGTTGTGCTTGGCGCTCCCGGTTAATCGCAGGTGTGCCGCTACAAGTATATGCTCTGGTTATTTAGAAATGCCCAACAAACGGCCCAAGGAAATTCCGCCGACTGTCCCGAGTTCCCCTCATACCCTCATCATAACATACGGCGGCGACGGCCAACACACACCCCTGGTCATCCAGGGCTTCTATGCCTTGCCCGCGTCGTTTGTGGAATATGTGCATGCCGAGTCGCAAGATTCAGCAGGAGTGAGTAGGACTAATCGCGGGATTAAACCGTGGTGGAATTAATCTGTAGAACTGTAGGATTAATGTGCAGATTATTTAGGATCGCGGGATGAGTTCAATTGGATAGTTCAAGTCAAGATTAATCTGGCCTGCTGCAAATTTTAACTGGCTGCTAGGGTCGGTGTCGTCGATAACTCGTTGTGGTGTGCTCATAACTTCAGCGTTCAGCTCTGGTCAGCATAGGCCCGGATCCGCGACAGCCGCTCGGCAGTTCGGCAACCCTAGGTTTTGTGTTGGTTTTTTTTACGAAATCACCACGAAAAAAAATGTCGACGGTGCAGCTGTTGCAGCTGCGGAAGATGAAATGTTCTTTCTCCCGCGTGGCGCTATTCGAATTTCGGCCCCACGAATATCACAATAAAATTGCCATGAAATTGCATGCATATTCATAGCACTCACGAACAGACACGCACTACGCGTCACAGATAGTTCTATGAACAACACCGTGATCGTGGCCGGTTGCTGTTGGTTGCTTCCCTGGTGGTATCATGGTTGAAAATAAGTGGAACAGTAGTGCGGGGTTTATCACCGCTACCGCCGCATGGTCCATGGAACATAGCGTGGTTCCCGGAGAGCTGTGGTTTCTCTCCTCTTCACCCCGACAAAACACTTTACTTGTATGATATTCGAAAAGCATAACCAGTAGGCATCTCAAAGCGATGCGTAGGTGGACAATGGACACTGTTCCTTGAACTTGGAAACTGATGCGAAATGAATCAAAAGAGAAAGCGCATGAGAGAAGGAAAATATTTCCACTGATCAATAGCCTAGATAGCGATTCGAGCTCGATAATGTTATGATTCGCGGTAGCATCGCCACCAGTTAGCACCCGCATCTGAGTACAAGGATGGGCAATCTTCAACCTAGAAGAACAGGAGAGAACAGGGATTCTAAGGCTTCGATTGCAAAACACTAACACCAACAGTGCGTGACGTTGTTGCAAGCCATGGATGGATTCATCGCCTCGGAAGATTCGATCAACCCGTGCAATTTTAGGTGTGTAGCATGTTTAGAATACCTACGACCCCCAAAATGCCGTATCGCAGGCGCGGGTATTCGTTCTGGAACATCGCGGTCAGTTTTAAACAATAAGGAAAGTGGGGGAGCTCACAACCAGGATTGATGCATATCCTACCAATGGGATAATACTATCTCGAGATGCTGTATCAAACGCAGGACGGTCAAGATGCAGATGGAGAAACGCACCAGCGAACCCGTCCGACAACATGCTTGCGCTCCAGCCACTCAAGCCCCTGATACAACGATAGGTCGTCGAGATCATTGTTATCGCCCTTTGTCAACAAGAGTGGAGATCTGTTTGGGTGGGTCGTATTGGTGTTCGTTTAGCTAGGTAATTGGGCTAAGTGAGAAGGCTTACGATGCATCTGCAGCATCATGCGTTTGCACGACACGGTGGACAATTGTGATCCCTTCGCTCGTCACTTGATACACCGTGATTTCGCCAGTCCTGTAGGTCTGTGGCATAGAATTGGATAGGAAAAGGAGGTCGCCGCGGTGTATACCAGGCTCCATGGAACCGCTATGTCGAAGTCAGTCAACGCGGGAATGAATGGATACCAGTGGCGCGCCTCAAAACGACTACAATGGGCGATTTGCAGTTGGTTAAAAGACCGAGAGCGGTGTATAACATGAAGACGGAGGTCAAAGACAGCGCTACAGCTTGCGCTTGAAGCAGAACCTGGAGGAGATGAGTTGATGCATAAAAACATAAGCAGGACTGCGAGGATTTACTCGGCGTATCCGAATGCCCCACATATTACAGGAGGGGAGCGTGGAGCTTTGATTTGACGATGGAGGAACAGAAACACTATCCACATAATTATATGAGGCTTGACCACGTTGGAACACGTCGGCGACGTGTTCGTGGATCATTGATCTACGAATTGCCTGATTGAAGGATGGCACTTAGCCCAAGGAAATCTCTTGTTTCCGGACTGGGTAGGGGGGGGGGGGGCGGTGGGGGTCTCGGGTACCTTATTTCACTTTTCGGAATTTGTTCCCAAGGCCGTGAAATGTGTTTAGAAGGGTCGAAAAAAAACGGGTTTTTTGAGGGTACTTCTGTTGGTATAAGGGTGGAGAACAGATTGCAATAGCACGAAAGTTATCCCAAACATCTAAGACTTATTCAAAATTAGTGCGAGATTGAGGGCCAAAACTATTTGTCTGATATGCGTGGGAAATCTGTGGAAAATTCCCCGATTCAGAAGTGGCTGTGCTCGGCTAACGGGGGTGGGGGGTGCGGAGGGCCTTAATCCGCTTTTCCGACCTAATGTTGGAAATTTTAAGGGTGCCCACCTCTTGGCTGCTTTGAATGTCCGGACGCATGCATCATGGGTTCGGCTGGCAGACACCGGCGACCACGTCGAAGCACACGATTTACAGAGAAATTTCTTGGCGCAATATTGGAGCGTCCAAAATTCCAGTTCAGAAGCAGGAAAGCCTCGTGGCAGTCGGAGTGGGGAAGAAGCAAGCGGCAACGTCCGAGTCGGAGATCAATATTTCCATCGGTGACGTCACGAGGTTGAACTTTTCCCTACGGGCGATTATAATACAAGAGCGCGGTGCTTCGCGCCCCACCACCTCGGCTGGCTCATGACAGATTATTCAAAGAAAGAGAAGTGATGACTAGGGTTTGAGTGTGAGCAACAGAGTCCGCCGAATACTGCCGAATACTGCCGCTCACCAAACTAAACGAATCTTTTGCGATACAGAAAGCTGTCCCAAACCTGCCGATCAAAATAGCTTACTTAGCCGCCGGGAGACCCAATAAATAAGAGGAACCGTGGAGTGTCTCGGCAACTTGATCCGAGTTAGCGAACCAAGAAATCTTTTATGGTATACAAGACGCGCCGTCGCTTCACTCCGGCAACTCGTACCAGAAAGCAAAATTGAAATAAATTGAATTGGGGTGCATACTCAAAAAAAAAAAAATGGGATATACTGTATGGCATGGTGAATTTCGGGTGGGTCGGACTGGGCAGGGCAAGGAGTTACAGAGCTTTGCCTTGCTGAGGGTGTATAGCAGGATGGCATGTCAGAACTGCGCAGCGCCTCGTAATGTGCTGCAACAGGCACTGAGCTTTAATTTTAATATTTTAACTGTGTGTGCCCTTCCAGATTCGAACCGGAATTATCCTACTGTAGCGTTTCGACCAAAGGTTCAGGTGACGGGTGACACGGGCTTGTGAATGAACAATTTTGACCTCGGTGACAGGTGACGGCGCAATTTTGGACCCAAATAGGCCTAAAAACGCGAATTTTTTTCAGTCCGGCAACTGCCGAATTGCCTTTTATGGTAATTTTATCGTGATTGCCGAGGAATGAACAATTGACCCAGTGAACAATTGAGGTGACGGGTGACACCCCGTGAACCTTTGGTCGAAACGCTACAGTAATCGACCCGGTTTGAAACAAGTATGTGATTGGACAGCTCTCGATGGCGTGCAATGTCTTATACAATACGCGTGGGCGGGGCTACCCGCGAAACTGGCTCCCAGTTTCTGCCCAAAAGCCTGCCGCAGAGCCTGGCTCGTGTGCTTACTGATCGTCAATCGAGGTTTCGCTGTTTCAGGTGGTTCGTTTTCTGCCTGTGCAGTCACTGCAGTGGTTTTTTGGGCTTGTCGATAAGGTGGCCCACTGACGTCGGCGTCACGTCGCTACCCAAAATTTTTGACGAAGATACGGATTGTGGGGTATCTGTACGGGTTGTTTACGTGCCGGAACCTTATGTGCTGCCAAAAAATCTATTATACAAAGGACAATGATTAAACATAAGTAACCAACTTGGTTACTTATACAAAAATCTTGTGGTCTTTCGGACCTTGTGACCTTGTGGCACAAGCTCACAAGGTCAAAGTGCAAGAAAAGCTCTCCGAAAAATGCACAAAGAAGAGACAAGAGGGTTGTGAGGATTGTGAGCAGTCCTCTCAAAATCCATGGCAACCGTGTCGTACCTAGAAGCATTTCAATTTTCACAATTCACGCCCCCGGCCAGAGTCGAACGAGGGAGGGGTCTTGTGAAAATCTCGACTGACTTTGCGGTCTTGCGGTCTTGCGGCACTTTGGCTGTGGCTTGCGACCTTGTTTGGTCTTGTGAGGTCTTGTACAAGACCACAAGATCTTTGTAGAAAGTCTGATGAAGACAAATGCTCAGACAGAGTACATACAAGATTAGTGGGAGTGTGAGTCATTGAGTCGCACTTTTGTCCATCAGAAAGTGGGACTCGGTTTCCCGAGTGCGACTGGTTACTCGACGGCTTTGATGGGAACAAAATCGGCGCACGCTGTGCCGATTTTCGGCTACGGATGCCAACTAGTAATAAGATGAAATTCCCATGCTCCGTCAATGCGAAAAAAAAATTCAGGATGCAACCCGGTCGTTCTCGTGGCTCAAGTTATAAATGAAAGATGTGATTATATGCCCCTGGATCGGGCAGTCAACCCAGAATTTCCATAATCGCCCTTGAAACAATGTTGCGACATTTGCCAACCTCACTTCCGGTTATGGAAAAATTTGGCCAACCTCCAGCTTTGAATCTAGGGTAATTCCACAGCCTCTGGGTCGGGTCGGGTCCAGTCGGGCCCGACCCGACTCGACCCTCCCATGCCTCGGATGTTCTCGGTAATTCAGGACTACATTTAAGTGACAATGCTGTAGATACCATTAATGGTAACCGTAGTTCCGAGGTGAAATTTCTGTTTTCAACCTCAAAATTGCAAAAGACAACATTTAATTTGTATATCCCTACAAATACTTGGAAGCAGTGGATATTTTGCATCCCCACTTCCAATTTCTGGATCTTCGGCATGTCAAATAATATTTTGGGCAACCTTTTGACAGCCGGCCGGTGAAAAATGATGCCATCGTAGAACTCGGGACCGGCTGGGCTCCCCCGTCGCATCTTTATCCTTAAGTCCGTCTTTACGACGGCGAGGACGACGGCTGAAGTCATCGACAGCGTCGATCACGGGCTTAACCCCAGTTGGGCGGGCCGTGGTGTGAACTCAGGATTTAGAGCGAGTAACAACATTTGCTCAGGTGTGAGCGCAATATCCGTTAGGTTGTGAAGACGGCGGCCAGAAGAAGTACAACGAGAGTGACCACAACACCCGCATCGCCGGCTGTCTTTTTGCGGGCATTTGATGTCGGCAACGGAGCATTGGACGTCGGCAACACAGCATTTGATGTCGCCAACGCAGCCTTTGATGTCACCGATGCAGCCTTCTCTTGAGCCGCGATCACAGTTGAGTTCCCACTGGAGCTAACCAGACCAATGCAGTCCACATTGGAAGATCCATTTGTTTTCACGATGGGAGTTCCAACGGCCCATCGCCCGTTCCTGCACACACAGTCAGTTTGGACAAATAGAGGTGAGCGAGAGGAGAAAACGAACAAGTCGCTAATCGCAGCTACAAAATAAGATTAGCGTTCATATTAAGTGGGCCGAGATAACGGACGCGTACCTATCAACTGGGTATTGGGGTCCGCCCGGTCAATGAAAGTAAACTGGTCATCGGCAGGGCCTAGTACCGATAACTTTTAGCCTCTAGGTTGGTGATTCAGAATGAAATGACGATAGCTTACCCATAGTGACGTTAGTAACAAGGGACGAGTTAACAGCGGCGAGGGTCAGATCATAAGGCGGGGTACCGCCCTTTATCTTGATCCCCCAGGGCTGGCAGGTGGTGAGGGTGTCCGTAACGTTAGCCTCTACTGTGAATGGCGGATCGTTTGACGCAGCGGGGATACACTGTGTTGATTGTCCAGCTGTGGGTTGCGTAATTAGATATGGCATATGAAATGAGTGCCAACAATTCATACCAACTACAGTAAACAGATTTGGGGGAACTCCGCCGGAAGAACCTTGCGAGTCAACAACCTGCAGCAGAAGCTGAGAGCCTGCATCTACGTGAGCATGGGTATGCTGTGGGATGCTCAAGATACTTGCCAACGGGTTGGTTTACAGTCCAAGAGAGGTTGCTCTCATCTGTGCCAATAAGCGTAGTGCTGGGAGTGCCGCCGATTGCAAAGGCCATCATGTAGAACGGAGGGACGCCATGGGTGTTGCTCGCAGGATTGAAAGGTTTGACCTGGATTTGAAACTGCTGACATGACGGGAGCGACGAAGAAAGTGCCTGTGATTATAGGGTGTGAGATGAAGTTCCCGGACAACGATGATCACGAGGACGCACATTCCCCGCAAACTGCCACTGAAAGATTTTGTTGGTCTGGGCGCGACACGGGGCAATGATGCAGGACAAGATGAGGAATGTGAGGAGGGTAGCGACTGGCCCAAAGTTCATGGCTGGTCGTTGGGACCGGGGGCGAAAGAAATCCGATGACCCGCCGTGTGGTGTAGATTTAAGAGCGGTACCGGGCCCTGACGGGGTGCGACTAGCCCTCTGTTTCTGATCGAATTTTTAGATTAAGTACTGTAAGACCAAGCCGCCGACCAAAGCGATGTAGGGCCTCGAGGACGCACCTTCGAAGACATAAGAGCGCTGGGGAAAAGGAAAGGAAAAGACAGAAAGCCCTGGGACACCGGTTCGACCAGGTAGTAGATGGCAGGAGAAGATAATTCTTGGCACCCCGGGAATCGTCATGATGTTTTCTGTGATCGCGGGAAGGGCGTGACAGTGAGCGGGATGTGTTCAGAACCGGACCTTGGAAACCATCAGCGCTAGCGACAAACTCTATTTGGCCCTCACCCGGCACCCTCTGAAATTAACACCATCATAATCCAGGCACTCCCGCCAATCACGGACTCGAGTTTTCTTAGGATCAGCCGGCCCGGTGAAAAATGATGCCATTGTAGAACTCCACAACAACCAGAAGGGACAATTCATAGTCGGATTCGGACTCGGACGAAACCTAGATACCCTGTATGTATTTTAATTGTACACCGTACGCTGAAATCGGTGATCACACTGTTTCGCTCGTTCTTTGCTAAAAGTGATTGACGTGGACAGCCACATATCAAGCCCGATTTGGAAATACCGTTGAGTATTCATGAATTCCGCAAGAATATTCCGCGCCTTGGGATCCCTCTTGTCTCGATCGTGTGACCATCCTTTTCATCCTCCCTCCTATTTCATTTTATTCACCGTTTGCGACGTTTTCATCTTCTTCCTATCTGCTGGCTGCCCCGAACATTGCCTCCCCTTCGCTCCGGAATAAGGGTGTAAGAAGAAAAAGCCATGAATAAAAATATTTATTGACGTAGGCTTAGAATGAAGAAACTGACTAAAGCCGAAACAAATGGGTGTGATCCAAAATTGAAAGGTATGGTAAGGATAATAAGCATAACACAATAAGACATCGTTGGTTTTGAGAAATCATTAGTTGCAGAGAGGAAAAGCACATAGACAATTATTTGAGAGCCAACAACAACCTTGCAGTTGGGCGGCCGTAATTCAATCACGCTGCGTCTAAAAGACAGCGAGTAGAATCAAACCGGATACTAGCGGGGCTTAGTTCCGTCGTACAGCTTGGAAAGGAGCTGTTTATAGCATTGTTGGGGGACATACACCGGAGAACGAGAAAGAATATGTCAGAGACCGAATTTAAATTCGGCAGAGATAACCCAAGAAACAGGAGTTGGTTGAAGCTGAGAACACCTATGCCGGTCGGATGCTCGCGGGAAAGTGTTCCTTTGGTGTCGCCCTCAAAAACTCGCGCCAAGACCTGGGCTTTCTTGCAAGGATATCCTCCTTCGAAATCGTTTTGGGTCCGTAGTCTGAACAGGATCCAGGCAGTCAATAATCAGGAATCGACTGGAATGGGGGTGAGTTTCGACGCACACCCAAGTTCTTCGTATGCTTGGCACATCTCCGTCATTGCAGGCGCTATAACCTTGTGAGGTATTGTTTCTGAAAATTCTTCGGGTGTGATCTGTGAATATACGATTTTCTTGCCGGTGACTACACATGATTCAGCGGCAGCTTTGGGCGAAGTTGAAAACGGTGCGTACCTTCCGCGAGCCCCGCAATCAGCTCATCCATCGAAGTCAGAGTCCCAGAGAGCACCTCCGACCCTGCGCCGAGCGCCGGAGACTCAATCGCCGCACGCACGTAAATCCCATAGTCCGACTCAGTGTCGATGATTGGCACACGCGTGCTGCCCGCCATCGGCATGCAGAACGAGTAGCTCCCGTCCCCTTGGGGCCGGAGAGGATATTCTCGCAACATATTTGTCGCATAGTAGCCTGCTTGAATAATGGCGAGCGGGATGCGCGATGCACGGGCATATTCCGAGATGTCGGCCTTGGAGTCGAAAAAAGCAACACGCGAAATACGACCCGCAGAAAGGGCCGTAAAAGACTCGAGGGCTGACCAGACGAACAAGGAGACGCCGGCAGTGAGGGCGGCATCGACCATGAGACGGCCTTCAGCGATTTCCTAGAAGTGGAGCCAATCTTAAAGGCGCAGGTGTTGCATGGGAATAAATGGGCCGTACTCTCTCCTTGTCAAGATGTTCTTCAAAGTTGGTGACCGCCTGATATTCATCGTCCTGAGTATAGAACAAAAGGGAGATTGAAAGGCTCACGAAGACGATATCCGCGCCCGCGAAAGCTTCCCGCACGGCAGGCTCGTTCCCGACTGTAATGGACACCGCGACGATTTCCGCGCCAAGTTTTGCGAAGGTCGCTGCAGCCGGTCTTTTGGCATCGCGCGTAAGACCGCGGATGCGGTACGGTTTGTCCGACTCAAGTAACGCGCGCGCGACACTGCCCCCTTGCTTTCCTGTGATACCCACGATGGCGACGAGCAGTGCAGTGGGTGAGTCGCTGATTGTCATTTCAGGCGAGGATGTAGGAGACGGCTAACAATCATTTTTTAAAAACCTTGGATGAGTAAGACTCAAAATGGATGAGTAATTCACTGACCAAGATTCCTCAATGTCACAGGACCAATTTGAATTAGTGTGTCCTCTGAATGTCCTGTGATTTGCCTGTGATATGTCCTAGCGATCAAAATTGTGTCCACCAGATCAAAGTTATGTCCTCAGAACCGATATATTATGTTCGCTCATCACCATATGTCCATTCCACATTTGCTGTCCCACTATCTGGAGCTTTCTGTCCACCGACCAAATCATTGCTGTCCGCTCGCTACAGTTTCCCATCAATTGCAAATTGCGGTCCGCTCGGCAAACCTGTCCGGTCCGGCAACCACCTGGACATGTTATGGTCCACTCGGCGCAGTTTTTGAAGTAGAATTCGGGAAAAATAATGGCGGTCTCATATTCTGAACATCTGGCCTACTAGGTGTGCTCAATTCTCACAGCCGGCGACAGTTTTTTGAAAATAATTAATTAAGCGAGCTAAGCGAGTGAGCACTGAGCGAAAGATCAATTGGGCAGATGGGATAGGTGCTTGCCAGACACACTCGTTCCGCTGCGCGCATACTCAAGAAAACCCTGAGGGGACTTCAGGAAGACCTTTACGACGATACCAGTGCTTTCTTTGCTGTCGCCGACGTCCCGCACGCAAAAAATGACGGGAGGATCTGGGAGAAAGACTGGCCAAAAATATTTCAGCTGATTCTCGCTTAGACTCGCTTACACCGCGTAACAGTGGATTATTTATTTATTTCCAAAAACTGTTGCCAGCGGTTAAAATTGAGTACACCCACTATCGTGTAATTTCTTGCCTTTGACCCAGTGTTTGACCAATTTTGCCTGGATACAGATGAAAATCACGCTATGCATAAGAATGAAAAGATTGGTTTCAGACATATAATTCTCAGAACGACCTCGAAGCTAGCAGGTGCTTTGCCTGAAATAATTATTTCCATTTTGGGAATGCTCATCCATCATTCCAAAAAGAGAAGTTTGTACGAATTGCGTTACTGCAGAGCTGGTTTGGAGGGCGGAGAAATTCCAGGCTCGTTGATTCCAGCCAATAAACACAGCAAGCAGAAAGGAGCTGCACCATTGGGCAAAAACCCAGAGGATTTGGAGGCATCCAGCGGAACATTCTGAAATACATGAGCAAATGCTTGAACAACTTTGCTCTCTGGCATGGCCAGACTGTTTGAAGAGCAGGTGTAAGAAGTTAGAGTGCGAGAAGAAGATGAACAACCCCTGGCACAGTGTCACACATCGGGTGATTTGTGACTACTTATGCGCAAGTCCGCTCAAGTCACCGGAAAATGAAAAAAAAATCACCTAAAGTGAATTTGTAATCTTTAAGATTCACACCTACTGGGTGACTTCCCGTAAGATTAATATTCCAGACCGATTTTCGAGGGCGCCAGTGATGGATTATTCTATTTGGAAACCCGGCTTTCAACGAAGAACCCCGGCAGCCGAAAACTCCCAGAAAGTGTCTAATTGGAAGCCCCCGGCATGAGTCGGCTATCGTCAGCGCCGGTGACGGCCATCATGCATCATAGATGTGTGTGGGTTTGAAGACTGAAAATCGTGAATTTCTGGCTCATATATCAACCTTTGCTTGCAGAGGTTTTTGCCGCAGGAACTTGGACATGTAGTCTACAATTGGGGAAGATGTCTAAGAGATTGCGCGAGAAGAAGCCATTGAGAACACTTTACTGTTGATCAAGCTTTTTTCATCCCAAAACAGTTATCAATGTTTTCGGCTTCCCGTTCGCCCAACACCCTCGGGAAAATTTGGAGGGCCTTTTGGGTATTGTGGTTCGCCTTCTGCCCCTTCAAAGCTTGTGGTCGGGACCTGGTCGGGGTGTTTGAGAGCCAGATGTTATGGAGTGGAACAATTTGCTCGCCTTGTGACTTGTGTGCCCAAATACATCTTAACTCTCAGACACTGCTACCACATTCTCGGAAAATATTCCGAAGGGGCAAAAGGCTACCCTCAGTGTACAGGAAAGCCCTCAAATTTTCTCTGAGCTGTTGGGCCAATTGGAAGCCCAGAAGATTGATAGCGATTTTACCATCAAAAAAAAGTTCCATGACCAGCAAAGCTTTCTCAATGGCTTCCGCTTGCACTATTGCTATCTCTTAGAGATTTTGCACAATTATAGACTACATGCATGGATTCCTCCTACAAAAATCCGGAAGGAAAGGTTGAAATATCAGCGAGAAATTTGTGGCTATCAGAACCTGGGCGTAATAGTATGATGTTGATGAAGACATAGGAGGTGCTCTACGCAATGTCTTCAAGAAATTCACCCAACTTTGTTTTTGTTAATTGCGAAGCCTTCATACAATGTAAGGAACTCAGAACAAACTGTCACCTGAATTTGCTCGGCACAAATAATGATCCATGTTTGCTGATGACATGCCGGGCGCCCATCAGATCAATGAGGAAGCCCCGAACAACCGGGCTTCCAAATAACGCGCTGATGGAATCAGGGGCTTCTCTTGAAAGCCGGGTTTCCAAATAGAATAATCCGCCAGTGATACGGAATCTGGAAAAAAATTGATATACAACGCTCTGATGACAATCGATCAAATGACTCGGCTTCACCGACAGGTCTGATCGATCAATCATTACAGCAGTTTCCGAAAAGCTTGTCAGTCGCTATTTTTTTTGGGCTCACAACCAACTTTTGATGGCGGGCTAAGGATTACTGCTTCGGGCTAGCCGAGCCTAGCCGAGCGACGCCAAGCCGAGGCCAGAAATGCGAACTTTTAGTCAACTATACAATCCAGATGTTTTCTTGCCCAGGCTTCATACACCAAACATCTTCTGTAAGTGTTCTAACCAGTTTTCAGGCAAACAAAATATTTTGAGGACAAGCTTTGAGGTAGGCTGAGAACGGCAATGAGAGCATTGCCGACGGCAAGTGCAGCACATGACTGATCGGATTCCCAAACCAGGTAATCCTTAGCACTCGATCAAAAGTTGGTTGCGAGTCAAAAAAGATTGCGACTGACAAGCTTTTCGGAAACCGCTGTAACCCCTCACATTGGCGAAGCACTGGTATCGAGTCTAAGGACCAATCCAATGGTTTGACGGTGCTCAACATATTTTGATTCTCGAACAAACACGACACAGTGTAGTCTGGTGAAACGCTTTTCTCACGGCAACGCCAAGAACGCAGCTTTGAGTTTCTCAAAGTTGGGTGTGCCCAGCCCACTAACAGGATCCCAGCCCGGCGCCGCGGGGAAGCCTTGTGTGTCGCATCCAGGATTGCTGCCTACCGTCACGTCGTTGAACGTACCAGCGAACGCGTCAGAGTAGAGCTGTAATCCGCACTCACTCAGCACCACGCTGAGGGAGAAAAATAATGATACTCACGGCAGGATTGATGAACCCGACCGGACTCTTCCTTGCAGCGATGCGCGCGTCGTTGACTGCAGCAATGACGGACGCAAAGATGGGCGCGGAGGCTGAGGTTCCTCCTGACAAGACGAATTCGCCACCCTCCGCAATGACCAGTGGCCACCTAATGGAGCCCGTCAGCGAGATTCTCTTGCTTGAGCTCCTAAATAGCTTATGGCTTACCCGTTAGCTGCTACGTCAGGGTATGCCCGTCCAGATCTGTTGAATACAGAAGGAGCATAGTCTGGTGCGAAGTTATCCAGGTAGTTCTGGACGGCGCGGTCTTGCCACGCAGGCCGAACGAAGTTATTCGAGAAACCGCCTCCAGACGGGAAGTCAGTAGTTGATTCTTCAACTTGATCCGTCTAGAATCAACGTATGGCATCGTCAGGAACTTTTCGTGAGAAGGTCAGCGGTAAGGAATTTACGCTAGCGCCGGGGGCAACAGACGTCGCACCAACGGCGGTTATGAAGGGGCAGGATGCAGGCAGCTGTCCGACGAAGCTTCCGGTTGGGTTGCCGGCCACGAGCGTGCCATTAGCCAACAGGCACTCATGGGACTGCGAGTATGCGACACCTCCGTCACCTGAAGAAGCAATAAATGTGATTCCAGTGAGAGTTAGCTACAGCGGCAAAATAAACATGGTTGGTTGTAGCTGATTTCAAAGGTTCATACCTTGCCAAACTCGGTGCACTGCCGTTGAACCACTGGAGAGATGGATGGGTCGTTGAGATCGGGGTTGAAGTGGTAGGAGATCGAGATGACTTTCGTGCGTGATTTATCACCGCAGTCGGTAATCCCTATGGAGATCGTTAGAAGGGGGACGGCATCTGTGGTAGGCCATTACCTTCACCGCTGACAGCGGGCACCGAACAGTACGACCCATCAAGTGCTGCCAGTAATTCATCGGCTGCAGATATTAAACTTGAGCTCTGAGAAATTATGTGCACCGCAAGGTATAAGACTTACTGGGATCAAGGGCTTCAGAAGGCTGTGCAATCTGATACAGCGAAAGATTCTGTCCCGGGCCCAATAGACCCATCATTAATTCGATGTCCAGAGACGGTTCGCCCAAATCTCCTGCGACGGTGGGGTCACCTGAAGGGCGAATGAGCGCCGAGCCTCAGCAACAAGATGTGGAAGCGAACCTCCCTCTACGCTGATAAGCGTTGGAGTATGGCCTACTTGGTCGGGCGCATACGTCTCGAAGAAGAGATTCAGGTCCGATGGCCTGTAGACATTGTCACCAAACTCCGCTGAATACCACCAAGCATTAGCTAGCGATATCAAGAATGATGAGGATACTTGCCCACGCCGACAGTATTCACATTGCCTGAGACGGGCGTGAAATCGAAGTTGTAGAGCGCACGAAGGCAGTCCAAGGTCACGGCCGTGTCGCAACCTGATTCAGCGAGTGCCGCAAGCTACAACAATCGCAGGTGAGAGAATTATTTATTTGAATAGGACGGAGGCGTACGCTTTCGATGGGTATTGTCGAAGCTCCGGACTCCCGTCCAAACCTGGACGCCGAAGAAATCGATTCGCTCCTACGCGAGAGTCTGCGCGGTCCACCCAAATGCACGGTCGGCCAGATAAAGTCGACATGTTTCGAGACATGCTCGGGAAGCGTGTATCCGCCGTGGCATCCTACGCGCACACTGCCGTCGGTGTCATCGCTATACACGTAGTACTCCGCCCGTAGGAGGTCCTCAGCTTCCGCAATAGACACATTGAGCTCGAGGATGTCGCCATTCGGGCTGAGCGTGATCTTGTCCCCATGGATCCCAGCATCGTGCGTCAGCCACGCATTTACGGTTTCGACGGTCTCGGCGGATGGGCGAAAGGTTTCTTTGATTTGTGCAGGCGACCAGTGCTGGCCGTAGTTGGGCGACCGCGGATCCGCGACGTCCAGAAGGAAAGTCTCGAGTTTGTCCACGTTCGCCTGCGCGAGACTGAATTTGAGCGGGATGAGCGCTTTAGGATCGGCACGGCGATGCAGCGACCATCCTGCGGGAATGGGACGCGGCGCCGCTGTGATACTCGGGACGACAGCGAACAAAGCGACAAGTAACTGCGCCAGAACCATCGGGGGACTCTGCTAGCTGGGCACCAGGTCGCTGTTTTATGCCGGGCGCACACAATCTGACACAATCACTCTGCAATATGGCAGTACCATGATGCTCTCAACAAAGAAGTTGCGCCGAAGATTGGGAAGAAGTAGCAAGCATGCGGGTGTGTGACTCGAAAGCTCAGTGAGGATGCGGCGGACCGCGGCAGAGGCGGGAGAATCTTGAAGCTTCTACCGGTCTGAGAAAGAGATAACCAGCAAAAGATGTCCGGGAATTTGCCGGGAATCGGAAGTGTGATTCCCGTCACTGGCGTCCAAGTCACGTCACGGTCACGCCGCCACAGAAAATTTTCTTCTCAGCCGAGTACGCCAAAGCTTTGAAAGTATGCATCCGTCATTGCGCATGGAGAATACTTCAAGCATCCCTCCGGGCGATTGATATTTCATAATGGTTCAAATTGAGCTCGAGTCGCCCAACTTCGGCCCACACCCCGAATTCTAAATTCTAAATTCTAATGCACCAGCTGCTACGCAGAGGTCAGCAACTCTGGCTGCTAATGGTTCATTGGCCCACACACGCAAAATCAAAGCCATAATTAAATAGACAACTCGCCCTCCCAATTCCACATGGAGCTCTTTCCGGTCCTCTACGTCCTCCTTGATCAAGTAAACATTCCGAGCATCCTAGACCTCGACGAGGCAGTCCTCCCGACGGTATCGCCAACCATCGCAATGGCCGTTCTATCCCTTCAATCCCTTTACTTCATTCATGGAACTTCGAGCGCGGCATATCCATGGCCAGATCTGTGGCCGCGTGTCTGGAAGTGGACTCACCTCACACGTACCCTCATTGCAATCGAATCGCCAAGGATGATTATATGGGGCGCCTTCGTCGTGATCCCCATACCGCAAAACTGATAGATCCGACGCCAGTGTTCGGGTCTTTGTCGCCAAGATGTGGCGGAGACTTCTCGAAAGAAAGAATCCCAAGTAACTCATTGGCGGATGTCTGCGATTTTGTTGGGCGAGAAGAAACGATCGAGGATTTCGGCCACTTTTCTGAGTTTGTGGGAGGATCTGGGCCACGTCATTCGGGGAACTATATCGGAGTTGGCGTCGATCGTCATCAAGCACATCGGTTTGACCAGTGCTCACTGCCTGGGACGCGACATCGCTTTCCTTCATTAGACTCGATACCAGTGCTTCGCCGATATGTGTGAGGGTTGATGATTGATCGATCAGACCTGTCGGCGAAGCGACTGGAAGATAATCGGCCCATTTAGGCGAAGCGCGGGAGATGCCGAGGTTTTGAGGACTTTACATGAAAGTTCAAACTTGTCGTAGAGTGCCGGTCTCACCGCCAACTGAATCGCATTCATTTTGACCTTCATTTCTATGTTTTAGATTTTCAATAAGTGCCCAGAGTCGACCATGATATGAGCATCAATTGGGCCATCAATGCCCCTATCCCGTTTGAGAAGTGCCTCAGCGGTCGCCGATTTCTGCGCAAATCCAGCCAATACAAGGCACATCCCAAAGCAATTTTGTGTATAAGACTACAGAACATGTTTCTTTCACAGAGAGGGCTCAAACTAATTTTATGGCCCTACTTTGGAAGAGGAATGACAATAGGAGTCTTTCCATTGAATTGGCAATAACTGCTCTACAGAACGACCATGCCCTTTCAATTGAAGAAAGGAAAGAAGCGTAGGGCTTCAGATGCGGATTATGCACCTCCATCTTCGGTGTCTAAACGATTAAAGACAGCCCATTCTTCCGTGCAACACACACCACCCACTTCCTCAAACCTCGTTGTCTCGGACTTTGAGCATGAAGACGACGACCCTCTCCCTCCGAGCAGTGCACCGGCGTCACCGACTTTCTGGGACGATAACAACGAGCCAATTGTCGACGAGAGCCCGATCCGATTACCCTCTCCATTGCCAGTAGAGCTGGAATTACCGCCACTTCGTGCCGAGGTGTCACCCCTCCCCCAGACTCCTCCTGCATCTCCTTCTGGCGCTGGACCGCTCACCTCGCCATTTCTACCCAGTCCTATTAAGCCATATGGAGGCCGGCCTCGTATCACAGCTCCCCGCCGCAACACTCGAGGCACTCGAGCCCAGAAACAAGCCGCCAATTGGGACGATTTGGAAAAGGCACAGGAGGCAGCTGCCAGAGTGGATGCGCAGATGCTGCAGCTTCAAGCAGAGCAAAGCGCGGCTGTGCAGCGAGAAGAGGCGAAGCAGGACGAAATATACAGCGCGCTTCATCACCTCACCTCCGATGGTACTCCTATGCACAAAATTTTCGAGCTTCTTTTTGCTCCGAACGCACGGGACACCAGGACCACGACAATGGTGACCAAAGTTCTGCGAACCCGCGGCCCGGAATTATTGGAGCAGTGGGCGAATAGGGCTCCTCAGGGAGTCGATGCCTTTCTCTCCAAACGCATGGCGGATCTAGTTCAGTGCGAGGGGCAGGCCATCCAGGCATATTTGACCCGCGGATCGAAAACACAGGTCAACAATCTTTTGACTTCGTTCGACATGCAGGGACTTGGCGCAAAATTAAAGCAGCTGGCTCCCACTCTTTGGGACATTCTCACCGCTACCTCGAGTACCTACAACTTGAATGCCGAGGCACCTGAGACTCGACGCGACAGAAGTCTGGTGTGTGCGAAAATGACAGCCGCTTTTGGTTACTAACTTCTCCCGAATAGGTATTTACAACCGTTTGCGCTATGATGAGCATCCTTCGCTCTCAGAAGGCCAACAACTTCCAAGCCGTGATTTCCCTGTTCCTACTCGGTTCTGGTGCATCCAAGCGGGAAATCGAGGTGTTTGCGCATGCAGGCATCTCACTCTCGTACAAGTCCGTGATGAACTACCTTGCCGCACTTTCTCGCGAAGGAGTTCTTCAGTTCCAAGCGGTCTGGCGGGCATGCATGTGCTCTGTCGTCTGGGATAACCTCAATATAGCCTTTCGAGTTGAGTCTCAGCGTCTGGACAACAAAAATCACTTCGACAACGGAACTACGGCAACTCTCATTCCCATTTACAATCCATTCACAAATGAATCTCGCACTCCACGGGGGACTCTACCATTTACCATGAAACCGCCCCGTACCTCCACACTGCCCACATATCCCTGGACTGCCGCTGATACTTTACCCTCAGCATCCGATGCAGAGCAAACGGAGCGGTGTTTATTATGGCAACTCAAGTCAATTGCTCTGGATTATATTCCGGAACTGGCCCATCTCAAATCTTCCCTTGGACCCTGCCCCGAAATCGACCAGATTAAGGTACACAAGACGGAGCAGTTTCCGCTTCCGGCCATGCACGAGGACAAATCCACTTTAGAGGGGACAATTACCGTGATCAACAAGATATTTGCACAACTTGGTACATCGAGCACGGATCTCGAGAATCACGGTATCGTCTTTGCAAATGGTGATTTATTGACTGACAATCTCGTTAACACGGTATGGTTCATATTGGCTCTCAGGCTTTTATTGCAGTTCACTGAATTGTTGCTTGACAGGTTGAAGGCTCGCGCCGGAATGAGCCTAATATTGATGCCAGCATGCGACCGTTGGTCCGCAGGCTGGGTATTTTCCATGCTAAGATGGCGGGAAATCGTCTCGTGGTAAATGAGCACTGGGGAAAGCCCAATGCTACCATTCCCGGTGGTCTCTGCTGGGAACATACCCAATTATTACAGCGCAAGCCAATTTCAGCTGGCTGGAAGTCAAAGAAGGCGGCGTCCTGGAAGCCATGCCACGAGCTTCTTCAAATTTCATCTGCCGGACACGTGCGAGACGCTTTTCGGATCCATTGCGGGGAAGCATCTCTGACGGAATGGGCTACACGGGTAACATTCAACGAGTTCGAAGTGATTGCAAGCAAGGTTTATAACTCGCTTTATACCACTGCGGCATACAATGAAGCATGCAGTCGGAAGGAAGCCCAACGTGATGCCGCATTCGAGAACTCCGTGCTTTACAACCGTGACTCGCTCCTGTACATTCTTCTTGTCTCGTCGATCAAGGCTGGCGACATCGGGCGAGTTGTTCTGGTTTTCCGCATCTGGGCGGTAATGATGCGAAGCCCCAAGACCATGCCCAAATATGCGGACGCCTTCTTCGAAACGCTCAATCGCATTCAAACCTATGATCCTGTCCTGCAGTATGTTGCCGAAATATTATTTTTGGTGTCTCTGATATTTTACTTAGAAAGTTTTTTCTGCACAATTGGCTTGTTAATATTACCGGACTCGCCAATCGCTTCAAGGAGGTGGATCTTCTGCAGGAGCACCAGAATTTTTGGGCAAAAATTGTGTACAATGCCAAGGGTGTCAATCGCAGCTGGACCTGGCTTGCCCGAATCACTGTCTGCATTTTTGCGCTACGTGACGCGATGAAAACGGTTCATGCTACCTTCAAGATCCTCGACTACGGAACCAAGCACACCGTGCCTGACATGCAGAAAGAGGTTCTGGCCGTTGCAGATGCCCTTGAGAAGGACCGAATCCAGGAGCTGTGGCCAGACCGGCCTTGGAAAAATGAAGTCGTACGTGTTCGTGATTTATTTGAGGAGGGTGCGGACTATGTGAACACACGAGGTGCATTTTCTCGGTACACGGAGCCCACCACTGTGTACAATGTGGCTCCTCCTGGGTCGGATGCGGAAGCCACAACAGACGAGACCGCTACCGGCGACGATGAGGACAACACGCAGGAGGACTACGAGCCATCTCAGGAGGACTTGCAGATGGATGACGAGGAGCCATATGACATGATAAATTCACTTATTGGTGCTGCGACAGGCATGGTAGATGACATGGAATAATAATAATTTATTAGCTAGGATGTGGCTGATTGTACAGGCTCCAAATTAATTTCTAAACTGTCAGGGGAACCACCCGTCCGTCTGTCCGTCTGTCCGTCCGTCCGGCTCCGGCCCATCGCACCGCCCCACTTCCTCGTCCGATCCTTCGTTCGGCCTCGTCTGTCCATCTGTCCTCGCCCGACCATCCGGCCTTCGGTCCTATGCCCCAGCCTACGCCTCCATCTGGAACGTCGTCCTCCGTCCCTCCGGACTCCGTCCCCCTCCGACCCCCCGCGTCCGGTCGCTCTCACTGGCACGTGCTATGCGATCAAGCTCGAGACCACTGCCGATCGATCCGGACACGTGCTACTGGCTAGTACCTACAAAAACCTCGCCTAGCGTGGGAATCCTTATCCTTTCTTCTCTTCGGATTCTCCCGCTAGGTGCGTATTCTAGAAACCTGTATTTAGTACTGTCAATTGAGTTACTTCGGATTCTCCCGCTAGTCTCCCGCGCTCCCGCGCCGAGCTGAGGTTCCCCTTACAGCAGAAGAAAGGATCTAAGGGATCAACCGGTCAAGATTGCGAAGTTCGGTGTAGACTCGGACTCGGACCGCTACGCTAGCGCTCCGGCCTCCCCCACTTCCAATCTCGACCCCTCCTCCTTGATGGACGCCCCGACGCCCGGAAACGGGTCCGCGCCACCCGAGCTCCCGGATGTTTACATCCCGGACCCGGCTGCCGACCCCGAATCCCGGCTGACAGCGGTAGAAAGCTCTCTCGCGAACATCGAAACCCTACTCCTCCGCGTTTTACACAACAACCAAAATCCACCCGCGACTGCCCCCGTCCCTGCTGCTCCGGCTCCGGCGGCGGGTCCAGACTTCACCACCCTCACCCCTGCAGCAAAATCGGTTCTCCGACCGAACCCCCCAGCCGTTTTCGACGGCGACCGGACTCAAGGACGGATGTTCCTCCACTCCGTCCTCACATACCTCCGACTAGTTCCGGAAGCCTTCATGGTCCACGGACAGGTCGTAGAGGAAAAACTCGTGCGGTATGCCATGTCCTTTATGGCGCGAGACGCGGCCGGACGATGGGCCGAACGACAGTCCGCAATCGTTCCGTTCCCATTCCCGTCCTGGGCGGAATTCGAGTCCGAGTTCCGGCTCCGGTTTGTAGAGGAAAACGAGCAAGACCAAGCTCTCCTCCGGTTGGAGACCCATAGCTACTACCAGGGCTCCCGCGACGTTTACCGGTACACGGACGACTTCGAGGAACTCGCCGCCACGGCCGGGTACACGGACCCGCTCGTCTGCGTCACCAAGTATCGCGCAGGGCTCGACCCGCGGATTAACGCGGCGATCACCACGTCCGGGACCGCTCCGGCGCTGCTAGACTACGCCGGATGGCGCCTCCGCGCCTTCCGCCAGTACGACGCCCTCGCCCGTGTCCGAGCAGGAGCACCTCCGACTCGCGCCCCGGCTCCGGCCGCACGCCCTCGCACTGGGATGTTCCTCCCAGTCCCCTCCTTCACGCCTGCTCCCAAAGCCGTGCCGGCGCCCGCCCTTCCACCTGGCATTCCAATGGATGTCGACCGGACCCGCACACGCTTCACGCCGCGCACTTGCTTCCGTTGCGGCGCGGCCGGACACCTCGCTCGAGACTGCCCGACTCCCTCGGATGTCCGGCACGCGGACATCCTGGACGAGGTCGTCCGTCAACTCGGTGACGACCTCCTCGGAGAACTCTTCGCGCGCCTCTCTACCACCGCTGGGCTTCCGGCCGAGCCGGACGCTGGAGACGCGGAGCCAGAGGGTTTTCCGGACCTGGCCGAGTGAGCGGTGCGCCCTCGGTCGCGTCCCCCAATCGTTACTCCTGCTTGTACAAAAATATACCCAATAAATCAGCAGTTGATACGAAAGGCGCACCCCCTATTCCCGCCCCGGAGGCAAAGACAGAACTTCCCCCTTCCCTTCCCCGCGTCCGCCGTCCGAGGTGGGAACGCAAACTACCCCGGCGGTACGTTATTGATTCCGTAGAGGGCCGGAACTCCCTGCACATTCCGTTGGAGATGCAATCGGTAGAGACCGCGGCTACGATGTCCGTGAAGGGTCTGGTTGACTGCGGAGCGACCGGAGACTTCATCGACTCGGAGTACGTGATCTCCCGCAACCTTCTCGTCCGGAAGCTCTCCCAGCCAATTCCGGTCCTCAACGTCGACGGCACGCCCAATGCATCCGGAGGCATTTCCGGCGTAGTTGATATGGTCGTCAACTACAAAGGACACTCCGAACGCATCCAACTCGCGGTAACGCGGCTTGGAAAGCAGCACGTCATCCTCGGTTACTCCTGGCTTCAGAAGCACAACCCGGAGATCAACTGGGAGACCAAGGAAGTCCGGATGACCCGCTGTCCGACCAGCTGCAGCACTTGCCGGGAGGAGCTCCGCACCGTCCGTCGCAACGCGAAGATCTCCGCCGCGATCCTCCGGCAGCTCCGCAAAGGTCCCGTCCCGTCTATCTGTGCCATTGACTCGGAGGAGTGGTGCGGAGATGACGGGTACAATCTGGGCGACGACGAAGACGAATTCCCGGACCTCACTCCGGACCCGGACGACGACGACGGTGACGAAGACGACGAGCTCAAGGACGGCGACCGGATTCTCTACACCGCGTTCGCTCCGGCTGAAGAAATCCGCGTGGGCAGCATCGTCTCTCAGAGGCTCACGGAGGCCTACGCCCGGAACTCGGCCCCGCCCGGGACCTCGGTTCCGGCCTGGGTAGAGGATTTCTCCGACATTTTCGATAAGGAGTCGTTCGACGCGTTGCCGGAACGTTGGACGTGGGACCACGCCATCGAACTCGTCCCGGATGCGAAACCGGCCAACTGCAAGGTCTACCCGATCTCCCCCCTCGAGCAGAAGGAACTCGACGCGTTCATCGAGGATGGGTTGAGCACCGGCCGGATCTGTCCGTCCAAATCCCCGATGGCGTCTCCGGTCTTCTTCATCAAAAAGAAGGACGGAAGCCTCCGGTTCGTCCAGGACTATCGGGCGCTCAACGCGATGACCGTAAAGAACCGGTATCCGCTCCCGCTGATTAACAATCTCATCAACCGCCTTAAGGGAGCCCGGTTCTTCACAAAACTCGACGTCCGGTGGGGCTTCAACAACGTCCGGATTTGGGGAGGCGACAAGTGGAAGGCCGCGTTCCGTACCAACCGAGGGCTCTTCGAGCCCCTGGTGATGTACTTCGGCCTCACCAACTCTCCGGCCACGTTCCAGACGATGATGAACGACATCTTCCAAGACCTCATCCTGTCCGGAGATGTCATGGTATACCTTGACGACATCCTCATCACTCACTCCGATCTCGCGCGCCACCGAGAGATCGTCCGAGAAGTCCTCCAGCGGCTCCGGGCGCACAAGCTTTACCTCCGGCCGGAGAAGTGCGAGTTCGAGAAGTCGTCGATCGAGTACCTCGGCGTCATCATCTCGCACAACCACGTCGAGATGGACCCGGTCAAGGTCGCCGGAGTCGCTGCCTGGCCTGCTCCGGAGAACAAGAAGGACGTGCAGCAGTTCCTTGGCTTCACGAACTTCTACTGGAGGTTCATCCGGGCGTTCTCGGACATCGCGCGGCCCCTCTTCGACCTCACAAAGAAGAGCGTCGCTTGGACCTGGACTGCTGCCGCGGCCGCTGCCTTCCAAGCCCTCAAGGACGCGGTGACCGCGGAGCCCGTCTTGGTCCTACCCGACGAGTCGCGTCCGTACCGGGTCGAGGCGGACAGCTCCGACTACGCTACCGGGGCCGTCCTGTCCCAGCCAGACGCGAACGGAAAGTGGCACCCGGTCGTGTTCTACTCCAAAAGTCTGAGTGACGTCCAGCGCAACTACGAGATCCACGACAAAGAGATGCTCGCGATCATCCGAGCCCTAGAGGAGTGGCGGCACTTCCTCGAAGGTACGCAGCATCCGGTCGAGATCTGGACGGATCACAAAAACCTGGAGTACTTCCGGAAGGCACAGAACTTGAACCGGAGGCAGGCGCGGTGGTCCTTGTACCTGTCCCGGTTTGACTTCGCGCTCCACCACCAGCCCGGACGCCTCATGGGCCGTCCGGACGCGCTGTCCCGTCGCCCGGACCACGGGGTAGGCTCGGACAACACGGACGTTACCCTTCTTCGCCTAGACTTGTTCCACGTCCGCGCGCTAGAAGGCGTCGTGGTAGCCGGACCCGAAGTCCCCCTCCTTCGTGACGTCCGGGAGGCCTTCGCGGGTGAACCAGACCTTGAGGACCCCGTCGCGCTTGTCGCGCGAGAGCTCCTCAAGAACCGGAACGTCTGCCCCCCCCGGTCGTCCGAGTGGCGTGTCGCAGAAGGGCTCCTTTACTACCGCGGTAAGATCGTCGTACCGCGGAATAAGGACCTCCGACGCCGGATCATCGCCCTGCACCACGACACCCGGGTCGCCGGACACGCCGGACGCTTCAAAACCCTCAAGCTCATCTCCCGGAATTACTGGTGGCCCCAGCTGTCCCGTCACGTCGGCCAATACGTCCGAACCTGCGACCCGTGCAACCGGACGAAGGCACTCCGGAAGTTACCCCACGGAGAGCTCCACCCGACCGAGATTCCGGAAGAACGCTGGGACACCGTCTCGGTGGACTTCATCGTCGAGCTCCCGGACGCGCACGGCTTCGACGCTGTTATGGTCGTGGTCGACGTCCTGGGTAAGCGGGCCCATTTCAACGAGTGCCACACCGGCCTTGGCGCGGTCGGAGCCGCTCGGCTCTATTACCGGAACGTCTGGAGGCACCACGGAACCCCCCGGAAATATATCTCCGACCGCGGGCCGCAGTTCGTCGCGGAGTTCACCACGGAACTGTGGCGCCTCATCGGGGTAGAACCAGCGACCTCCACCGCCTACCACCCGCAGACCGACGGCCAGACCGAGCACGTCAATCAGGAACTCGAGCAGTTCGTCCGGATCTTCACGAACTACAAACAAGACGACTGGGACGAGCTTCTCCCGGCCGCGGAGTTCGCATACAACAACCACGTCCACTCCTCGACGCAGCAAGTCCCGTTTATGATGGACATCGGAAGGCTCCCCCGGATGGGGTTCGAGCCCAACGGAATACGCTCGAACGTGGAGTCCGCGAACGAGTTCCGAGACCGGATCGCGTCCGGAGTTTCGGAAGCCAAAGCCGCGCTCGTTAAAGCCAAGGACGAGTTCAAGCTGTACTATGATCGAAGGCGCACGCCCACCCCAGAGATCAAGGTAGGCGACCGAGTCTGGCTGGACGCCTCCGATATCCGTACGACCCGTCCGTCCGTCAAATTTGCGGACAAACGCCTCGGCCCCTTCAAAGTCGCGAAGGTCGTCGGAAAGGGGGCGTACAAACTCGAGCTCCCCCCCGGTACTCCCAGCTCCACCCGGTCTTCCCGGTGGTGAAACTCCAGCTCGCGGAACCGGATCCGTTCCCCGGACGCCCCCGGAACGACGAACCCCCGCCCGTCCTTCAGACGGACCACCACGTTCAATGGGAAGTCGAAGAGATCCTAGAAGCGAAGGTCCGTTATGGCAGCCTCTGGTACATGGTGCGGTGGAAAGGCTACGGCCCGGAACACAATAAATGGGTAAAGCACTCCGACGTCTTCGCCCAAGACGCCATTGATGCCTATTATCGCCGCTACCCTAACGCCCCGTGCCGGATAGCCTCGGCCGCTTTCGACTCGCTCTCGTTCCGGAGGCGCGACGCCCATGTCCGATTCATGCGTCGGGACGCCGCATTCCAAGGGGGGGGTGATGTCAAGGGAACCACCCGTCCGTCTGTCCGTCTGTCCGTCCGTCCGGCTCCGGCCCATCGCACCGCCCCACTTCCTCGTCCGATCCTTCGTCCGGCCTCGTCCGTCCATCCGTCGCCCGACCATCCGGCCTTTGGTCCTATGCCCCAGCCTACGCCTCCATCTGGAACGTCGTCCTCCGTCCCTCCGGACTCCGTCCCCCTCCGACCCCCCACGTCCGGTCGCTCTCACTGGCACGTGCTATGCGATCAAGCTCGAGACCACTGCCGATCGATCCGGACACGTGCTACTGGCTAGTACCTACAAAAACCTCGCCTAGCGTGGGAATCCTTATCCTTTCTTCTCTTCGGATTCTCCCGCTAGGTGCGTATTCTAGAAACCTGTATTTAGTACTGTCAATTGAGTTACTTCGGATTCTCCCGCTAGTCTCCCGCGCTCCCGCGCCGAGCTGAGGTTGCCCTTACATAAACCGTATCTTTCTGCGCCTGTATGGAGAGCAGCTTCGAAAGCCCTCTCGAGCGTCACAGAAGCAATAAAAATAGACGACTCATCGCGATTATACATCTGGGCATTCGCAAACATTCGCCTCCAGTCCGCAGCAAATCCAGCGAGATCGGTGTAGCCGGCGCGGGGTGCGTTCATCTGAGTTTTGATCATAGCCATTGAAATTGGGTGCGTGATCATGACATAGTAATCGGGCCATGCCTGAATCAAACAAAATAAGTGTGCCAATTCAAGCGTAGGGCAACAAAAATCACTCACTGTTTTCCGCGGAAGCGCCAAGAAACTTTGACATAGTCGCTCAGGTTCTGTCCGTTTGTTCGGACCTCGTCCACGCGTAACCGTCTTGCCTGTGGTGACATTGAAAACCGCATCCCAGTATTCTTGAAACACAGCCTTGAGCTTTTCGCGTCGCTGTTTGTTGGCCACTGCCATGAGGTTGTTGAACACCTTTTCTCGCTCAGCAGCCTCTCGCTTCTCCTGCGCCTCATCTGGGTAGTGTCGCAACACCTCACCAACCGCTTCCACAATTTCTTTTCCGTATCTACAGTCGTTTTCAGTGCCCCATTTCCACATGATTGTTGAGAAAAAAATGTCTGGGGTAGTTACCGCCCGCGGTCTCTCGGCAATTTTGGCGACAATCTTGTTAGGTAAAATGAGCTTCCCTGTAATGATTTGCTGACGAGGATAGTCGCGGGAGATCATCGTTGTGCGCCAAGTAAGTAATCGGTGGGTAATTGCGGCCATTAACTCCTCTGTGGGTTTGGATCCTCTTCCCGGGCGGTCACGCGCCGGTTGTACAACACGCACAATCTCGACGGGAAACTTGTCGGGGTCGCAATTGTCGCAACATCGAGCACCTGGTATTGGCGCAAAGAAAGGTCCTGCAGCGATAAATTAGCTGGATCTATCGTGTGAATATGCGAAGCACCTACTTTTTGATTCGTTCTCGAAGTAGTTGTTCCAGGGTTTTCGGCGACACCGCGAGGTTGTAACAAAGCGCGAAAGATAAAGTCGGTCTTGTGCTTCAAAAGCTGATAGTGCTTTCCGCTTCTGTCCGCGGCGTGGGCCCTGTAATATAATATGAAGCTTGAGCATTGCTGAGAGAAATGAAGGAAAGACGTACAGATATAGTCTCACCAGCGTCATCGTCATCCGGCCCCTCCACAGCTGCTTCGCGGTCCATCTGCTCGCCTTCCACCAGTTCCGGAACCCTCGCAACCCCATCAAGATCATCAAGGTCCGGGTCATCGTCCGAGTCACTTTGCTCCCCCTCTGCTTCGAGGTTTGCGAGATGTTGGGCGTAGGAGGCTCTCGTAACGAACAAAATGACCTCTCCGACTTCACTCATCAACCTAACGCACCGTCCTGCTTTTTGCACCAGAGATAGAAACGTGTTGGGCTCGCGCCAAAGGATGACACGCTTAATATGCGGAAAGTCCATGCCCTGCGAGATATCAGCAAATATTCGATAATAGGGACGCTGAAAAAGCCTACCATCCCAAGAGCATCGGTCGCTGGAACTCCCAAAAGAGAGCCGTCTCTGATATGCTCCTGGATATGAACTTTCCGTGACTCGGAAATATACCGGTGATAAAACTCGAAAGCGACGGCAGGGATGGCTTCGGGGTAGTGCCTGCGCAGGAAGTCTTGAATCTCTTCAGCTTCCTTGCGAGAGTTGACATAGATCAAGGTCTGCACAAACTGCACAACCCCGTTGATGTCTTTGGTGAAGAGTGGCAGTAGATCCGCGTAGGAATTCAGTTTGTGCTGCAGAATGCGAACGGAAATGGCGATGTTAGGCTTCTCATTCGAGAATGCAAGGTGCTCGTAGCGACCAGCGACCCCAAGCTTGTGGAGAACACTGTTCCGAAGGAGGGGAGGTAGCGTTGCCGAGCCCATCATAAGTGGGACACCAGTGGGCATCCGTTTGAGAAGTACGGGTAATTCGCTATATGCACTGCGAATATCGTCCGTTCCCCACTCGTCTACAGTATGGAGCTCGTCGATAATGAGCCCGATGTTGCTCGCTTGGAATGAGGCCGACTTTAAGACGTGCTGGTGGAAAGACTGTCCAATTGCCATTTCTGGACTAATGAACGCGACACGGTATTTATTGAGACCGTAGTCCTGATATACTAAGTGTATTGCGAAAGAAGAAGCAAGAGAACGCACTTTAAGAGCCTCATCCAAGTTCTGGGTGTCCGAAGTCAGCGCAATGGCGGGAATTCCCCGCTTGACCAAGTCGTTTGCTTGCTCTCCCATTAAAGCCACAAGCGGGCTGACAACGAGCAGGTTCTTGCGTGTTTGCTCCGTGTCGTCGTCGGGTGCCCAATGGTACATCTCTGGCCACCAAAAAGCGAGGGTTTTGCCGCCGCCAGTGGGAACATCCAAGAAAGTAGATATTCCTTTTACCATGTTAATTCCAGCCTCTTCTTGATGTGGACGGAGATTCGGGACATCGAAGAGGGTGCAGAGACGTTCTGTTGCCATCTGGACCCGCGCCGGATCCAGGTTTGCGACTGGGCGGAACGCCATGGTGAAGGTAAAGCAGAGGGGCGGACTTCCGAAACGGGACAGGGGCATTGATCGCTGAATTGATGGTAAGTATTATACTCGAGTGCGGTCACTTATTGAAAATTTAAAACATGGAAATGAAGGTCAAAATAATTGCGATTCAGTTGGCGGTGAGACCAGCACGCTACGACAAGTTTGAACTTTCATGTATAGCGAAAAATTTCTAAGTCCAGAAAACCTCGGCATCTCCCGCGCTTCGCCTAAATCGGCCGATTATCTACCAGTCGCTTCGCCGAGTCATTTGATCGATTGTCATCAAAACCCACAGGTGAAGCCCTGGTTCGAGTCTATTCCTTCATCCCAGAATCAACTTCGTGCTGACAACACGATTTCAACTCCGCTATATCGAATTTTACCGAGCCCTTGTCACCCAAGGCATCGTAGCGGCCCTCATTAAGGCTCTGCATACTTTGGAACCAGGTCACTCAGCTTGACATCGCCCCAGGAGTCGTGGAAGGATGCTTCATTCCACTGAACTGGACAACGCAAGTTAGAAACAGGCGTGACTGGATGGCCTAATCTCTCGAGGCCGGTCTCTTTCGTGGAATAATTTCATCCGCGGTCCGCTCCACATCAGCAAAACAAAACGCGTCTGGCTGATCTGGCGCCAGATCAATCAAGCGTGCCATGTCGCCATAATTGCATGTGGCGGCATAATGACATGCCTAACGCCATAATAAGTTCTGGCGCCACAAGTCTGCCAGTACTCAATTATGGCGCCTGGCTTTCCTCAATATTATGTAGTATATAGGTTCATTCAAGAATATATATTCATGGGAAAGCATTTATTATACAAAGGAGGGCATCACAGCGCTCGGTAGAACCCAGCGTGGCGGCGCGGGAAGACTGTCTAAATGACACTGAGGACAGTGGCGCGCACGGTAGCGCTAGCCATGGGCAGTTATAGTAAAGAAGTCTCGACTTACCGAAGAGAGGATAGCGCAGGAGTACCGAGCAGGTCGAGCTTTCGGGTACGACACACACCATGCGATTGCGGAGTGGACGTGCAACGGTGTAGCGGAGCGATGGGACCCAGAAAAAAACATCCCAAGTCAGCGGCAGCACAAAGGGAAGAGAAAGGCACACACCACTCGATCTGCCGTTCATCTTCTTGCATTCCACGCTCTCTCTTCCCTTCATATCATTGTCTGGCTGTACGAATTCCGACGACGTGACCTGGGAACGAACATGAACTGTGATGTCAAAGACTTGAAGAAGTCTTGCGCGTTGAAGATTTTGAGACAGAACCCGCCAGAGCACTAGATAAACCCCGGGTAGTGTGATAGCAAGGAAATCCGGTGGATGACAGAGGCCAACACCCAAGCCTTGAATTTGGGGTCTTGAAGCAGCTTTGCGCGGGATGAGAAGATCTTGAGTCAGGGCCGATCCGTTACTGAGTCCGTCCGCTTGAGATCGAGTCTTGGTCTTCGCGATGTCCAGCCCGCGTGGGCTTTTGCAGCGGACGACTGGACGGAGTCCAGTTCAGGTATCAGGAACGCTGAAGCCGTACGGCCGTCTCTCTTGCGGGCTTGAGGCTGCTTGAGGGCTTTGAGGGGGGAAGTCAAGGGCAACGAGATCGCGGGAGAGAAGAAGTCCCATCAAAATCAACCATGCAGTGAGACACGTGTGTGATGCGCACGGACCCCCGATCAGGCGTCGCCTGATTGTCGCTTGATGCGGGACTTTGCGAAATCAACGAATGAGTGCGATTGACGCGCCTTGAACGACCTTGAATGCTCTCACAGGCCCTTGCTCCAAAAAAACCAGCTTGGGTAAGAACACACCATTCTTTTGTACATTGAACTCTAACTGTCAATACAGAATCTTACAAGTAGCGGGAATTCACTCGGAGTGCTGCTCCGAGTGCATGAGGAACTTACAAGTCATTTTTTCAAGCAGGTTTGAACTAAACCGAACAATCTCAATTCATATGACTATTGTTACAAAATGGCACCAACATTGAGAAATGGTAAGTTAGAAATTCTGACACCATGTGGCCCGTCTGGTGGGTGTGGCAGCCATACGAGCCACATGAGCCAGACGCTGCCAGATTGAGCCATACGCACCAGAGACATTCTGTTTTCCTGATGCACCCGCATCCCCGAAAGTTTGCTGCAATATTTATCCGAATTCTTGGTGCGGATCTTTGATTTACCTCTCCATTTTGTTGGCACTACGCGCCGCATTCATGGCGAACGAAGACTCGGTGATATATCAGCGGTTCATGCAATCTGAAATATACGGAGATTGGCAAACGTTGAAAAGTTTTGTTGAAAATCGTCTCCGCATTTTGACTCAGATCAATTCCGAAACCCACAAGTCGAGCGTGTGATTATTTGGAGGTTGGTGCTGTGACATTGCCGAGCTCAATTTATTCTTAACGGTGTAACAGTGCGCTGCAATCGAAGACAAGGACAGATTTATGCGCTGCGCCGGCTGTTTGACCATGCATTATTGCTCGAAGGAGTGTCAGAGGCAGGATCGGAGACCTGGCGGCCATCGCGATTCGTGTGAATTTCATCGAAAAGTAGGTGTTGTCTCGGTCGTTCGTCGAAGTTCACGCTGAGGGTATCATACCATACTTGTCTTCAGATGACACCCATTCACTTACGACCAAGGATAGAACTTTCCCCCGTGCATTACTTGACACTCAATATACCGACGCGAGGGAGGAAGTATTTCGCAAACAGATATCATTTCTGAATATGCACCCCGATGCACAATCATACTTTCTGCTGCACTACACCGGAGACCAAATCTCGATTCATGTTCGACCTACTTCCCGACAACCCAGGACTGTTAGTAGAGCAGTGGGAGGACTACGTGTTGCGGAGCAGGCACAGTAATGGCCTCATGGAGTTGCATGTGCTACTGGTTGGATGGGGCGAAAAATACGCAAAAAACTGCCAAGTCTACTTATCTCGGGATGATTCCGATGCGATCAAGTAGTTCGAGGGTTTTCAAAAGAGCTAAAGCGGCTGGCGAGATCTGTAGATCTGAATGATGCGCAGCTGCACCAACCAAACGACGAGATTCGCGAATTAGAGGATGTCTACATTCACTAGAATTCAGCTCCAATGTCGTAGCAACAGAAACCAATGTAGAGGATTCTTGAATATTCTGACAATCTCGGGAACGCCTCCAAAATTGACCATTATTCTAATCGGCAACTTGATGGTCGATGTCCGTCGCCGCATTTCCTTGTGCTTCCTGCAATGAACTTGAAGGCGGCAGCTTGTTCCGGGATCTGATTCTGAAAGCCACTGCGTTCCGTTCGGTCGTCCGCACAAGCGATGTCAGACCCACGTCGGCAGATATCTAAGACCAATGCCGGAAGGATATATGACTGGTGCATTCTCATTGTCACTGCTGGCTTGATGCTAGCCGAGAGCGGTAGGAGCAGATTGAGGGTGAAAGGCTAGAACGTAGTAAGATCATCTTCCCTCGCAAATGTCAATATTCAACTCGCTGGCTAGAAGAGACTTGAAATCACTAACATTGAAGATTTGGCAGGGGTGAGTTGAACAACCAGACCATATCTCTGTGAGTAAAAGGTTGGCGCGGAATTTCAGTGCATCCAGGAGCAGATCAGATATTCGTGGGGCCAATTGGATCGGCGGATTCCTGGTCTAGAGTAATAAGCTCAAGAGCTGAAGCAGAAAATAGTATTTCAGTCGATACCTGGACTTGACGGCCTGATTTGGTCCCCGTTTTCAACATAACTTGTACGGTACCCCGCATAACCGAGTCTAAGTGGCGTAGAAATTTGGTGGGAAGTTTCGAGTGATCCTGGGATTGGCAAGTAGGTCCAGGCTGCGGTCGTGGCTTAACTACTGCGCGGATGGCCAAGCGGGGACAGCACCTTGTCCACAAAATATCATGGAACTAATTGTTGTTCTTCCTTGGACAAATTGAAACTTGTCCCATCAATTTCAGCTATTTTCAACAATTATGTCGTCTGCATGAGCGCACCTGCTGCAGTACTATCCCCCCCCTAGAACCCGGACATTCAAGGAAAAATTGGCAATATCTTTTGACCTAGGGTGTTCGGCATAAAGCCGAGTACGTAGATCGACAGCATTTGGTCTTTTACCCCAGTGACAGCCAGTGTTAGTTTTTACTTCAAGAAAAATGGACAAGAATTGGGCAAACGGCACCATTCTTTTGGATGAGTGCACGTGTCCGAGTTCTAGGTAACAGCCCAATTTGGTATTGTTCTTACCCTCCCTTGCTCATTTCTGAACCGATGGCCATGAAACTTTGTAAACTACTTTTTCTCCATCCAATCTAACTTCCTATGGTGTTTTCGGACTGAACGGGATATTGGAGACTTCGTTGGGATGAGTTCATTGAGCAAATGCGTGCTTTTTCGATATTCTCAGTATCAAACCTCCACAGGGTTCCCTTGCAGTATCATAGAGTCCGCGCCAAATTCGTCACTTCGTTACTTCGGTTAAATTCGTGTAAGTTCGTCAGTTTGAGGGCATTCAATGAATGTTCGTGAGTTCAGCGAGATTTCAGCCCAAGCTCGTCACTTCTGGCTTGCCCATTGAATTTTCGTCACTTCATGTACGTCGAACCACCTACCACTCTACCGCAAACTACCAATGGGAGAGTTGGATAAAAGTTGGTGTTTTCATTAGGAATGCAATGGTTTACAGGATATGCAATTGCAGCGCTGAAATACTGGTAGGTGCGAAAATATGTAAGGTAGATTTGATTGCTTAATACGGAGCTGCAGCGGCCGTTAATCAGTGACGGTGCCGAGGAGCAAGCACCCCAATGCGGAGTGGAAGACGGCTCCCTGGCGCGCGCCGCTGCCAGGTCGCTGCAGTGGGATGTGATGCGCAGAGCCTATTCATTCAAGCGCGCCACCAGTGTCCGTGATGTCCACGCCTCCAGTTCCAGCCCTCTGCGCCTCGCGCCGTGTTTCCTCGGATCACGGAAGCCATGGAATACCAAAACACCCGCTTCCCGGAAAAGTGGCCGGGCCATGCTGAATAAAAATTGTCCACTCTATTCCTGTATGATTCTGGGTGAGGAGGTGTCGATGCTCGTGTCACGGTGCGAGTTTTGCGTCCATATCGGGTATGCAGCATGAAAAGGAGTGTCATAAATGCACCATAATGATAAAAGCTCTGTCTTGGATTCCAGCACGCGTTGCCACCGATCCCTTGGATTCCTTGCCCAGGCGTGATGGGCTTGGCAGTGGTAGAAGGAAAGGTTGAACCAGCCATGTGATGTTGAAGATCAGATGAACTATGAACTCACGAACTTTCATTAGAATTTGCTCACCTGACGAACTTACACAGAAAATCATCGGAAGTAACGAACTTTCCCTAAATGCGATCAAACTGACGAGGTTTCGTGAAAATAAGCGAAATAAGCGAAGTAACGAAGTGACGAAGATGGCTACTACCCAGTATCATAGCCACATCAGGGGAAGTCAAAGTTCGGTTAAGAGGTCGATTCACGGATCGATTCTCGAATCGATTCCGGCGTCGATTCTTGACCGAAAATCGTTGATTCTCACGAATCGACGTGAATCGCTGATTCGACTCCGGAGTCGAATCATCGATTCACTCGATTCTTGATGAATCGAAGCTAACCTCGATTCTCGGTCGATTCTTGGTGGAGAATCGACGTCTGAATCGATGGTCGAATCGAAACCTGAATCGACACGCGAATCGCCCTATAGCCGAACTTTGACTTCCCCTATTGACACATTTCAAATATTTTTTAGGAGTCTTCTAGCAGTATCCAATGTCACTTGGCTGTGTGAAGCTTTCCCATTGGTACTACTTAGCCTCATCCATGGAGTGTCTCACCTAAGGGAGCTACTTTAAGAGTTACGGCAACCCCTCTTAGGTAGGTTAACTTGTGGTAGCGGAACCGACCTAAGAGGGGGGTAGCGGATACGGAACCCAACCTTCTATTTTAGTCAATATTCCCTTCTGGGCATGCTGCGCCTCCGCGTCACCTCCTCCCTCAAGCCAATGGATCCACGGCATGGTCCGGGATATTCTCACGGTTGTAGCTTGCGAATGCGCCGCCTCCGCAAGCTCACCTACCTCCCTACCATTAGTCTGGTACCGATTCTGTGTACTGTATATCATTATTTCAATGTACATGTATTTTTTGTGACCTCAACAAGCACCAGGAAGGTGTGTTTGGTCCACCTCTGCTGCCTCCGCATTCGCCTCCGCCTCCGCATCCACATCCGCATCCACATCCGCATCCGCCTCTGCATCTCTGCATTCCGCCTCCACATGCAGGCGCATCATATGGCCCTGCCGCTCAAGTGCTATTCCTCCATGAAATCTATTGATTGCCTTCCATTCCTCATTATACACACTGCTGTATCCAGACCAGATTTTATTGATCTGCATGCTGTGCCTCCGCAATGAAATTTCAAGCATCAATGTAGGCTACTGCTACATTTCCAGGCTAGCCATAATGTTTCTTACCACCCTGCATCACTGTTGCAACACCATTTGCCGTTGTATATACTGTACAAATTTTATTGATCTGCATGCTGCGCCTCTGCAATAAAATTTTGGGCATCAATGGAAGCCACCAGTACACTTCCAGGCTAGCTATGATCTTCCTTACCACCCTGAACCACCGTCGCAACACTATTCATGATTTATATGCGCCATTGGTTTTATTTCTCCACATGCTGCTCCGCAACTAAAATTTTGGGCACCAATACGGACGGGCTGCAGATACATTCCTAGGTTAGTCATAGTGTTTCTTATCACTCCAAACCATTTTCACAACTCTATTTGCCATTGCATATGTAGTACCAATTTTATTGACATGCACCTTCCGTATCCGTACCTGTATCCGTATCCGTATCCGCATCCGCATCTGTATCCAGATCCGCAACAGTAATACCAGGTTTGTGTTCATGTCTGTTCCTGCAGTATTTCTCACCTCTGTATGAGAAGTAAATATGTTTCTTGCCATCCTGAACCACTATTGCAATGCCATTCACCATTGCGTATCTGTATTCGCATCCACATCTGTATCCACATCCATATCTGTATTTTCATTTTCGCCATACATCCTCCTATTACTATCTAACTTCTAAGTGTCTTCCACAATTCCGGGGTTCCATATGCACATTTGTTGTCCCTGCATCTGCACCTCCGCCTCCACATCTGCATCCGCCTCCGCCTCCGCCTCCGCCTCCGCCTCCGCCTCCGCCTCCGCCTCCGCCTCCGCCTCCACATCTGCCTCCGCATCCGCATCTGGACCCTCCCATTTCGGAGCTGGGTTATTGTGAAATTGGATTTAATAGGAGGATGTATGGCGAAAATGAAAATACAGATATGGATGTGGATACAGATGTGGATGCGAATACAGATACGCAATGGTGAATGGCATTGCAATAGTGGTTCAGGATGGCAAGAAACATATTTACTTCTCATACAGAGGTGAGAAATACTGCAGGAACAGACATGAACACAAACCTGGTATTACTGTTGCGGATCTGGATACAGATGCGGATGCGGATACGGATACGGATACAGGTACGGATACGGAAGGGAGTAACAACGATTTTAGTGGGAGTGGGACTGGATGAGTTCCACCCCAGTACTTGGAAAGTGGGACTCACTCCCATTAATGGGACTCGACCCTGCCGAGGAGTGCGACTGATGGCGAATGCATCAGTGGTGCGACTGATGCACTGATGCGCAATCAATCTCCGCTGATTACCGATGTTCTCAACATGATCTTGATATCAATTAACTGTTCTTTAATTCTTTAACTACCTCGGCATGTCCCTATATATATTTGCGCTTTTCTCCATCTAGGATATCCCCTTCCTTCTGCCTCTCTTGTCCTCCTTTCTCGACATCACATCATGTCTGCACAGTTGAATTTTCCACACAAGAGGCTCAAGCCCCATTTGGCTGAACAGCTGACCGATGTGCAGGTCTTCCTGACAGGATGCTGTTTAGATGCTGTTCATTTACTGCCTACGGCGCAGCCAGATGATTTTTATCAAGCCGGGAGGCCGCGTAGTGTCCCCGAAGGATTTGGACACATAACAGGTCGTTTTCTGTGTTTCGAATCCTTCACCCACTTCTTTGGTGCCTGGAATTGCCAGTTGCTATTCAACATTCTTTTTAATCTCATGGTGCCTCAATGGATCTGTCTACTGCTTGAATCTCCTCTGGGTGCGGTCGCATGTGCTCCGAGTGGACAATGTAATTGTTCTCGGCATCAATGGATTCTGTTCAAACCACCGGTTCGATATTGAGCTCGTCGGCGATGGATGAATTCACTGCATGCAATGATCATCAAGATCCATTTCTTGCCTCAAGATGTTTCGGGCTGCATCATCGATCACTGGTCTCCCTGTCCCAGCCGTACCTTTGGGCCTCTACTATGTCAACTCCTGGGCAAATCGGTTTCTGGCATCGGTTGGTTGGTTCTGTATTTATGCATGCAGTATAGATTTGGAACTGTGGTCCGTGTTACATTCCTCTCTTACATTCCTCTCCTCAATTTATGATTAGATTAACATGGATACTCCACTGTAGGGAAGAGCGCTGCCATAGCCACCGGCTTTTGAATGCCGGTGAATTTGTTTCCATTCGGTTTCTGAAATCTTTCAAGTATAATACATCAATGCTACATCAATATATTCCCTTGGTGGTTTTCTCATCGTGAACTCTGCTGGAGTGAAGCGAAGGTCCGTCTTGTCTCTATCTTGTCTTTATCTCAATGTTTCTCATCCCAATTCAGCATCTCCATACTACGGCTCAGCACGTTGCATCAATATCAAGCGTACTTGCATCATGTTGGATTCTTTTGAGCTATTCCTCCATCCCCCACGCACGATGCTTAATAGGAATCCCGATGTGGTCTGGATATCAGTCTTTTTTTGTAAATAGTTGGCCCAAGATTAACTGCGGAGATAAACCACCATGCATTTTGCGCCAAGATTACGTCGGAGTAATGTTGCCGCGACTTAGTGCTTGAAGTCACGAAGTCGACTTTTCTAAGTCAATTTAGGTTGAGTTGAGTCGAGTCGCCTGTGCGACTCAGCTCGACTTCGAAGTCATTCGTGTCGACTTGAAACGACTTAAAGTGACTTCAAGTCGGGTATTCAGCTCAAAATTGTAGAATAGTTGTGCAGACATGATTGGATGATTTCTTCAAGATTTCTTTCTATGCTGTGCGCCTTGACAACGGTGAACAGTCATCTGCATGCTTACAAGTTGTATTGATGGACCAGCGAGGCAAGCGCTCAAAAATGAGGAAAAATCCATTTCTTAACCCCCCTTGACAGAAACATGGGGTTGATGCTATTTCCAACCCCTGGTTCCAGAAAATGCGCTAAGTTTGTGATCTTTCTATGGGTCCGGGTGCCATTACGTCGGTTCAATCTCTCTCTCTTCTCTAGTTTTTCCCCATGCCTCGAGCTATATATGATCCAACAATAAACGAACCGTGCTATAAGTCCAAAGATATAGAATCCGATTACCCTTCAAGAAATGGGCTCGGTTAATACATCCTTATCAAAATAGGAAATCCAACACTTGTTGGGTGAGGCCACCGCAGGGTGCGTGGCGCGACTCGTACTTCAGATTTTTATCATGGTACGGGTTATGGCCACCGTTCGAGCACACATTACATTTAAAGTCATTCGAACTGGGCATCGACGAGTCAGTGAAAAATGTAAAAGGAAATAAAGTGCCGCTTGCATTTCATCTATCCGTCCTAGGTCCCGTGCCTGAGTCCACAAACAATACTCAATTAATTTCACACGGAATCCGAGCACTGTTTTTAGCCATAAATATGAATTGAAGCAGCATGACAGTGAGATCCAAGAGGGAAAATCAACCGATCTCAACCGGTCCAAACAACCGGAGAAATCATCGGCATCCTCGAGCCGAGTAGTTGACATGATATACCGGCATGCCATCATGCCGAAGTCTTCTCCGCTTCTCGAGCCTCGTGCACGGGTGTCTAATTTTTCCTCTTGCTCTCCGCCACCATCCATACCACATCCAGTCCTCAGGTAAGCCTCAGGATACATCTTGTTAGCAGTAACATAGAGCAAGTGGAGAAACACTTCAGCATGCAGGGACAGAGGAACTACCAATGACGACGCACTTCAAGGCGGCAGAGACAAGGCAGAGACGACAAGCAGAGATTGGAAACACATTTTGATCAGGGGGATAATTTTTATATGCAATTTGTGAGGCGAGATCTTGATGTACTTGATAGCGAGAGTGTGTTGCTTTTATCAAAGTATGCGTTTGCTGATCCGTATCAGGGACGATGAAAATCGACGCGCATGGATCGGGCCGGCTTACCCTCTGGATCTGACCAGACTCCCCGTTCGAAGTGACGAGCTCCCTCTGCAGTACCCGAGCCTCAGTATGCTACTCTCTCCACAGATGTACGACTTTTCTGAAACATTCACAGACGTCGGATATTCATCGAAAGTCCCGTTCATGAATTTGGAGGACCGCGCCGCGCTCAAGGTGAATGTCGAGAGGATCCTTCTCAAGGAGAAAGACGCAGCATGGGCGCCGATTCCCTGAAATGGTATATCCACTCTAAATACCTGTACGCATTTACGCCTATCCGATTTTGCTTTTGGATTCAAGTTAATACCTATAAAATGGTTGCCGAGAGGTCTCTCGAGCGGCTTTTATAATTTCATGTTCGCTCCCCTTGGTGACGAAAATACGTCACTGAAAAGCGAAGCTCTTCACTTCGCGTTTTCTGTTCTACCGCATCAAGTTAAATGAGCTTGGAAAGGAATTGATTCCAAGCTGGAGTTTCGGGGAAAATGAGAGCTGAAGCGTGACATCACACAAACTGTGACAACATTGTGCGGGCCTTTTTCAGACCCCAAAATACCAAAAGCACACATCTGAGGAAGCCAAAACAAAGTTCGGGGACGAAGGAATGGTGCAAGGAGAGCAAAATATTAATACCAAAACATTTGGAGAGCTGAGAGAAAATTCGGAATCTGTTACGTAAGAAAATACTCAGCCACCGTGACGACGATTTAAGATCATTAGATTCGTTTCTAATGAAAATGTGTATTGAGTCAGATTCGGTGTACAGCCACTAGGGAGGCTTCAAAAATCTAATGAATATTGTGCACTGCCACTAAAAGTATCACCATCAATAGAAGCGGACAGTAAAAACGCGCGAACTAAAAATGGCGGTCCACAAAGATTATGAACAATTACTAAAGTACTTGTAATCATCAAAAGACCGCGGTACTCGCACGCATTGCACACAATTCTATCAGGCAGAAAAGTTTCTTCATCTCAGGAAGCACCTTCAGATTTTACCTCGAGTTCTTTTACTAGTCCACCGGAATTATCATTCTTATTATGAATCTTGATCTGCATACTAACATGCAGAGGGAAGAAGGCTCCATTTGTTTTCGTTTATACACAGTTTACACAGAAATAACCTTTTAAATTTTCGTTTAGTCTGCGGACCCTGCAAACAGTAAATAAATGGAAACTAAACGGTTAAACGGTTTCCTCAACATTACCGCCTAGCATGGTCTAGGTACTGACCTTTCGAATATATTATGCAGTCCACGGGGCTTGTGCAGTATGCAACCTATATAATTCACCAATAAGCCTCCTATAACGTTCAATAGGAGGAAGCCAGCAGTGTTGGATGACGCTCGGGCATCTCGGCAATTGGACAAACTTGGAGTCCCATTCAGTTCAACTTGGTAAAATCAAAAATTGGGACCAGAAATGGGATGCTTAGTGTATGGTCTTGGGTGTGGTCATGACTTTCCTCTGGAATACGCGCAGATGAATGCCAGCAAGACTGCGCCCAAAAATACTGTTTATAAACAGTATAAACGGTTTTTTAAATGTTTGTTACCGTTTCCGTTTAGTTTAGGCCCCACTGTAAACAAAAACTAAATGGTTGGAGCCTTAAGAGGGAAATGACTATAAGTCAGCACAATACATGGTGAGGCATTCTTAAAGTGATAGGCCAGGAAAATGCTGAAAAGATGGCCAGGATTGTTATTGCGCTCCGACCTTCTTTCAGTTGGTAATTTCGAAGCAGGAGGATAAGATCCGATCCGAAGGGTTGCCAAATAACTGTTTGCTTTTTATCAACCCCGTGGTCTTTTCAGGGGGGATGACAAATAGATTTATTCCTGATACCTAACGAACCTAATTTCATGCCCTGTTCATTACCATCATGGCAGTTTGATAAATTTCATACCGTTATGAAGTCTACAGACTGGAAATATCTTGTACTCATGGAATCCTATTTATTGTGAACTAAAAGCGGGGTCGGCATATCATATAGTATAGAGATTTAAATGAGTACCAAAAAGTCGACTTGAGCCGACTTGAACGACTTGACTCGACTTGAACCAGAAAAGTCGAGTCAATGCCGAGTCAAAGTGCGACTTGTCGTGACTTTACAAGTCGAAACTCGACTTTGCAAGTCGCGGCAACATTCCGTCGGAGCGCGGCCCGAGCATCCAGTATAAAACCTCGAGAGGTCTGTACTCAGACAGCACGAACATTGTGTTTTGTTCCAACCTACATCACTCAAACATCTAATTGCACCTTCCATCCCTCGGCCAAATTGCTCTTGACAACACGTCCGTTCGGTTCATTGCACCTGGTACTACTTTTGTTACCTGCAATTTCAGCTTCACTAAGGCATCTTTTGTAGCGCATTTCTCCGTCCACTCGAGGTACAGATTCCCTTTTGATCTTCTTTTTTTTTTTTTTTGACTTGTTCGGGCTCTATACAGTTTTGCCATGTTCGACGCCGCACAGATTTTTCAGGGAGAAATCAGGTTCTATCGGTCCTTTGTACGTCTCCCTTGTGCTAGGTAATCTTATTTGCTGAGTATGAGCTGAAAAACTCAAAGGTTCAGATAAAGCCATGAATAAATTAGCTTTTACATGCCATCAGGCTAAAGGAGGGGGCCTGGGGGAACCCCGTTCCCCTCAGCAACTACTATGATCAAAATACGTGTTAAACACCAGGAATCGGCTCCCTGTTGCCGAGAAATAATTGTTTGATGCGCATTGATGCGAAGAGTCAAGACCATCGAAAGTGGGACTCGCGTAAATAGGCGAGTCCCACTCCCACTCTTCGTATATAGTCACCATCAAAAGTGCGACTCGCGTAAATAGGCGAGTCCCACTCCCACTCTTCGTATATAGTCACCATTAAAAGTGCGACTCGCGTAAATAGGCGAGTCCCACTCCCACTCTTCTCGTATATACTCTACGGAAGGTGCATGTCAATAAAATTGGTACTACATATGCAATGGCAAATAGAGTTGTGAAAATGGTTTGGAGTGATAAGAAACACTATGACTAACCTAGGAATGTATCTGCAGCCCGTCCGTATTGGTGCCCAAAATTTTAGTTGCGGAGCAGCATGTGGAGAAATAAAACCAATGGCGCATATAAATCATGAATAGTGTTGCGACGGTGGTTCAGGGTGGTAAGGAAGATCATAGCTAGCCTGGAAGTGTACTGGTGGCTTCCATTGATGCCCAAAATTTTATTGCAGAGGCGCAGCATGCAGATCAATAAAATTTGTACAGTATATACAACGGCAAATGGTGTTGCAACAGTGATGCAGGGTGGTAAGAAACATTATGGCTAGCCTGGAAATGTAGCAGTAGCCTACATTGATGCTTGAAATTTCATTGCGGAGGCACAGCATGCAGATCAATAAAATCTGGTCTGGATACAGCAGTGTGTATAATGAGGAATGGAAGGCAATCAATAGATTTCATGGAGGAATAGCACTTGAGCGGCAGGGCCATATGATGCGCCTGCATGTGGAGGCGGAATGCAGAGATGCAGAGGCGGATGCGGATGTGGATGCGGATGTGGATGCGGAGGCGGAGGCGAATGCGGAGGCAGCAGAGGTGGACCAAACACACCTTCCTGGTGCTTGTTGAGGTCACAAAAAATACATGTACATTGAAATAATGATATACAGTACACAGAATCGGTACCAGACTAATGGTAGGGAGGTAGGTGAGCTTGCAGAGGCGGCGCATTCGCAAGCTACAACCGTGAGAATATCCCGGACCATGCCGTGGATCCATTGGCTTGAGGGAGGAGGTGACGCGGAGGCGCAGCATGCCCAGAAGGGAATATTGACTAAAATAGAAGGTTGGGTTCCGTATCCGCTACCCCCCTCTTAGGTCGGTTCCGCTACCACAAGTTAACCTACCTAAGAGGGGTTGCCGTAAGTCTTAAAGTAGCTCCCTTAGGTGGAGTGTCTGTAGGCTGGTGCCTCAATTCCCATCTTGGCATGCTACAGCATCAAAAATTGTCACCAAACCGTACCTGACAACCCAATTGAAGCTCGAAATTGTACCCATATGAGTTCAAGACCTTCTATGATGCTCTGCTCTATACAACAGAGGGGACCAAACATCAGACAACATCGGAAAATCGACAATGTGAAGGAACTAGGCTGCGGAATATTATGAAAAATTGGTGTAGGTGTGCATTGACACTGTATTAACATTCTAAAATGCACCAGTCCATGTGTACATGACGACGACAGCGCGTTCGGAAAATACATTTGTCGAAAAATAGCTTACCTAGGGAATTGTTTGAATTTCCTGGAGCGATTAGAGTATGATTGATATGCAGATCTTATATGTAAGTACTCTGTGGCCCAGACCCTAGGCTTCACAGCGCACCAAATTTCGAGTGAAACGAATCAGAAATGGGCGAGATATCGTTGTTTGTCCGAGTACTAGGTGTGTCCAGTGACTCGGAGGTGGGGGGGATAGTATCGCCAAGTCTGGAAATGTGCCGCTGGTCTCCAATGAGACATTCTCAACCCTTGGAAAACCATATGCGCGAAGCCATTGAAGAAGTCATCTGAAGGGTTGTTCCAGGCTTTGTAATCCCACATGTTGGTATACAACCTCCTTCACATGTGGAGAACCTTCACACCTTTGAACCTTAAAAATTGGGCATCACTGAGTATGATGGCCTGATGAACAGGGAAAGGCAGGGGAACAGGCCGCACGAGACGAGTCGGGTTGTGATGGACATTGGAGGCCAGGTGCTGGACGAGATCGTCGAGGTCACGGTCTGCGTCTAATCCAGCCCTCCAGACGACGGAAACAGTATACGTATGCATTAACTTCACGGCATGCACGTGCCCAACGAGGTTGTTGACAACGGCATCCGAACCACGCAGATTTTTGAGATGGGCGGTATGAACCTTCAAGTTGGCTTCTTCAACAGAATCCCATATTGGATGCGCCTACGCGTGCGTGAATTTCAGTGAGGTGAGGAAGCGTGCTAGGAACGCGAAAACCGTCCAGTCGTCACGAATTTTGACGTCGGTGAGGGCGATGGCCTTGAGATCCGGAGCTGCACAGGCCATGAGGGGCAGAAATGACCTCCATAAACAACTCCCACTGTCTAGCGTCGTGATGTTGCTCATTTCTATGACGAGAGATTTGATAAGAGAGTGGCGCGGGCGTCCAATCCAGCCCAGGCGGCACGATAAGAGCGGCGGAACCGGGAAGTGAGATGACGAAAGCTGGGGTCAGATGATGAGGACAATGGAATGTTGTCACTGCGGTGTTTGTGGCGGCGTCTGAACCCTGGCAACAGTCGACGAACAACTCGAGGTAAGTATGTATTTCTGGGTTTTGCAGAGGTAAAGTATCAGAGCTAAATATTGGGATGCGCAAAGTTGAAATCGATGTTCTCCGTGGAGCCACGAAAGAGGCATTTTCGCACGGCTGAAATAGGATCCAATCGATCTGAGAGTGTGGCCAATGCAATTATGACCGAATTGGCCTGCAAGTACTTATATGCCGTTGCGTTTCTGGAAAACACCTCCTCCCTACCTAGGTCTTGATAGGGTCCGGTAGGCTTAGAGTACTAGGGACCCCCCTTTCTGGGACGGACTACTAGGCTTCTACCCTCGGTTAGATGTCTTGATTCACATGTTCGCGCAAATCCTGACCTAAAGCGGTAGTGATGCCTTTTCTGTCACTGGACCGCTCGCAGTGCACTTGATTATCCAGACCAACGAAAAATAGGAAACGGAAATGAATTCAGCTTGTAACTACAAACAAAAATAACTAAAGGGCCTCGAAATTCAAACGCGAAAGAGCGAAGTCTGGGTGAACTTCAAAGGTGAAGTCCGTGATTGATGTAGATGAAACGCCTTGACGCCCGAGACGAATGAAACCTTAGGGATTACATCGACACTGAGGGTATCAGTCCGAGACCACGAAGGATGCAGCTCCAGATTCAATCGCCAGAGACAGAAGAATAGGCCACGCCGCCGATAGGTAGCTCGAGAACTTGTCGAGGAATTGAATGGGGCTTGGGGTACCGGCCAAGAACGCAATATGGAAGAGTGCGAGGACTTGAACACATGCGAAGATGCTTGAGAATCTAGGACTTGAGAAACAAAACCTTGAAGACAATAATAAATTGGAACCACAGGCAGCAGGGAACAGCAGCGAGGGAAGCAGAGTTTGGGGAGCCCGGAGAGGTAGATGTGGGAAGAAAGGGAAATGGGACCCGCGACGATGGAAGTGTTCTTTATATGAAGTGTCGGACTCGCCCGCCGGTTGTTATGTGTGTCAAGCGGATTCATGCGGTTGATTCTAGGTGGAGTCGCATAGAAAAGAGAGTTATCTGTAGAGCAGAATGTCCCCAGTAGCCGCCGCTCTTGGACGATCTAGATTCTACGGAGAGACGCAAGCTCTAGGGAGATAGCCGAGCTCTAGTCTAGGGAGACACCGCCATTTACCTACCTACCTACCTACCTACCAGCACGTGGGGCCATCTCTATCAAAGAAAAACTGATTTCTAGATGAGCAACGCAATGGAATGTAATCGCCGAGAGGACTATCCGAGGAAGAAGATAGCTCTGGTTGGAGGGTTGGATGTGCGCGCGGATATACACGATGAAGGTCGGCAATATTAATGCTGGAAGGAGCCCTGGCGTATCGTGGATATGGTCAAGAGTCAAAGAGTTAAGGCACAGCCAAGGGGGGATCGGGATTAAAATTCCGTACGTGGGGAGGGGGGGGGGGTCCAGGTTGGGGCGAAAAAAACTTTTCCCTATATAAAGTTTAGAGCTTCAAAATACCTAATAAACCATGAGGGAAGTGTTGGTTGGTTGTAAGAAACATATATAAATGCCGAGGGAGTGTATAGAAGAAATTTGTCGGTCTGAATCCATGCTTTCCGTGATTTAAGCCAAATTGAAGCTAACTGTGGTCAGTTCTCAAGTTAGAAATTATTCACCTCTTGGAGTTCCGAGTGTTCAATTTTCACCAACAGTCATTGGATGATATAAAAAAGCATTATAAAGTTCAAGGAAGTGGTGGGAAGTAAGTTGAACAGCGGCGGCGGAAGGCGGAGAGATCGGCCCGGCCCTAGGGGTGGGAAACTCTTTCCCTATTAGGAAGGAGGGGGAGGGGGGGGTCAGCTTAGGGCCGAAAAAAACTTTTCGACCCTATATCCGAATTTCGAATCCCGAACTCCCCTTGGGCACAGCTTTCCGATCATTCCTTTCGGATATTCGATCCGAGGGCCGCGGACTGGTCTATTAACGGTGATCGCATTCCCGCCAGAATCTAAGCTCCCACACGCCAGCACATGCCATGGCCACATCTTCGCCTGACGTTACAAGGACCCTAGCAAACACGGACATCCTTGCCTTCATTTTGCGCGCATCATGTTGTTTTGCGCCGTACAAGCACACCTAAGTATAGCCGGCAGCCAAGGCTTTCTCTCTCAACGGCTCCCCGCGGCTAGCCTTTGCCAGCTGCCGGTGACCGGCGGAGATGCCTTTTATGCCTTTCGGATATTTGACATGTCACCAAGTTACCGCCAACACTCGGGGGCGCTCATCAGAACCCATCATGACCGTTTTTTGACCGAGGGAAGGGATATAATATACTAGCACGCCATGTTCCGGACTTATGGCTTCCTTCTTACGCCCACTAGTGCGGCGATCCATTCGGTTCACCTCTTTGAACCCAGGGCTCCGACGGTATAGCGCACAAGCTGCCCCCTCCAAATCCGGACAGACGGCTGTTGCTATAGGCATCTTCGGAATCGCACTTGGTTTTGGTGCTGCCAAGTTTCTCTCAACAGAGACGAAGATCCCCACAGCTCCGGTTTATGGAACGGCGAAAGAATTCCGGCAGGCCATCGACGACATGCGGAAGGCCTTTCCAACACGACTCGGGGTGGTATCCACGGACAGCGACGACCTCAAAGTCCATGGCCTGTCCACAAACACATACCATACAGGTTTTGTGGAATGCCCTCCCAAACGGAACAGATGATGTATTTATTTCGTGACATTTTTTTCAGGTGTCGACCACAGCGTGGTTGTGTATCCGGAATCTACTGAGGACGTGGTCAAGATCGTCAAAATTGCTAATAAATACAAGATGCCAATAACGGTTTGCTGTCTCTGCGGCTGTGCCTAAGCCCTTTCTCACGTTCTCGTAGCCATATTCCGGCGCCACGGCCCTCGAAGGACAATTTATCGGCGTACGTAGCTCATTTCTTTCATAAAAATGCTGGGTACCTATTCTCTTAGCATCCTGGCGGAGGCATTTGCATGGACATGAGTGAAATGAACAAGATCCTCGAGATTCATGGTGCGTGATTAATTTTGGTATGTAGGTCAGAAGATGAACAATAAATGCGGCGATCTCTAGAGGCCGATGCAGATGTTGTCTGCCAACCTGGGTTGGGCTGGATGGATCTGAATGAAACTTTAGAAAGTAAAGGTATGGCCTTCGTATATTCTCTGGAATACGTTGCTAATTAGAATGAAGGTATCCCTCTGTTTTTCCCTGTGCGCCGAGTTCCTTTGCCCCGAACACACCCAATATTTAGCCAACCAATCAGCTCGATCCCTCCCAAGACGCTACCATAGGCGGGATGGCCAGTACTGGTTGCTCTGGGAGTATGTATCCATTCAAACCAAATGTGAGTTGCCACTGATGAAGATATGGCTAGCAAACGCGGTCCGATACGGCACCGCAAAGGCAGAGTGGTTCCTCAACGCCACAGTCGTTCTACCGAGCGGAGAAGTCATAAAGACGCGTCGCCGTTCACGAAAATCGTCAGCAGGATTTGATACGACCAAACTATTCATTGGCGCGGTAAGATATGCTGTCAAGAGATCTTTTCTATCTATTTACCGAGGAGACTTGAATCAACAGGAAGGGACGCTGGGAATCATCACAGAACGTATGTATCAAAGCTCGAGTACTCCTCCTTGAATCACTAACAACTTTTTTGTTCAGTCACCCTACGTCTGGCACCTTTGGTCCCCACCACAGTGGCGTGCGTCCAATTTCCCGACGTGAAAGCAGCGGTAGAGGCGTCTGTACAGATAATGCGGTCCGGAGTTGCCAACAGTATTCGTGAGTCATGATTTTAGGGATGCTCTTCATTCGTAACGGTTTTACGCCCTTGCAGAATGCGTGGAATTAGTCGACGACACCTTTATGGCTGCGACTAACAAATACAGCGTCTCTAAGCATAAATACGATGAGACCGAAGGCCTCTTCTTCAAATTCCAGGGTCATTCACCAGAGGCGCGTGCGGAGACGGCGCGAGTCGTCAGGGAGATATGCCTGGAGAACGGCGGGACGAAATTCCGGCTTGCGACGGATGACGAAGAGGCGCACGAGATTTGGCAGGATCGCAAGAACGCGCATTATTCGGGAATGGCGCAGGTTCCCGGCGCTAAAGGATGGGTGACGGATGTTTGGTACGTCTCCGACGTTATGCGACCTTCATTTCAAGCGCGTCAGAGTTCACGCAGCGGCTGATGCATAGAGCTATAGTGTTCCGGTTTCAAAACTCCCCGAGCTTGTATCCGAGACGAAGAAAGACCTGGCGAGCGTTGGGCTGCGGTACAACATCGTAGGGCACGTCGGGGACGGCAACTTCCACGCACTTCTGCTTTTCACGACGGATGAAGAGATGAAGGCTGTCCAGGATGCCGTGCACCGAATGGTTAAGCGAGCAATCGCGCTTGATGGGACTTGTACGTTGGCTGGTCTTTGTTTCCGCTCCTTATCTTCGTTGATGGAATGGATACCTGGCAGGCACAGGAGAGCACGGTGTCGGCCTTGGCAAGCGAGAATTCCTCGTGGAGGAACTCGGGGCGGGCACTGTGGCACTCATGAAAGCGATCAAGCGCACGGTAGACCCCTTGGGACTCATGAATCCTGGCAAGGTGAGTGCGCTCATGCCTCCTTCTGCCGCATTTCACGAACTTTGTGAAAGTTGTACCCGGACGACGACACGAATTCTGGGCGTCATTGAAAAATTAAAATCAAAGTCTAGATAGCGTACATTTTGCGTACAATTCTGTATGTAATAGAGAGGTTGCGCACAAGCCGCATGCGGCTTTTGGCCGCGCAACGTGTTGTAATGCGGCTTTTTTTCTTTTGCTCCGAGGGGGTGCTATCAAGAGCTCTGGTGATGTATAGAAGCAAAAGAACGCATCTCCGCAGGCGGCATTGCGCAACCTCTCTAATTCAGTGTAATTTCGCAGCCTTATTATGTGCTGGAACTTGACTCTTTGCAACGGACCAGTGGGGAGTGGATTTGAACATCCGTCACGTGATCATATCGCGTCAACTCAAGGGCAGAAACAAATGTAAATACGAACGTGTAGCTCGAAGATTGTATGTACACCTACAACTGCCCAAATAATCTCATATACCGGACAGTGGGCTGATTAAGAGACCTTCCGATACCGTCAAGCCGACAACTTGGTGCTAGATGAGTATCTGAGCGTAGTGTACTGTCACTCTGAATGAACATACACACTGAAATTTTGTTTGGGTACAGAGTACGTGCCCATGCTGATTTTATCGATGAATACATCTCCTTGGATACCCTCCGAGCCCGACTGAAATGAGGTTGTGGCTACTGTGGTGGAATTTGCCGCCGTTGACGACGTGGAGTGGTTGTATAACGGGACGTTGCTGGGACATCCTGAGCATCCTGTGCCTCCGACCCACAGGTCAGCGGCTGATGTATCCAGGACCACGTTGAAGGACTGTGGACTGCGAGCCCTAAGTTGCGCCTTCAACCGACATAGAGCGACTCACGGAGTTCCGATACCAACTTCGGTAAGTCATTGGACTGAGAAGAGTTCTGTCAGTAAAGATCTCAAGCAAGTTGCGAGGCAACACATCGTTGGTAATATCAATCTCTTGTGAGATAGCTCTGCGTTGCGGGTCTCGAATTAACCCGTCACTGGAACCATAGCGCGCCCTGGTGGGCGTTGCAGCCGCAAGCACTCTGTCTCGCCACTGTTTCGCATCCTGACGGGAAAGATAGTCGGAAAGTGTGCCACCGACCATCAACTCTCTAACGACGACTGGAACTGGGGGGTTAATAACTCGAGGGTGGCAGAATGCAGGACTCACGATTTTGAATGTTGGTGGCATCCTTGTAATATACCGCCAATATTTCGACGATGTAGGGATGATTGAGGGTCGCAGCCAGATTAACCTGAGCATATGCGCACAATTAGCGTGAGGAGGATCTGGCATTCAAATTGGCGCGCGTCCTTACTCTGTCAACAAAATCCTGTTGAAGAGCAACCAGCTCCGACGGCCTGTAAAGTTCATAGGGATCATGCTAGACGACACCTAAGTCTCGTGAATCACTCTGGATGATGAACGAATACTTACCTTTGCGAGGACTCGGACAGCGACGGCGCGAGGGTCTGCAAATCTACAGTTGGCGTCTGCGCCGCGGTCGAGATTCTTCACCCTGCTATAATCGTAATCCACTGGCGTATCTCGGAATACAGAAGATGTTGAATTCATAGTAATTTGCAAATTTTTGGGTGAAACACAACAGGCCTAGAATGGAATCGAGGGTTTTATTTCCAGAACGAGACAAAGCAAAAGCAACATTCTGTAAGGCCCACGCGTGTAAACAGGGCCGCAGTGGCCTCCGCTGCGAACAAGGAGGTGTTTCAAACGCGATTGCCTGATTTGGCACACTAATGCTCATCGTCAAACGACGAGGCTTCAGCCCTGGAGCAACACGAAGGGAACAGGAAACATTGTTTATCAAGACGCATGATTGGTCTTCTGCGAATAATATTATATCAGGGAAATGCGTGCGGGGGACAAAAGGTAGAAAGACCAAACCAGATTCCCTCGCCATCATATAGACGTATAATCCAAGTTATCGAACAGGCCCTCCCAAGGCATCGACTTTTCACACAGGCCCTCCCACGGCGTCGGCGTCAGTTGTCCTCCGGCCTCCAAGTATTGCAGCGAAATATCGAGCCCTCTCGATACCAAGGATTGCATTTGCACATCAGGCAATGCAATCTTATTCCCGCTTCGAAAGCGATCAAACTCGACACGCAAGCGGCGGAGTCCCCTCGATACCTGTTTTTCTGCAAAAGCCATAACACAGGTTTCATTGAGCTGTCCGTTCCGGATCTCGAGGTCCTGTAGCGCTGGACACAGTTCTGGTAGGAAGGGGAGCAGCACCTCGGCGCTGACGTATTCGAGCTGTTCAGGGGGGTCATCCCAGTTGGGGTCGAAGTCGTGGATCTGGAGCGCACGGAGGGCAGGTAATAGCTTGAGCGCGGCAGTAACCGAGGGAAGCGTGAAAGCCGACAGATGAACATTGAGACTTGCGAGCTTGGGGCAATCCCGAAGTGGCGACAGGAACACGGCGTCAGAGTCCTGTAGGAGCGTGGCGGGGAGTTCCAGCTGGCGCAGCTCTGGCATATGTAGCTGCTGCAAGACGATGTGGAGTGCGCTTGTCTCGGCCAAAAATGGGGTTTGGATTCCCAGCGAGCGCAAGGCGGGCAGATGAACGGGTTCGCCGAAGATCGGTGGCCCATCTCCTGTTCTGCCCATTCGGAATCGCAATAAGACCAGATTGGGACATTTGCGTATCATGGCGAACGTGACGCTGGACGGCGCGACGTGGACCTGTGCGTCCTCGTTCACAAGCGTAAGATGCGTGAGGCGATACCAGGGAAGGGCTAGCTGTTGTGTGAAGCCCCCCAGGTCTGGGTGCATTAGGGTGACATGCCGTACTGAAGGGCTCTCGAGAAGTGTGGTCAGTGGATATATGATGTCGCTGGATTTAATTAAAATGGTCTCCAACATCGGGCCCGCAACACCGTCTAGCGTCGATAGGCACTCAAGAGGCAAATCACGTAGCTCGATGTGACGCCAGCGAGTTGCCGAGTCCGCCAGTATACGCATGAGAATGGCTAGATCCGGAGGCACGGATTGCCGCCATCCTGCCTGATATACCGATAGTGAAACTGGGCATGTTGCGGCGCGCGCCAGCCATTCCGCCACGGCGGAGATTCGTTGCTTGAAAGACGGCACGAGTTTAACGGGAGATGAAGCGAATTCCACAGCATTGGAGTCGATAATGCTATGCTGCGCCATCCGCTGCAGATATGGCCCAGAAGCAGCGGTGCTTCATTGGCGCTCATGACAGCATTACGGTGAGTTGGAAGGCAGGTGAGGAAAATATGTTGCAAAATATCCTCAGGCAGTCGCCGCGCAGGGGATAATAGAGATTCATGGGCGGCCACGTATTCCCTGAGCTGGTCGCGCTGGGCGGAGAGATCGCGGGTGAGGGACTCAAGACTCTCGAGCTTCCTGAGATGCGGCGCAAGGTGAGCGCGGATGGATGCGATCTCGTCATCGCAAGGAGCGTAGTTGGTGTGCAAATGTCCATGAAATAGAGAGTCCATCTTCAAGTCAGGATCACGGCGAGACGCGGCCAAGCCTTAGTAAGTGACGAATATGTGTGATGTCACGTCTTCCTTTTCTGTCTCAAACCTGCATGTGCTCAAACCTCTATGGCTTTGAATCCATTAATTAGCCCTCTCTCGCACCAAGAGATACTCGATATCAAGCGAAACTCAGGAAAAGTAAGCTTTCGTTTTCAATGACAACATGATCGCCCTAATTTTTGTGGCGGTTTCCAGGCTCCTTGCGCAGAATGCAAAAGGTAAAACTCCCTGAATTATGTATTCGTCTCTCACTGTTCAACAAGGTTGAAACTCAAATGCGATAAAATTATACCTTGCTCGTCCTGTGGTAAATGCAGCCCATTACTCTTCGGAGTCTTTCCATCTTTTTCATATTTTCTAGTTCGAAGGGGTTGCGGGCACAGCTGTCCCAATGGTAAGTCTAAAGAGTCAAGATTGGATATTGCTTCATTGAACTCAGGAACATACCTTCCCACTGGCCGTGGAAGAAGGTGCACTAGTATCCGATCCCTTTCGACCATTGTTTTTTTATCTCAAAATACTCAGAACTGTACCGACAGAACTATCTCGTGCGCGGCGTATCTTTTCCGAAATGGAAGCGCGCATGAAGGAACTGGAGACCGCTATTACACGCGCCAATCATTATCACCTCGACGTCTGTCCCTATCTCGGCATATCCCCTGGGGACAAAGACCCTTCTGCCGACCAACTCGCAGACAGTTTCGGTTCCCTCAGCGTCAATGATACGGGCAATGTCCAATACTACGGTCCCTCTGCCAGAACAGAAGTGCGTTCCGACTTCCATGCCGAGTTTCGCTGATATCTTTCAGGCGCTGCTCTCGGTTAGTCGAGTTATGAAGGTTTTATGATGGAAATACTTTACCCTCACAGATCGAAGTACTGGATGATCTCGACGTCGATGAATTTCCTCCCACTTTCACCACGATGACTGACTCGTTCTCGGTCGGCTTCCGCGGAACAACTGCCTGGGACCCGGACCACGCGCTCCTGCAGCTCCTTGCTTTTCTTCCAGTGAAATCACGCGCCCGGGAACTCGTCGAATTGTATTTTCAAAATGGTTGTTGGAGCGGGACTCCCATTATGCGCGATGAGCTCATAGAGCTCTTATCATTGGTATACGGCGACTTTGGCGCTACCGACGACAGCGGAGCTGCATTCCCACCTCCATGCTCGGTCCACCAGATCGCTGTCATCCACGGGGTCTTTGCTCTCGCGGCTCTCGTCGATCTCGCCTTACCTCCATATAATGCTGAATCTGAACATTACTTTGACTTGTGCCGGGCAGCCCTATCTGTGTCGTCTGTATTCGACAGCCCCTCCCTCGCCACAATTCAAGCTTTAGTGTTGGTCTCAACCTTTTACTCCCACGGAGGGAGCAGGTTCTCGATGGACGGCGCATGGTCCGTTATATCTCTTGCTTCGAGCCTCTCCAAAAGCGTGCGTCGAACCCGCACATTTCTATCACCTTTCAATTTCCCAGCCCCCGCATATACAGATGGACCTACGTATGTTTGTTTTGCCGATCCCAAGATGAGCACATATTCAGAATAGCCAACAGACAGTGGATGGGTCCAACCAGGCCTAGGTTCGCAACAAATCCAGCGGCGCCGTGTAAGGTGCCTTTCCCGACATCGAAGTATCCTGCCTGATGCCCCACCCAGGCGCTCTTTTGGGAAACCTATGCGAGCGAGACATTAATCAGTCTTGTGGTTGGACGACCAACAGGCACCTACCTCGCGAGTATCAGCTGTCCTTTCCCGGTCGACGACGAAAAACAAACAGGGAGCGGTATACACAAATGTGATAGACCTTGCCATAGCATTCACTCTGGACTGAATGGATTCTAGTTTACTGCCGTTGGGAGTTCATTAAGCAGGTGTGTATTTTATGGGAGTCCTGTTCTACATGTCGTGCCAACGTGTTCTCAGGTCGCTGCCCCCGTATTAGAAGCGTACCTAACCACACAACCCCCCGGCTACGACACGACCGTCGACCTGGACCACCGCATCCGCAAGTTCATGCACTCTGCTTTGCCCCCAGATAATCAGCACCCCACGGAAGACCCGGGCTCTCCCGCCGTATACACACAGCACAGGGCAATTCCGCAGGCCTGTATGATTAGTTGCGTCTCGTCTGCCTAATGTACTCCAATTTATTCAGCTAAATCCTGTATATATTAGTGTTGGTGTACATCCACAGCCACGCCTTTTTGCGCGCCATACACGAAAACCCGGACGACCCGTATTACACCTCCTTCGCGACGTCCTTCCTGTCGGCATACCGTTACGCCTCTGAGCTCATCCGCGCGTACATCGACAATTTTCAGTACCACCCGCAGCTCTTTTCGCGTTGGTGGCCGACTTGGAAGAATTGTGGGTTCCGTATTCGTGATTCCCACATCCACTCACTTATAATCACGTACCCCTCATAGTATTCAACGCTGCAGTGCGTAACCTTTATTCACACTCCCAGCATACCGACAGCAAAATTGAATTAAATCAACCCAGATAGTGGTCGGCGCCATCGCCGCGAAAGGCCCGCAAATCGGGTATTGGTCGCAGGCGCTCCTTGAGCTCTTTGTCGCGATCGAACTATTCGAGGGCGGCGCCGCGACGTGCTACCGTGCGCGTGCAGCCTTGGTATGAACTGTTCTGCCCTTTGGGAATGCTATACGACGACTGGTTTTCACAGAACACCCTCCACAAGCTCCGTGCAAAAGCCATCTCCACGTACACGAAGCATTCTGGGGGGCCTAGCGAGCTTGAAGCCGCTGCTCAACATGCGGACGCAGATGCGACTCTGGACGTATTCGCCGGGCGCACGCGCGTTATCGCCCAGACTCTCATAGCGCGCGACCGTGCACCGAAAGTATCCTCGGTCCCACCCGCGGTAAACACAGGAACTAGAGCAGGTACCCTCAATCCGGCGCTCGTCGAGTACTTTTCCTCCGCCTCACCCCGGCCTCATTTCGACGGCAGCGGAGGTGTTGGAGGTGACGAGTACAGCTATCCTACAGCTGACGCGCCATCGTACGAGTATCCGCATGCCGAGAATCCTCCTATCGATCTCGCGCTCTTCGACTTCGGTGGACCTCCTTCTACGGATCTTGCGACCTTCGCGGAAGATGATTACCGTAAAAGCTACAACACTTTCCAGCCATTCTTGGACTCACAAGCGCACGACCCGCAGTGGATGAGCATTATAGAGAATTCTTCATAGCTTTACAAGAGTGTGGAATGGAGATACAATTTAGACGACAATAGTACGTATGCATGGAGTCAATACGCGCTGACCTGGGAAGGAACGCCGTTAGGGAACACCTGCTTGAAGAGCTCGGGGTAGTGCCGCTCCGCAACGTCGGGGTGGCTTCTGCGAAAGAAAGGGTGAGATAAAAATTAGCACAAAAGATGCGTGTCCAAACGTACTTGACGCGCCCGATGAGATTCACGCGGCCCGACGGTTCGCGGTCGAATTCGGTAAAGTTAACAGCTGCAAGCATTTTAGTTCATGTCGTGGTGAAAAAGCAAGCGACGCACAATCTGTGGCGCCGACGGAACCGCGTGCGTCTCGAAGTTTGAGGATCTCCGGGGGAACTGCGATACAGGAGCAGATTAGGAAAGGCTTTCTATGCAATTGTGAGCCAGCAGACGTACAATCGAGGATGTGCTCGGTGAGCTTCACGTCGAGCCCGATATTCTGGAAAAATGGGACAGAGTAGCGCGGGCCTGTGCCACCGGTCGGCGAGAGGACGCGATGGGACGTCGCGCGTGCGAGGCCCTGGGTCGCGAATTCCAAGGCTTCGGAGAAAGAAAATCAGAAGAAAGAAAATCAAGAGTATCCGTCGTGGTACTAACCGCGACCAATGTTCACGACGAACGTCCCAGGAATAGGTGGGACGTCGATCCAATCTCCGGCAAGATTTTGGACCTGCAGACCCTTGTGGTCTGAAGCTTGCAATAGCTAGCATTTGTAAGTGAGGACGCCAAGTAAGTAACATGTGAAGGACACACGAAAGTAAGAAAACCCGCGTCGTAGTGCGGGCCCACTCCCTGGCTTTCGCCATCTGTTTGCGGATATTGGACGATCTTACCCCGATGCTGCATCAACTCGTCTCGGTCATAGAACTGCTTCAAGGAATCGGAGGGCAGGCCAAATGCCTCAGCGAGTAGTCCGATGAATTCATAGCTCAGGTCTTGCACTTCCAGGAGATAACGTTCCATTGTATGCTTGAACCCAGGCAATAGATCCTCGTCAGGCCACTGGATGGGGTTCAGATCGGAGCCATCGCAGTTTTGAAGAGACAAGTATGTACCTGCGACGGTCCCCACAGACTCCAGTAATCCGGATCCGCTCGCCCTTCAACGGCGCGACATATGTGTGGAGTGGCAATATCGAACTGCTCCCGCCAATCCGTGCGCCCTTTGGTGAACTCGGCTCCCAATTTATTGTATCCCAGAAAATGCTTGCTGTTGGCCATGCTGATCTTGTCTTTTTCCTCCTGCGGAAGCGCAAAGAGACGCGGAATGTACGCCTCGAGCTGAGCTGTCTCGACAGGCACATTTGAGAGGTACAAGAAGCCGACGTTGATCAAGGCATGCTGCAGCTCCTTGATGAACTGGGGCTTCAGCGCAGGAGACTTTGTCTGGGAGAAGTCGAGGACCGGAACAGACGAGAAATTTGGAGAGGACATCATTGCAGAGGTCAAGGCTGGTCGCTGACTGAGCCCGATCGCGTCATATGACGCGAGTTTGATCTGCGACCAATTCCGCCGGATCAGGGATGATCCGAACAGATTCAACCCCCAACCAAAAATTCAACCAAACGCCTTTCGTCAATTCGTTATCGGAAGTACGGTTTAGAATCCAGCTTTGAGTCGAGTTCAGAGCTCTCCTGGCGGCAGGTGGATTTCGGGGCTCGAAACGGACCATGTGCACTGGACCCACAGACGACGGCATTGCTGTATGCGGCAAAGGGAGGAGCCATCTCATTGTGCCCGTTGCCTCAATCTTCTGAAAAAGATGCGCATTTTTTTACTCGGAAGTCGCGAGGCAATCATAGTCTCCGACTCATGAGCAAAGTCACCGCGTTGCGTCTAGCCTCGAAACAACAAGGTGTGTATCTCGACGGTATTACCATATTCCTTACAAAGAAGGGGCCTTCTTATTGTCAGCGTCGATCCTCCAAAGGAAGGCGATGTATGTCAAGCCTAGGGAACAATGGCCTCGACGCCACGGTTTATCATGATCTGTTCGGCGAATCGAAAGAACAAGGTATCTGTTCTAGAGCTGGACCTAGGGACGATATTACCGTATGCGGCGCAAGGAAAGAGCCATCTTTATTGTACTTGTTTCCAACTCTACCAAGGAAGGTGATGCACGGCTAGTCAACTGGTCTCGACATCCATTCGGGGGGTCGAAATCTCCAGCTTCATCGGGCGACAAGACGTATAAAAACCGGTGGATGGACACTTGTAGCCCTCATTAAATCCTCGCTTCTCAACTCATCCACCATGACCTCCATCATCATGGCTGATCACATCGACATGGGAATCACTCTACTCAGCATCAATGGAGGTGTTATTGGACAACAAGCAAAATTCGAGCTGGCCATGTTCAAGTACAATTCCGACAGACTGCTGCATCTCGTTGTGCCAGGAGACTCCAGCCCATTGGAGCGTCTAGCGCTTATCATACCGTTTACACCCTTTGGCTCCTATTCCAAAGCGACTGGAATGCACAAAAAAATTATTGACGATATCGAAACACAATACATGCTGAGCGACACCCATCGGCAAGTGTTTCAGCATCTACTTTCTATGCCGTTCCAAATGCACTTTTATTGTTCCCCCTCTTTTTTCAGTTTTCCCCCTCTTTTTTTTTGTGAATTTTCGAAATTCCCCCCTCTTATTTCCAAACTTTGAGACCTCAAAAGAGGGGGGTTTCATCTTGTTTTCCCCCCTCTTTCATTGGCCAAAAAAAAAATCCCCCCTCTTTTATTGCAACTTTGAAAATCCCCCTTCTTTTTGCAGCTCGAAATTTCACCCCTCTTTTATTTGGAGGTAAATTTTTTTATTGGGCAAATAGAGGCCCATGGATATCTACTTACAAGTCTGGTACACAGTTTGCTGGCAATTGTCCTATACATAAAAAGACAATGTGCACAGCCTTTGACAGAAAGTCACCTGAGAATTCATGTGACGTTGTCGAGATGCTGCTGCCGGCTGTCGAGATGTTGCTCCCGGGTCCCACGACTCGGAATTTACCGTGTCACTCTCACGGTGGTGCGCGCGCCGCGAGCGTTAGCGAGCGGCAGTGCGGCCTCTCGGAATCCACCAGGCGCGGGCGAGCTCGGAATCTGCTGTGTGCGGGAATCTCCGTGGCGAAGACACAGGTCCTAAATCTTGTCCTATATATAAAAAGACAATGTGCACAGCCTTTGACAGAAAGTCACGGGAATTTGACAGAAAGTCACGGGAATTTGACAGAAAGTCACCTGAGAATTCATGTGATGTTGTCGAGATGCTGCTGCCGGCTGTCGAGATGTTGCTCCCGGGTCCCACGACTCGGAATTCGCCGTGCGTGCAACAACAAGGGAGCATCTTAGAGTACTCACTCTCTTCCTCAGGCTACTTGATACCTTGAATCCACTACCCTTTGTTTTTTGTGACTTTATGCAATGAACAATAGGCAAGACAACACAGAATAAAACATATACATTTGAGAATAATCAGCTCATGTCTCTTTCAGGATCCAGGTCAGTTAATACTTCAAATCTTTCCCTGTGTGGCTGATTCAACCAGACAACTGGGCAATGAGATAATTCAGGTGTTGTTTTTTACTAACCCCATCTTCTTCTATGTTCAAATTCCATGTTCAAACCTCCTGCCTTCATATTTCAATCCAATTTACTAGATAATTGCTAATGCATTGAACAGTGAGCATGGCACATCCATTCTCATGAGTCAACAGCATGGCCCCAGCTGCAACAGGTCCACACATCAAGAAATGAATTAATGGTTTTGTGCAAGCTCTCTAACACTTTCAGTGGTACACCATGACTTCTGTAAGAACAACTAGCTGGAATTTGAAGATTTCATTGGAGGGTGAATTTTGGAAGCAGTCTGGACAGGGGTATATAATATGATAATTGCCGTAACTCAGGACGGACTGAATTCAAACGTTAAATTATTTCCTTTTCAACCTCGAAACCACTTCACAGTTCATGCTCAACCTCAGAATTTCACTTCAGGACTTGCCAACAATACCAAGAATGATGGATTTTGCTGGAGAAAAAAGGTATGGCACTCAAGTCTGGAACAAAGCTTTCTCAAAAATAATGACCGGAGCTGTCCTTCACTGCTATGTATGGCCATGTTTCAAATTTCATCTCCGGTTCCCCGAAAGTACTTAGGCAAATCGGGTTCTCTGTATCCACTGTGTCTGCAGCAAACTCGCAATCCACCATACATGGGCAACAAACCGGGTTCTCTTTGTCTGCAGTGCACTCTAAATCTGCTTTGCTTGGGGGCATCTCCATGACAAACACACAGGTGGAATATTGTTGCTGGGTTTTCGGAATCCACTGTGTCTATGGCGGGCCCGGAATTCATAGTGTTTGGGTGAACCAAGTTCTTTGTATCTGCTGTGTCTGTGGGGAAACTGGGATTTTGCTGTGCCTTTGAGGTTTTCATGATAAAGGCACGGGTGAATACTCTTCCTGTTCACTGATGCAGTCATTCAAGTTGAAGCTCACCTAATAACAAAGTAGACCGGTCCAACTCCAAATTACAATGGTTCATGTATTTTAATATGTTGAAAAACCTTTGACTATGTCTTTCCATGCCGAAGGCACGGGTCTTAAAGCTTGTACTAGATACGACGAGAGAACGAACACGTGTAAAATGTCACGTGCAATTAGTGTCAGTGTTCCCAATTGGGACAGTTGCGTCCACCAAATGTCTTAGAATGCGTGTAATATTCATTTCCCAACAGATCTAAGTAGGAGAGTCTGCAGGGAGGCCTGCACAATTTGCCATGAACTTGATCTACAATCAAAGATGATTGTAGATCAATTTCACGGCCTTTTACAGCGGCAGTGCAAATTGGTCCGAAGTCGTTGCACTGGATAAACTGTACTGGACCTATAAGTAGATATCCATGGGCCTCTTGTGCCAAAGGTGCATGGAGGCAGCTGTCCCAATTGGGAACACTGACACTAATTGCATGTGACATTTTACACTTCAAGTTGTGTTCGTTCTCTCGTCGTATCTAGTACAATTGCCAGCGAACTGTGTACCGGACCTGTAAGTAGATATCAATGGGCCTCTATTTGCGCAATAAAAAACTTACCTCCAAATAAAAGAGGGGGGAAATTTCGAGCTGCAAAAAGAGGGGGATTTTCAAAGTTGCAATAAAAGAGGGGAGAATTTTTTTTTGGTCAATGAAAGAGGGGGGAAAACAAGATAAATCCCCCACTCTTTTGAGGTCTCAAAGTTTAGAAATAAGAGGGGGGAATTTCGAAAATTCACAAAAAAAAAAGAGGGGGAACAATAAAAGTGAATTTGGAACGGCATAACTTTCAAGGCGAGAATTAATGTTTTCTGGCTCGAGTAGCGAACTACAAGAACTAAAGGCCAAAATGGCTTCAGTTCGCGTCCACAACATCGTCGAACGGATCTTGCATTTCCGTGCCGCTGTCCTTCTCAAAAATAAAGTGTCTAAAGAGAGGGTGAGTCGCAGAGCGCTCATCTATCCCGATTCTGTCCTAACACACCGGCAAATTGCCAGAGGTCAAAGCCGATTGCTTTCACCAAACACTACGAAACGTCTGAAGCGGTTGAGCCTGCAGCATCAGAGTCCAACGACATTTCCGACTGTGAACCCGCTCGCCCGCGTGCACCACCTCCGCTTTATTCCTCCGACCCCGAAGAGCCTGCCCCGGTTTACACTGCAGCTCTGGAGCCTTCCGATTCCGATCGGCCAACTGCACCACCCCCGGCTCCTCCGATTTATGCCGTCGAGTTGGAAGTAGGACCCATGAACTGGGCGGACGACACTGCAGGCCAAGTGCGCAGGCTGTTCGACCTCATGTCCCAGCCGTACACCGGTAATCCATACATCACCGCCGGACCAAGCGATGAACGTGGGTTCGTGAAGGTGCAGTTTAGTACCCTTGACGATGGACTTCACTTCCAAAACTGTTGGAACGCGGAGCCTCCTGCGGCGTATAGCTCTGTTACGGTGGAAATGGTGGTCCCCGACGTTGATCGTCTTGTTGCGGAAGGTTCTGATGAGATTTGCGACCTCGATGATAACCCGGAATATTCTACAGTTGAGTAGGTCATATGGAATATTATAACCGGAATATGGAATAGGTTTTTGGAGCTCCCAAATCATCTTTTTCAGCCAAAATTCGAGGTCATATGGAATAACCGCAATATGGAATGGGGTTTGAGCACTTCCCGACTGTATTCCATGGGAGGTATTCAACTGTACATGTACTTGATTGTTGATTTAGTGCCCACACAATACCCTTGTATTTTATTCAACATTCACACGTGATCTGAACCTTCAGACGCGACAGAAACTACAAGTGTAAACACAGATGGGCTCGTGATATGAAGAGGGAACTCTGCTGTGCGCAATGCCACAAATAATCCCACCGGAGACCGCTAGAATCGAAAGCGTCAGCGGTCAATGATTATTATTCATACGCCTATCTCTATATACTGAGTTCGCGACCATAGAAAGAGAGGTTTATAATCAGGATGGCCTATGGGAGCCGGTTGAAAGTTTGGAGCCCTGCGACGCAGCCTGTTTGTGGAACCCGTTCCGCAGGAGTTGGCTGAAGGCTTCATATGTCGAGGGTCTGGCTCGAAATACAAGTTTCTTGAGCCGTGAAACGTCCGAAACACCTTCGCCTACCAGCTATGACTGAGATACCATGATGTGATGCTTCAGTACCCAGGACGGATATTCATCGAGGCACCCTGCGACTCAGGCTCAGGCTTGAGTCACGCTTCATCCCAGCTTGATCTACTTAGCCTCCAACCGAGATTCCGGTAAAATTTGACGTAACTCTAGACTCACTGCGTTCAAGGTGTTAGAAGTTCTGGTGTGCTAACCAACTGTGCTAGCTATCTGGGTTTGCGTCCACGGTCTGTGGCCATCAATACCAACTGGATGCGGCTAATTTCAGTGCACGCATTTAGAACTCTAGGTGTTCCGCATTTAGGACTCTAGGTGTTCCGCGACCCAACGAGTCTTCAGACCGCATTCGTGCACCTCGCCGTGCGGGAGCGTAAGGTTCGCCCATCCAGTTGTTCGAATGCGAGGGCATCACTACATACGACAGCGCTGGGCTTCCCAGCGTTTTGGGCGGCGACACACGCACGGCGATTGAGTTGCGGGACCAGGTGCCGATCGGCATTTTGAAGATCCAACGTTACCCTAACCCTATCGATATTATCGCGACACGGACAAGGAGGTAAAGGCCAGGGGCAAGCTTGATGCCGCGCTGGTCCTCGTAACTACCGCGCCGCCGTGCGAGGACTACAGTGGATGCCAAGTGGAATGTCAGGACAGACGGCACCGCTCTGGAGCTACACAGATTAATTAGTTCTCATACCTCTCCATTCCCCTCTTCAACGTCTGGTGGATTCTCGAGACTAATGTGCATTCAATACTCACGCTGCCCCCTACATCCTGACCCTCTATTTACCAGTCATCAACCACTCCTCCTTTGCCACTTCAATTGGCATGTAATTCTCCGTCCAACTATCGTCGAACGCACTCACAAAAGATACCCTTCCATCGCTCTTCCCAAGGGCCCTCCATGTGGCCAATTCTTGCCCTTGTCGAAGGGCGCTGAAAACAGAACCTAGTGAGGGATTGAAGGTTGGGAGCTCTATCTCGAGGTTTCGCAGACTGCCTGGTAGATAGACCGCTTCGGGGCCGGCCTCTGGTGTCGCCGGCATCATCTTCAGCGCTACCTTGATGCCCATCAGGGAAAGGGAGCGCTGGGGGATGCGCAAATGCATCAAATTTGGTGCTGCATCGACGACGTGACGCAGGGAGGTCCGACACGAGGAAAGGTGGCGTATTTCCAATCTCCGGAGGGATGGGAACGTACGAGCGCGCACTTGGTCGTGAGGCTGCGACAACTTGAACGATCCTTGTAGGACCAGCTCTGCTAGCACCGGCAGGTCCGCTGCTGGAAACAGAGAGGGTCGATACACCTCGATGCGATGTATATGAAGAACCAACAAGCTGGATGACACGAGATTCAGCAACTGATTCAGCGCCTGTTCGACGCTGTTCGAACATTCCTCGAGTTCCCCGTGCCAATCCTTCGGGCCGTCACGGTCCCCATCCAGATTCCCAACAAATAGGGATTTGACTCTCCGTTCTGCAGCTGGTAGCTGGTCGAAGATTGCGAGTAACTTTTCGAGCTGCCTTATCCCGACGACAGAGATGGATTGGTATTTCAGGGGTTTAGATAGATGGTGGATGTCCCGCGAGACGAGAGACAGGGCCCTGCCTGCCCGTCCGTCGTCTGTGCATGCAAGAGCAAACACTTCGCTCCATATGTCGGCGACGATGGTGTCCATGTCGAGGAGAATATCGTGGGGTGGGTAGTTGGGCGAAACAACGGAACAACTTACATTTATGGGTGAACCGGCGTTTACTAGGTCCCACGGAGATAGCTACCTATGGTGATGCACTGACTCTGGGCGCTGTTACAAGCTCGGAGTTCCGAATTGGAGTGAACGAGTGCGCGAAATGTTTGTTGTACATGTAAGATACGCCGGGGAAACGTTAAGAGGTATGCAATCTCCCTGGGTCAGGAGTGCGAGGTCTAAGTATTATAGCACAACTTCAAGAATAAGTATAATACTGACAGTAACCAGTGCACAGCGGTCTTTAAACATAACTCAAGACGAGAACGCCGTGAGCGGATCATTCGTTTTGGCCCTTGGAATGATATATATCTGCTACAGATTCCTCGTTGCGGCCGATGTCCATACTTTTTTTAGGTTCCGGTTCGTCGCTGGGCCCTGGCGGGGATTCGCCTTATATTTTCGATGGAGGGTGGAGGGCTGTTCACTCAAGCGCACCGGACTGGCACGATAGCACCACATTTTGAACAAATTTTGAACAAGGAGAGAAGTTTGTGGTGGCAGAGCCTGGGGTAGAGGCTATTTCATTAGCAGACATTGGGCTGGCTCACAGGCAAACCAATCATTGTCGATTTCGTATTGGCGGACAAGGGCCAAAGTTCGAAACACCAGGTTGATAGGGCGGGTGATGGCCGTGATGCCACTTGAATATACCACGGATTATTACCGAACCTTCAAATTTAACTACTTACGTCGATATCTTGGGGCTGCGTCCCGTAGCCAATGAGGACGCTGGGGCTGTGTTGAAATCTACTCGGAAATTCCAGAGACTAGTACTTTATGCTATGGATCACAGGTCTGGCCAGTGTCTGTCTCTCATCGGCGAGATTCCGTCACTTGATTCCGCCCTAGATCTGACAATCAACCTTTCGACTTCCTTCCACAGCGGACGCAACGTATAGGCGGGAAACTCGTGGGCTCGATTATAAGAAGCCTCTATGGCGTCCACTCCTGCCAGCGACGGAAACGTCGACAAGATATATGCGGCGACAGGGACAGGGTCAACGACGAGCCCATCATCTACATGCAGCGACAACAGTTTCCTTTGCTGCACCAAGGCGAGGTTGTGATCATCCTCCGGCACCAGCGACGCATTGAATGAAATCCGGAGGGACACGAGGTTCTCGCAATGGCGCGCAAGCACCCGAAGACCTGCAAGTGTCACGCGCGACGGAGGGCACCGGAACGCACTGCCACGCAAGTGGAGAAACTGCACTTGTGGCCATGCGCGAGCGATAACTTCGATATTGTTGTCATCGAGGTCGAATCCTGCGGCCGGGGCTAGCATCACGCGCTGCATGGCGCCGAAGCAGAATAAATGGCGCAACAGGTCGATGGTGATCCTCGAGTTGGCGGGTAGAACGTCGGGATCGAAATCGAGGAGGATGAGCTCTACGAGTGTATGATGGTCACACTTCGCCGCGAGGACAGCATATACGCTGGCATTATCCGCTGGTTCCTTTACGATACAAGTAATGCTCGTGAGTGACCAATTGTCGTTGATGTCCAAAAAGGCGCCGATGAACTGTGACGAGACAACCCGAAACTTCAGCCGCCGCAAGCGTGGAAATCTCTGCGTGCGAGGACCCGAACAGGTGGGAATGAATTCTGGTTCGTTCAGGATTTGTAGAGATTCCAGTGTGGGGAGCCGCGAGAGGTGTTCAAAGGCGCTCTGGTTCACGCCTCCGAGAGTTATTTCCCTGAGATGTCCCAGTTGAGAAATCATTAGCGACTGCGCCCGGCAGTGGACGTCGAGATCCCATAGCACCTCGAATTTTATACATGTTAGCATGGGGCACCGCGTCGGGAGCATCGGGATGATCGCAAGCTCCGTCGCTCTGGCGAAGAAGCCGAAGGTGAAAGACTCCAATCGAGGGCCCAAACAAAGGTGTACATATGGAGACCACCGCATGTCGACAGTCCAACTGAGATGCTGCAGATTTGGGAATAGAGGCTCCTCTGGTCTTGAGACGGCCAACATTTCGAAGACGGGTGACCATGTATCAAATTCATCATGACACTTGGAGTCAGAGATTGTAAGGGTCCTAATACGTCGCGCGTATACGTGGAACCGCTTCCAATCCTCAGGTTCGATGGCGCGGCGTGCCGTCTGTAAGTAAATGAGCTTGGATAACGGAACTTCCTTCAAAGGACACCAAGGGACATACAATGTAAGTCTCATAGCGACCCGAATGTTTCATGTCCCAAAGGTCCGGAGACATGCACACGAGAAGATGCGTGAGTGTGCACTGATGTTTCCACAACAAATCGAGGGCTGGTTCGCTGAAGAAGCGAGATACGCGAGCCAGAGAAGCCAAGGTCCCCCTCGCTTGAGCGGAAGGAGAGCGACTAATCTCTGAGCAGATGCTCTCCACCAAGTCATGGATTTCGAGGGCAGGATGCATTGTGAAAAGAGGTCGTGGTGCGAGCAAGACACCCGCGGCCCCCTTTTTTCTCTTTCGGAGATTCGATCCGAGGCCCGAGTTGATGTGAGATCAATTTCGTCATGCGTGTGACCGAGCCATGGCTTCTTTCCTGCGTCCACTGCTACGGCGATCCATTCGATTCAGCAGGAATTCTTTGACCCCGGGAATCAGATCGTACAGCGCGCAGACAGCGCGCTCAAAACCTGGTCCCGCTGCTTTTGTCACAGGGATCTGCGGAATCGCAATTGGTTTTGGTGCCGCCCAATTTCTTTCAGCCACAAATGCCTCGACGACTCCCCACAAACCGGTGTATGGAACTGCGATGGAATTCAGCCAGGCTATTGAAGATATGCGGAAGACCTTTTCGACGCGGCTGGGGGTGATATCCACAGATCCCGACGACCTCAAAGTCCACGGTCTGTCAACAAACTCATATCACACAGGTATTATGGGATATCTCGCCAAACGGAATTGACGGATGATGTATTTTCTTTGTGACATGTTTTCAGGCGTCGACCACAGCGTGGTTGTGTATCCAGAATCTACCGAGGACGTGGTTGAGATCGTCAAGATTGCCAATAAATACAAGATGCCAATAACGGTTCATTGTCTCTACGGCTGCGCCGAAGCCTTTTCTGACGTTCTCGTAGCCGTATTCCGGTGCCACGGCCCTCGAAGGACAATTTATCGGTGTACGTAGCTCATTTCCTTCATAAAAGTGCATGTGCTCATTCGCTCAGCATCCCGGGGGAGGCATCTGCATGGACATGACTGGAATGAACAAGATCCTAGAGATTCACGGTCAGTAATCAATTTTTCTGCGAACAGAGCGCGAACAGTGAACACAGAAATCTCCAGAGGCCGACGCGGATGTCCTCTGCCAACCTGGTTTGGGCTGGATGGAACTGAATGAGACTTTACAAGCCGAAGGTAACGCCTTCGCAGTTTGCTGAATAATACACGAGCTAATTGCGAATTCAAATGAAGGCATCCCGCTGTTCTTCCCCGTAAATCCACTTCGATTGCTCTGAGTGCACCGAACATTTACGCGATTAATCAGATAGATCCCGCTCCAGACGCAACAATAGGTGGGATGGCTAGCACTGGTTGTTCTGGGAGTATGTATGCATTTACCGAGTACCAGTCGCCGCTACTAATAATATGGCCAGCAAACGCGGTCCGATATGGCACCGCAAAAGCCGAATGGTTCCTGAACGTCACTGTTGTTTTGCCGAGTGGAGAAGTCATCAAAACGCGTCGCCGTTCACGCAAGTCGTCTGCAGGATTTGACACCACCAAGCTATTCATTGGCGCGGTATGATTCGTCTATATGAAATTCTTTTAATTGGCTTACGGAGAGTAGGAAGGGACGCTGGGGATCATCACAGAAGGTATCGAGGCTTGGCATCCGACTTTCCAACCACTCACGAGTTTGTTGCCGCAGTCACCCTTCGCCTGGCACCCTTACTCCCCACCACAGTGGCAAGCGTGCAGTTTCCCGACGTCAAAGCAGCAGTAGAAGCATCTATCCAGATATTGCGGTCCGGAATTGCCAGCAGTATTCGTACGTCGCCATCCTGGGGGTGCTCCTCGTGTTTTGACGCTCCTGCAGAATGCGTAGAATTAGTAGACGACACTTTCATGGCCGCGACTAATAAATACGGTGGGTCTTCAGAACCTGGTTTACTGATCCACCGACTTTAATCCCGACGTCCAGGCGCCTCGCAGCACCAGTATGCCGAGTCCGACGGTCTGTTTTTCAAGTTCCAAGGGCACTCCCCGGCGGCGCTGGCGGAGACTGCGCGTGTTGTCAAGGATATATGCGGCAAGCACGGCGGAAGTGGGTTCCGCCTTGCGAAGAGCGATGAGGAGGCGCATGATATTTGGCAGGATCGCAAGAATGCGCATCATTCGGGGATGGCGCTTGTTCCTGGCGCCAAGGGTTGGGCGACGGACGTCTGGTGCGATATTCCTCCCTTTGAAAATCCCGGAATTCGAGTGACTAATACATAGCGCCGTAGCGTTCCTGTCTCTAAGCTCCCTGAACTCGTGCTCGAGACGAAGAAGGATCTGGAGCGCATCGGCCTGCCCTACACCATCGTCGGGCACGTCGGAGATGGGAACTTTCATGCGCTCTTGCTGTTCACGACAGATGAAGAACTCAAGCTAGTGAAGGATGCCGTTCACCGAATGGTCGTCCGAGCAATTGCGCTTGATGGAACATGTGCGGCACTTTCTTTATAACTCATTCCGCTACTCCTCTTCTTTGACTGATGCGTACCTGGCAGGCACAGGAGAACACGGCGTCGGCCTTGGCAAGCGAGAATTCCTCGTGGAGGAACTCGGGGCGGGGACAGTGGCCCTTATGAAGGCGATCAAGCGCACGGTCGACCCCTTGGGACTGTTCAATCCTGGAAAGGTGGGTCCGCTCATGTTTGTTTCTACCACATTTTCACACAAAGTGAAAGCTGTATCCCGATGACGATGTTGAGCGTCATTGATATTGGGCCGAAATGTGTCGTATTGCATCAGGACAATATCAGGATCTGTTCGGCGAATCGCAACAATGTTCTGAACCCAGCAGCGGCATTTCTGTATACGGCCTAATACTTGGTATCTATTTCGAGGCCGGAAAATTCCGAGGGCAAAGAGGAAGAGAGGGAAGAAGAACATCGAACTCCAAAGGTACGTGGGAAGGAGCTTGTCGAGAGCGAACTTGATGATAGCCTCCTCATCGTCGTTCTCGTAGGTCATGGTGAGATCGAACTTTGAGACGAAAGCCTTGGCGTCCTCGAGATCCTGTATGGCCCTGTCGGTGCCGTAGCAGTCCGGAGCCGCCAGACGCTTTAACTTGACGGTTTCGATAGGAGTGACCAAGGGGAGCTGATTGATTTTGTCGCTGGAAGTCACTCGCGAGGATCTCCGTGAGGAAAGAAAGACACCCTGGGGCGCGAACCCAGTCTAAGTACCCTGATCTAAGTACGACGAGCTTACTCCAAATTAGCATCTCAGAAGAGATGACGTAGGTCGGGGTGATGACCTTGCTGTCGGGATTGCGGTAAGTATCCAAGTAACCCGCCAATCCTATCCTGGATATTATTTGGCGCATTTATTCCAATCATCTCTCGATATAGACAGTATATGACTCCTACCTTTAAATTAACACGTTCAAATTTCACGCTTCGAACGTTCGTCGAGAGTAATGTACTCGATAGAACTTAGATAGTAAACCCAAGGCTGAGTCCATAATGGTCACTGTGAGAGATACAGTCAGAATCCTCGCCGGGCTTGAGTACCTCAATCAAAGCCCAGACCGGGACGCAGAACCCATACGCCCCCACGTCCAACCTTCCCGGTCCCAGTCCGTCCGGTCGATCGATTCCTACGTCTCACGCAGCTCCATCAAGCCCCTCCTTTTCATGCAACGCGAACCACGCGTCTACCAGTCCGTTCTAGTCGACGAGAGCATGATCATCGGGGCGGAGGGCGTTGAAGCCTCCCGCGATAAGTCCACCGCCGCATCCAGGCTCCCGGAGGAGGTTGACAAGGATCTCCATCTGCTCGGCACGGTGTCCCCAAGAGAGTCGAGATGAACGTCGATGGGACAACTGTGGATAGGGTGTATGGGTGGATAATGTCCACGGAAAGCGCACACCTCTCATACTTGTTTGCTGGGGAGCTTGACGCGGGGAAACGGGACCCAGCTTGAATTTCGTCTCTCTTCTTCCTTCTGGGGCCCCAGATCGAAGGCAAAGCGCTTATTGAATATCAACGTTATATTCGCAAACGTCTGGTTCTCGGCGCCCGTCACCAGAAAGGCTTCGCGAACCTTCGGGTTCTCCGGGACAGAGGAGCGGACGTCGGACGTGACTTCTTGAAGAAAATGTCAGGACGTTTGGCTTCCTTGAGGATAACGCCGAGGATGAGTTTGGCTCGTGCAACGGACGCGAGGAGAAGGCGTCGAGCTTCCACATTGTGAGAGAAAAGTGGGACTGGAGAGCAAGTTGCTGTGGGACTTGGCTCGGTCCCAGTGACGGCGACACTCGGATTATGAACACTTCGTTTTTTGAAGGTGAGCAAGGGCGCAAAAACCGATTTTAAGCCCCTTGCTGCAATTATTTTTGGCTGAAATGTTGTTGAAATGTATGAAAAAATACTCCCACGGATACCATAGGTTCCAATGAGCGGTGATTTGTAAAACAAAGCACACTTCGCATGCCCGTCCTCCGGGGCCCATCCCAATGTCAGCGAATGGAGAACTGACTGAGCACGCGTAAATACGACCCAGCGAGAGAACCGGATTTAAGCGTCGGTACATCATGCTAGAGACCAGTGGCCATGACGTGACGGGTTCAAAGTTCCGTTATTCCGATTGAATTAGTGGCTGTCTGATCCACTCCATTCCGAATCTGTTCATCCACGCACTAGCTAAACAAAATTTATGCGATTGGGGGAAATGGAAATTCTATCGCTTTGGGGCGGGGCACATTCAACAAGCTATGCTCGGCAGGAGACTGTTTGTTTTGTTGATGCGAGTTCCCCTCGGCCCCCCGCACCGCAAACTCAACCCCGCGGCGTCCGCCTTGTCCCGTCCGGCAAAAACGAGTATATCTAATCTCCGAGTACCAAGTCGAAAGTGGTGTTCTCCCGCCCTGATGATTATCAATAGCGTATCAGTGGCGGGAGAGGTGGTAAAGTTTCTTATCAATATGCCGATGGGGAATCGGGCTCGCGGCGCGCAGTTTCCGTCGGACATGGACTAATTGTGGTCTGGCATGAGAGAGTGTTCCCTCGCTTGGAAATTACCAAAACGAACGCATATTATGTCGGGTAGCATCAGGTTCAATGTCAGATTATTCATTTGCCGAATGCCCCCCAGAATTGTTGTTTGCGATCCGAGACGACTGTGGTCTATATATACCGACAAGGTTTCGGCCTTGACCAGGTTTCTTACCCAGCATCAGATCCATGAACCATTGGAGTACCAGCCCACATCCTTCGGCCGCGGCGACTAGCCGAATCGAGGGTGCATACCATGCGGTATAGGCGCCGCAGATCAAACGGACCGGGTCGATGGCCAATCACCACAGATCACCATGCGCCAAGTTCGTGGGCAGGACGCCCCAAATCCGCGGATCCGCGTTGAACTGACAGAAATTCGGGATACCGTTATGACAACGATACGTTCAGTAGCCGACAGAAGGCCGCGATATCGTCACAGCCCGTGTGGCCCCCACGTACATATTCTTGTTCCACATGATTATGAATCCTGCAGTTACTAGCGGAAGACGAGAGCCTACTTGATGCCAAAAAATTCAACCACGCTTTGTCAGCAACACGGACAACGCCGAGAACGCCGAGAATGACTTACCCTGTTCTGTGTTGTTTTATCTTATTTCACGCCATTCCAGGTCTAATCGTGCATCTCATAAGTTTTTGGGGTCTAAGATTGTCATGAAAATCAATTGGACACTATCCGCGGAGTTGGGGTCTATCCTGTATTCGTTTCAAGTTTGTTCAGCTCAGTGATCTCTGCGTCGTTTTAAAGGGCCTATAGAGAGCATTTTACCCTGAGGATATTTTGCTGACGCATGAATGCACCTTGAATGGAACTCGCATCACTCGACGCTGCCAACATGGGAACTCCCAAAAATGAGCCCACCTCGCACTTTATTTCCAATGTCCACTATGAAAGTCAGTAACGATCTTCGGGCCAAACGGATATTTGGATACACCCGACGTGTACCGCCGCCTTCCACGAGCACTCAAGTCTCGCATTCGGCCCAAATGATTCCGCTGCTGGCATTTTCAATTAATACAGCGTCGTTCGCCGAAGGGAAAGCGCGCCGTCCATCCTCCGCGTGCATGTGTCCAATTAATATATCGTCTAGCGCCTCGCGGGAGTTGAACATTCCTCCAGATACTTCCTGTACCGCGGCCCCGCCAAATGAACCCACAACCTTCCAAAAATTGTTATTCCAGTAGGGATGTTGAAAAATGATGTCTTCGTCAAAGTCCACCACGGGTTCTAGTTTTCGCTGTTATTTTAATGCCGCAGCTCTTTCATCCGATTCTTTGGCTTATCCGTTCAATTCCTGGTGGCCATGCATCCCAATATGGACCCAAAAGGCAAACATGCACTGTGAATAAACCGTGCCTTTCCCGAACTCACCGGGGACAATGAATGAAGTCCAAGCCCAAGCCTGAAGGCCTGAAGACTGGCGGGTCGCCCGATACGACTGCGAGCCCCCATGAAATTGAAATAAACATATCGTCCGCAGCGGGAGAACGGTCATGGATGCAGGACTCATGCAGCAACCTTCATGACACGGACGTTGGGTCCGGACCTCCGAACTACGGTACATGTAAAATTCAAAACCATGTGGAACAACGTAAAATGAGCAATATGCACATGTGCCGTACGCAGAGTGGGGACCTTCTGTCGGCTAGGAATGAATTCAACATGTGCGTACATACTGGTTGTCGTAACGAAATGGCGAACTTCGGTCTGTTTACCGCAGGTCCTCGGATTTGGGGGTGTCGATGAGATTGACGCATGGATCGTTGCTGATAGTACTTTGGATCGGGATGTTCAACGGTACATTGACATGAAGTACTAGTGTGCAGCTCCCGTTACGACAGAAATGAAAGGCTAAAATGGTTCGTTGGTTAGAACTGATCCGCGGACGATGTGAATTTTCGTAGATATACATAGGTAAATATAGTTTATTCCACATGTGTCTCGGTTGGCGAACAACAATTTTTGGCGATTTCAAATAACGCAAAAAACGCCGAAAACTTCAACCCCGTTCTTTATCTTGCTCAAAATAACGTCTTTCGTGTGCGAACGTATCTCGTATGCTTTGTTTAGGCATACGATCGTATGCTGAAGGACACATGGACCTGTAGGGTGTCCATCCATCTTGTGCATTTTCAACGGATAGCCTTCATTTTTTGTCACTCCGATTTCTTTTTGTTATCCTATGAAGTCTTAGCATCTTGAAATCTTTTGCTTCTGAGAATCGCAGTGCAGCCTTCGTGCAAGAATCTGATGGACAACTACAAACCGCTTGTGATCGACTTTTACCACACTCATTCCAAATCGTTTAGGTCACGGCAAAGTAATGTTACTTGGACTCATTAGGCCTAGGACCTAGGCCTAGGCGCGCCTGCACACGCCTGCCGATCGCGAGCCGGATGACGGTGGCGTCAGAAGCGTGGACGACGGAGACATTAATAATGGGCAATGGAGTTGACTTGAGCGGCAACTGGGGGGCGGCTTCACCGTCGGCGACGACCTGGCGGCCGAAACGGCTGACTACTGACTGCCCAGAATTTCGATAGCATTGATCAATTCACACTCCAAAAGGATCATGTCTGAAATTTGTCCCGTAGTTATGTAACGTGATAGCTCAGCCTTCACCAGGGGTGCATCACAGATATCACTTGACATTCAGGAACATCGAGGCTGCCGCACTCCAAGGTTTCACCGAATCATTTTTCTGAAGGGCCCTTCATGCTGAGTGTTGACTGGCACCACGCCCTCAATGCGCGAACTAGGATGCGATGCATCACACTTTCAGACATGTGTGACAGCTCGCTTGACGGCTACCTTGGACAACTTTGTGAGAAAATTTCGAACAACGCCGAGAACGCCGGGAACCTTGGGAGAAAATGCGCTCCATGAAAATGAGGCTACCTCGCTCGTCCTTCGCATAGAGCTCATAATTCATCCACGGGGCCAACCGAATAATCTACTTTTGCGCAGCGTCGGTTTCGTCCAGTTGGATAGTATTCTGGGAACTTGAACTGTAGTACGTTAGGACGAATTGAAAACCTCACGTTGTGTCTATCACGTTTGGTCCAGTACCCACGCGACTCCCTCGCACATCATCATACACCGCTCCGCGCTTCGCGGGTGTCGAATGTTCGAACTGAAACGGCAGATTGGCAACATACACAATCATTTGGGTTGAATGAACCAAAAGTTCAACCCAGAGTCACCGCTTGGCGCCATTATTAGAGTCTCGCGCCCGTACTTCCATTGAAGTCCCGCGGTCTAACCACGTACACAACTCGCCTGTTCACAATTAATATTACTGCACCGTCCCGCACTTCCCGGGTTTCAAACATGATACAGACCTCCTGAATGTATTTCCTCTTCCGAATGAGTTTCATTCGGATGCGTAGGTAGCTTGCAATATTTTCGGTTCATTCCATTTCGGGTGACTGGTGATAGTTGTTCAAAAAGTGCATAACTTGGTTGCAACTTGGCTCCGACTCGGCGAACGCGTGGTGTACGAGATCATTGCTTCCGAGCCGCGTGCGTTTTGCATGGTTGCCTGTGAACAGCGGTGATTTGGTTAGAACTCATCTCAGAAAAAAGGTTGGAACCAAGTCTCTTGAGAAATGTGATTGAAGAGGTCCTAGACAGTTACTAAGGGATTACCGCTCCATCAGGGTGTTTAAATAGACGCGTTGACGAGCGTCTCTGGCAGAATACATCCAAAATTAACGCCGAAACATATCACTGCGTCGGCCTCAATCGGACTTCAGGTTGGGATCGATGCGTGGTAGCCTCGTGTTCGTTAATAATGCGCGAAGTGATTCGGGGTGGTCACTGGGATTAAGTATTGCTCTGATACGGTTCCGGAAGAACTTTTTGGTGCACCAGCTTGAACCGGAGGGAAAGACTTTTGAGAGAGTTTGTGATTTTCAGGCGGCGACGAACGGACGATGGTTTACATATAGTTCGCTATTAAATATTCATTAATTCTAGATCTGCGAATTTCCTTGTTCAACTCTTCTAGCCAGATATTTGGTTGGCTGGTACCGAAAACCAGCCTCCCTGAGCCAATACAATCCAATGGCAGATACATGCTCCTGCCCAAGCAGGTTCAAGTCGACACACTGACGAGCGACTCAGGATACACATGAAATTAACTCCGAAACATATCAATGCGTCGGCCCCAATTGAATTTCGTGCGGTGTTCGAGCTTCGATGCGGGGTAGCCTCATGTTCGTTAATAATCGGAATGATTTAGAGTGGTCACTGGTTTGATTATTGCCCCCGTGCGGTTCCGGAAGAACTTTGTACACCGGCTGGACCAGGGCTGGACCAGAGAATGAATGGTCTTCGAGACAAGACCATTTAATCTGCAGGCGGCGGTGAGAACGATCGGCTATAATCCATTGTTTACTGTGCTGCGTTGAAGTCGTGGTGCAAGCCGTGTTATTCCCATTGCCGCTGGGCGCCAGAACCTAGGACAATACTAATGGATTTAGACCAGTGATATTCGTGGGATGTGGACGTGGCGAAGTCCGGGCCAACCGACGGTAGAAATCTTCAGAAATGATGCTAGTGGAGCGCGAACTAAACAGTGGCCGTAGGGTGAAATCTGAGGTAGGTGGTAGCCTCGAGGCCTGTCAACTTGATTGATAGTTGAAATCATTTGGAATTTTCCGATTTTGTCTGTGAAACTCATGGTCATTGAGAGAAGTTCGTTATTTTCCCGCTCGAGTGCGCATGCCTCGCAGGATAATTTGGCTCTGAACGTTTGTCGTGTTCTCTGGGGTCTGAACATACCACTGACGGGAAAGCTCCTCTCGAAAAGAAAAAAACTTCTCCCGTTGCCGTTCCAGCCGAGTCGTGCTCGAATGATTATTGCTTCCGCCCAATCCTTCTGATTCAGAGTCATTCCGAGTCATTCTGAATCTGACTCTAGCGGCTCGGTGGGTATTGCACGCGCCTGCGCTGGCGCGGACAGGCTCGCTAATGTTCAAGGTTCACATGTTCAATATTGTTTGATACACGCTTTTCCAACAGCGCATAGGAGCCTCGAGGCCGTCTTGAACCCGAACCAAATGTGTAAGGAGAATGACTGTGAATGACTCAGAACGAGTATTATTCTGATGAATGAATGTTGCCGTTGAGCACGCGCCAATGTTCACATAATGTTCAATGTCTGTGGTGGGTGTACTGTTTTCCGGATCTAGTGTCGCATGATACACTCGAGGTAAGGAAGAAAAGATCCAGAATGATCCAGAATGGCTCATAGTGAATGGTGAACATTGCAGCTGATCCTTAGTTAATTATCTCCAACTATGCATGAAGGCCTCCCCGATAGCCACTCCTGGGTAAGGTTGTTCCAGTTGGCTCTAGATCTGTCGCGCCGGCCCACCCAGGTGTCGTAGGTGTAGCCACGCGCCAAAGTGCAGACATTCTCCAGACAGGTACTTTGCATCACACGGAGGCCGAGTCGCCGTTCGCATGTTGAAGCGTGCGCGGTTTGGGGTGCAAATTTCCAATTTCCACGGTAATCAAAGACGAACTAGTCTGCAATACAACTGGTCTGAGGCAGGAAATTAAGAGAGCATGCTCGGAGAAGAGTTCGACATATCGATCCGGGACCCCAAACTAGAAAAAAAAATGGCTCGCATGTAAATTGCGCCCGCAGTGGTCACTGTTCCCTACGCCACTTCCAAATGATCAACTCGTTGATTGATTCGCTTCCGAGGTAAAGTCGGAGGGCAGAGAGAATACTACCTGTATGGTATCAGAAATATTTGTGCTCATCGCGGTTGAAACTTGAGAGGTGCAGAGGACAAGAACTCATTCTTTTCCCGTGCCATAAGTCTCCTCTTCTGTCCGTCGGAAAGGAGTCCCAAGCCTTGTTAAACTCCGCTATCAGTTCTTCGGCACCGCCCGCTGCGGCTTGTCAACGCTCTCCTCTTCAACCGCCGCGCTCTTGTAATACCTAGTGTAACTTCGAGCGCAATCGCGCTAAAGTTGCCGTCCCGCTTGCGACCCATGTAGTTTTCGTCTCGGGCGAAGTGCGGCACAGTCTTTCCCTTTATTGTCGTGTATATCGGGGATTTCAGTGACCTCAGAGAGATTAGGCCCTCTATTATCGTCTAGTCAGATGAATATAAATATTGTCACCGTCCAATACTTCTGATTTATTCTGAGGGTGATGCCGCGAGGCCCTTGGTCACCTGCGAGGGTTCAACGCACATGGTAGAAACGTATGTAATTGATACTCTCCAGGCGTCGGCGGAGGCCGAGTCGTTGTTCAATATTCATTATCATGGTTGAAACACGCCACGTGGTTTTGGTTGAAAATGAATTCATTATCAAGCGGTTGATGGAACCAGTCTCCCAGTTCTAGGCGCAGAGTTCAAAGAAACGGTCAGGTCAAGTATCTTCCGCAGAGGGAGGCGTAGACGCGCCTTGTGTCAATTGCAAAGACCAGTCTCTGCCGTTTGAAACTCCGGATTTGGCGGGCCAAGTTCCCAGAACCGTATTGGTAAGTATCATGAATCTGATGGATGCAGCATCATGCATCACGGTTGAATATTAATTCAGATTGGCTTCGAACACGTTCCCAAGGACGATCAAAAAAATTGGATCGTACTGGTATAATGGCGATCAGAGCTGATTCAATTTGGTCCATAGTTCAAAGTCTAGAGTCTCCCCAGTAGACACGTGCTGAAAGGCACACAATCATATCCACAACTTCAGGTTCCGGATTTGGCGCGCCAAGTTCCCGTATTGGTGTTGGTATGTTTCGTGATTGATACAGCATCATGCATCATGGTTGAAATTCAGATTTGGCACCGAACACGTTTTCGAGGAGGGAGATCAATTCTCGGAGAGATGGTGCAATTGGGAGACTTTGGATCCTAGTATGAGTATACTCGCGGTCAGGGCTGATTTAATTTAGCTGGGCGGCGAATGGTTCGGCGTCTTAGGCGCGCGCTAAAAGTGACAGACACCTTCGAGGTGGAAATTTGGCGCGCCGAGTTGTGAATTTCGAAGTCGTAGGATACAGCTATACCGGCCCGGGTTGACGTTATGTGGGTCCGTTTTTCAATGCGAGCTCACGGGGAGACGCAGAATTTAGTTGAAGAGAGATATTAAAGGCGGTTGAATGGGTCCATATGCACAGGATAGCAGAGAGGTGACGTTGAATCAAGGGTTCTAGGGTGTTGTTAGCGGGAAGGAAAGGCGCGCGTTAAAATTATTACCGTTATTGGTCAAGGTACTTGAGACCACTAGACAGATCCAGGAACAGATTACACCAGTCACCGTGTAAGTTCGAGTTTGACAAACATCAAGTTATTTCGATGCAGAGATTGATTCGAAAGTGACGCCAGTGGATCGTAGCCGATTTTGGAGCGGACGAGGACAGTGCGGCCACGGCCCGGGGCATAAGGGATCGAAGAAGTTTTTCAAGATAAGTGCTATAGCGCGCGCAGAGAGTGTGCTTCTGGATCAAGTCAGCGGGAATGGCTTCTTGGACATGCGAACGTGCGTCTGCGCGCACAGGCAGAAGAAGGCCCGGGGGCATCAACTCGGCTCCGGAGAACAGAGGGCCAGACTAGGATTTTGACGAGGAGGCGGGCGTCCGTATGTACTATGTTTGCGGTAAGTATCATTATTGCAATACATATTAGGAGGTTGCTGATGTGTTCGGTTTTCGGTTTTCGTGTGTAATGTCCAAGTTTGCGCCGTGAATACTTTGATAAGTAATGAAATAATCATGCGGGAGAAGATATAGTTCTTGTTCAGAGCACCGTCGGGGAGGTACTTGAGGTGCCATGGTTGCTTTGACAGTTGTTCGAGTTTGAGTTCGGGGTGGGGGTATATCAGTCAGTCGCGGCTTCGGGCTGTTAGATGTAGATAAGTATACCTAGATGCAGATGCAGATACAGATTAGGTTTTTGATTTTGCGTGCCATGAGTTATTTCTGGGTGATGTGATGTGATGGGATGGGATATGGCGGAGGTGGAGGCCAGGGGACGGAGAATCAGTAGACAGATTGGATTTCCATTTTTTAGTTTTAGGAGTCGATTTTTTTTTCGCGGTGACAGTGGACATGGACTGCGAAAAGGGTGTGAGTTATTTCTGGTTTCTGGGCGGCGTCATATGTATCATGATCATGGCGCCCGTGGGCGTGGGTTTGAAGAAGGGAAGGGAAGGGAAGGGAAGAAAAGGAGGGTGAGATGCCGGCTCGGATTTAGGATTCGCGCGAACACGGAGAATACGGCGAGATTGGTTAGAATCCATTGTTTGGACGAGAGCGGGAATTTATCTTGTATGCGGCTGGCCCGTCGATGGTGGTGGCTAGTGTCAAATGCGTATTAGTGTATATCTATCACAGTGAGTATCGATATCGTCATTCCAGCGGGAGATCATCCGAGTACTTATGTAGGACTCCCGAATAATGATTAGATGAGTATGCGGTAGGGTAGAGCCAACACCGACAGCGGGACGTGGTTGCAATTGCAATTGATCAAGGGAGGGAGTTCGTGGGTAGGGTAGGGTAAGGTATAGTAGGAAAGGCAGTTTGAGTTGCAGGATCAGAATCAGATGTAGATTAAGTAGGTTGAGGGGTTGAGTTATTTTGCGATATGATGTGCTGATATATGTGATGGTGGGGATGTGTTCAACGCGGGCACGGGCACGGACGGGTAGAAGAATTGACTCGATGCAAGGCAAGATGACGACGATTCGCGCGAATGTTGTTTGGATCATGGAAGTGTCCGGAATTCGAAGGGATATACGCGTCTACATAAGTACCTGAGTGTGAAGTGTGAACTTGAAGATTACGAGGTCGGATTAATATTCGGGCGGCGCCTGAGGCGCTGTGGTTGTAGAGATCGGTTGTTGGGTGTTGGGTGTGTTGAAAATATATATAGCTTGTGGGGTATATGATTGACTTGGCGGCGTTGTGCGGCCAAAACTAGGGCTAGGTCGTAGTTAGTCAAGTCCGGTCTCGAAACGCGCGGCGGCGCCTACACTCCACCAAAACAACTTCCCGACGGCGACATCATTCTGAATCTTCTTCTCTGCTTCAGATATAATAATAAGCGATCGCGACTCCGGCCTTCAAGTCCTTTGTGTTAAATATAAGTAAGTAAGTACTGTACGTATGTATGTAATGTATACCCCTCTGACGGCCTGCATTTACGGATACGGACACCTCTAAACTTGCCGATCTATAGACTCCACTCCCACCAAAACAACTTCCCGACGGCGACATCATTCATTCTGAATCTTCTTCTCTGCTTCAGATATGGATATACATAATAATAAGCGACTCCTTCAAGTCCTTTGTGTTAAATATAAGTACTGTATGTAGTATACCCCTCTGACGGCTTGCATTTACGGATACGGACACCTCTAAACTTGCCGATCTGTAGACTCCACTCCCACCAAAACAACTTCCCGACGGCGACATCATTCATTCTGAATCTTCTTCTCTGCTTCAGATATGGATATACATAATAATAAGCGACTCCTTCAAGTCCTTTGTGTTAAATATAAGTACTGTATGTAGTATACCCCTCTGACGGCTTGCATTTACGGATACGGACACCTCTAAACTTGCCGATCTGTAGACTCCACTCCCACCAAAACAACTTCCCGACGGCGACACCATTCATTCTGAATCTTCTTCTCTGCTTCAGATATGGATATACATAATAATAAGCGACTCCTTCAAGTCCTTTGTGTTAAATATAAGTACTGTATGTAGTATACCCCTCTGACGGCTTGCATTTACGGATACGGACACCTCTAAACTTGCCGATCTGTAGACTCCACTCCCACCAAAACAACTTCCCGACGGCGACATCATTCATTCTGAATCTTCTTCTCTGCTTCAGATATGGATATACATAATAATAAGCGACTCCTTCAAGTCCTTTGTGTTAAATATAAGTACTGTATGTAGTATACCCCTCTGACGGCTTGCATTTACGGATACGGACACCTCTAAACTTGCCGATCTGTAGACTCCACTCCCACCAAAACAACTTCCCGACGGCGACATCATTCATTCTGAATCTTCTTCTCTGCTTCAGATATGGATATACATAATAATAAGCGACTCCTTCAAGTCCTTTGTGTTAAATATAAGTACTGTATGTAGTATACCCCTCTGACGGCTTGCATTTACGGATACGGACACCTCTAAACTTGCCGATCTGTAGACTCCACTCCCACCAAAACAACTTCCCGACGGCGACACCATTCTGAATCTTCTTCTCTGCTTCAGATATGGATATACATAATAATAAGCGACTCCTTCAAGTCCTTTGTGTTAAATATAAGTACTGTATGTAGTATACCCCTCTGACGGCTTGCATTTACGGATACGGACACTTCTGAACTCGCCGATAGCCTTAGACTCCACTCCACTCCTTCGAGTAAGTAACTTAGTTGGATAATTCTGCTTCGATTTCGTCCGTCGTGTAATTATAAGTAACCGACGAACCCCCACTGCCCGTCTTCGGGGAGGGTGGGATGAGACGGACGGTGGGCGTCAAGGAGTTTGTAGGCGCGCGTTAATCACCATGTTAGTTCGGATTGGAATTTGAATTCCGACGTGTGCATCACGGCTTGGGTTTGATACTATGATAGGGAAGGAACGCTCTACAGCTTGACGGATTTGGGGCTCAACATACAGCCATGAGTCGCGTGGCTTGATATGACAATGACAATGTTGAGCTGTTCGCGGTGGAGGGAATCAATCACATGCCATATGCGCAAAGCAGTGAGGTCGATCGCTCTGCGCAGTGAGAGTGATTGGGTTTGGGTTTGGGTGTTCGCGCTGTACCCATGCCCACACAAGTGAAACTGAAACTGAAACCGCAGGACGGTGGTTTAGATATACATATGCCGCGGGGACGATTCCGATGGAGACACGTAGCAAGTGAAGGCGCCCCGCGCGTCAAGTGAGTGACAGCGCACAGAGAAGAAGAGTTGGAGAGCTGACTCGGAGGATGTATACGCATATACGTAGAGGGCTAATTCGGGCGCGGAATCCGACTCGGACTCGGACTCTCGGAGGTTGTATGCGTATGACATGGCGCGGAGGTTGTATAGGCAGACTGACTGTAGGCAGATCGGGACGCCATGGGAAGGAAAGCGTATATGGATTTTGGGAATCATTCAAGGCCGAAGATGGAAGGCCTTGGCTGGCTGCTAATTGATGACGCGGCGCGGGATTTCAATGCGCAATATCGCTGCAAGGAGATCAGAATCCCGAAGTGTATGTGTGTGCGGAGATACCGCACCCGCTTCCATTCCAGTACATCTGCCGCCTGCGCCAATCCAATCCCGTCATGTCCTTAGGGCCTGGGCCTGGGCTCGGAGTGGGTCATCCCCAGCGAGTAGGTATTATGGTGCGGAAGGGGATTGGGAAGAGACGGAGACGTGGGATGTACCGCGTGAGCCGCCACCGCAAACAAGGCGCAACGAAACATATCAGTGGCTGAGGTTCTCTCCTCAAATCCATTCGATTCATCTCCGGATGACAGGGAGGAGAGGAAAGGACGAATTGCCATACTTGTGCATCTCGCCAGGCAGACATGAAAGCAATCTGGATTCTGGTGTCATATGTATCAGTGATGCAATGCGGGAAATCGACAATCAGATCACTTCATTTGGCGGGAGGACGAATGGGGGACGGAAAAAAGCAGGGTCGGCGCGGCGGACGCGGGCCGCAGCGCCGTCTGTGGTCTGGAAAAGAGCCAAATGCGGGTAGGAAAAGGTGCTAAAATTAATTTATATTATTGCACGCATGTATGTATGAAATGGGAAATTACCATTATACCCGGGACCGACGCACCGCGCCGGCTTCCGGGCGGGCGGAACGCGGATGCGGAATGAGTCCTGTGGGATCGCATATGGGATCGGGCTGGATTTAGTAGTCGGCTGGGACTCGTTTCGCCACGCGCACTCTGTGCACAACTCACTTTAGCGCCTGCGCATACTCGTGCTTGGGCGTACTTGTAGGAAACAAGAACGGGGGCTTACTTGCAACCCAGACGACCATCCTCTTGACACTAGCTTGAATCCTCGTATCCCCGGACATACCCAAGGGTATTCACCGTCACATATATCCAACGGACACCCATTCGGACGTGCTGTAGACGCGTACGCCCACAGTGCAGCTTTCACTCGGCCACTACCTTGCGATACCTTGCTACCTTTACCGGTACCTTTCTTGCGACACTTTACCCCCAATACCCTTGCAATAACCGACACCCTCGCAACACACCATGGACGCACTGCGCTCACTCGTCCAACCACTCGTGAACGGCTCCTCGGTCGTCGACGGCATGAAGCTCGTCGTCATCGGCGGCACCGTCGAGACTGCCCGCAGAATGAGTAGCTCGGCGTGGAGTCATTTCGTTAATTGCAAGTAGCCCAACTACTCTACTCGACTCTATTATTGACGCCTCGCCCACAGCATTCTTCCTAACGGCCCACTTCTCCGAGGAGGACCACCCATACGACTGGCTCATGCTGTGGCTTTCCAGGCGGTGCGTCCATTCCTCCCCTCTCCCATTAGTCTAGACAAACGAACGACATGCTGACGGCCGCACGCAGCCCCGAATGGCAGCGCTCGCGCGAATTCGAGACCACCACCCGCGCCGCGCACGCCGCACAGGCCCAGGGCTGGGAGGACGACCCCGAGCTCGCCGGGCTCGATTCGTTCGGCGCCGGCGTGGGCGGAGAGGACGGCGCAGGCGGCGCGAGCAAGACGCGCGTCATCTTCCAGCCCACGTTCGACACCACGCACACCATCTACTGGCGCGGCCACTGGCTGCGCGTCCGCCGCGGCCGCGGCTCGGACGGCGGGGAGGTGTTGAGTGTTAGGTGAGCGTCTTTGCGTTTCTGCGGTTCATTCCTTGTGTTCCTTCCTCGTCGGCTTCTTTGGCGTCTTTCTACTTTTGCGCCGTGTGTGGGGCACAGAGAGCGTTCGTTCGTGCGCGCCTGTCTTGTCTTGCCGACGTGGCGACGGCGGCCGTTACAACCGCGACCACCCGTCGCCTACTCACCCGACACGGCGCGCGCGTGGCGGTGGCGTTCCGGAAATTGCTCAGGCTCAGGGGTGGGGATCCAGACACGGCGTCTGTCTGTCTTCTGTCTTCTGTATTCTCTCTTCCGCCTACGGGGAGGGAGGGGGATGTGCGCGCGGCCTGTCGTACGTACGTCCGGGGGTGGCGCTCCGCTTCTCGTGATGGCGCGCAGGGTCAGGGTCGGGTCTTGACGATCCGCTTTGGCCTCTGGCAGGGCCGTCGGATCGTCGATCCCGCTGGCTATCGCTATCGTGGCCGAGCCCCCGCGCGAAGTGGCGTCTCGTTATCGTTATCCAGCGTGCTTCTGGCCGTCGGGAGATGTTGGTGTTCCTGCGCCGCTGCCGCCGCTTGCTCAGGCGATTCTTCCTGTCCGCCGCGCGTGCGCGTGGCGTCCAATTCCAATTGGTCGCTTGCCGCTTGCCGTTGCCGTTATACATTCATTATGCGCAGGGTCGGCGGATCGTCGCGACGGGCGGAGGCGGGCGGGTGGGCGTCTCGTTTCCAGAATTCCATTCCAATAATCCGCTCGTTGTCGTTGTCGGTTTCGGCATCCGGGTTGTTGGGCACAGTGTCAATAACGGACGGCGCCCGACGCGCGCGAGGGACGCTTTTGTCTTTTGGGCAGGCCAGCCTGCGTGGGGGTGTGGGCGCGGGCTCGGGCGGCGCCACTTGATCTCGTTCTCGTTCTCGTTTCTCGTCTTCTCGCTCGCTCGCTCGCGTTATAACTTATATGCGCGGTGCCTCGTTCTGGTCTTGGCACGCTCGGCGGGATCGGGATCGGCGCGACGAAAGGCGGACGGCAGACAGACGGCAGACGGTATAGTATGCCTCTGAGCAGGGTCAGGGTCGCGTCGGCGCCCGCACCGTTTGTCCGCACTTTTCTGCGTGCCGTGCCTCGTCCTTGGCAGGGTCATCGGATCGTCGCGACCGCGGCGGCAGGCAGGGTCGGCGGATCGTCGCGACGCGCCGACAGCGCCGAGCAGGGTCGCGTCGGCGTCGGCGGCCGCACCTTCTCGTCTTCTGTCTTCTTCGTCACGGTATATGTGCCTCGTTCTTGGCAGGGTCCGCGGATCGTCGCATTTTCTCGTTATCGTCTCGTCTCGTCTCGTTATCCGTGTCCGTGTCCATGTGGGTTCGGGTGCGGATGCGGACTGCGATGCGATGCGATGCGGACCTGGATCGCAGCGGGGTCTGTGTCTGTGCTTGGGCGTTTTGAGCGCGGGGAGGGGAGGGGGTTCTAGCGCCTGCCTTTTGCCTTCCGCGTTCTGCCTTGTTCTTCCGCTGGAGCGGGGGCGGCGACGGCGGCAGGCAGACAGACAGATAGACAGACAGAGCGCGGAACACATGGGCCGTCGAGGTGGGGCGCCGCCGTACCCAACGCGCTTGCGTGTGTGCGGGATGAGCGTGCGCTGGTGGAGGGAGAGTCGGGGAGGGGTGTATGTCGGTAGCGGTAGCGGTGGCGCTCGGTGGGTATCGGTGTCGGTGTGCCCGCCATGCCCACGTCCACGTCCACGTCCACGCCTGCCGTCCGGCGAGAGATTTGCTGTGCTTTCGCGGCGTTGTTGCGTGGGCTTCTCAGTGCTCGTGCACGAACGCGGCCGGGACCGGGACTCACTCACTCACCCTTTTCGCGTATTCCCCATACGCCATTCCAACGCCCCGCGGGACGAGGACGGGTTGTTACCGTTACCTTCCTTCCCTTCCCTTCATTTCCTTATAATCCGATTTTCGCCCGTTTTTTCTTGCTTCGGCACGCCTGCTGCGCGCAGTCAGTAAGCGACGAGGGAGCGCTCTTCTTGCCTCACCCACCCTCCCTCCTTTCTCCCCTTCTCCCCTCTCTCCTCTCCTTCGGGTTCACGCTCCCTCCTCGTCCGCTCGCTAACGCTCTCACCCCCAGCGTCGTCGCCCGCTCCAACACGATCCTCAAGGCGCTCGTGCTGCAGGCGAAGCGCGAGTACGAGGCCGAGGCGGTGCATCGGATTCAGGTCAGCCCTCTCCTAAGTCGTAGCGCGTCCTTCCCTCCCCATCCCCACCTCCGTCATCCCTCCTCCCCTCCCCTCTCCCTCCCTCCCCTCCCTTGCCCTCGTCTCACCCCCTCCCCTCCTCCCGCTCCTTGTGCTCGGCTGACACCTCCCAGATCTTCTTCGCCGACCCCCACGGCTCCTGGCGCTGGGCGGACGCGCGGCACAAGCGCCCCATGGGCAGCATCGTGCTCGACCCGGGCGTCAAGGAGATGCTCCTCGGCGACGCGCGCGATTTCTTGGCGAGCGAGAAGGTGGGTGATCGTTGTTGATCGTTTTTTCTCTCTCTATCTTTCTGGATATTTGCTTGCTTGAGGAGAGGAGAGGAGAGTGAGGGGCGGTGGAGTGTGGTGCTGATGTGGAGTGTGGAGACCCGGGGAAGATGTGTGTTTATTTCGGTTGATGATATGAAGCGCTCCCGGGGAGGAGAGGGTATGCGGCGTGGCGATGTGGGCGGTAAGCGCATGGGCGTGGAAGGACGCGCGCGCGGAGCAGGGAGAGGGAGCGGGAGTGGGAGTGATCCCTCCCGACTTTGGTGGCCCCGTCTCGCGTTTGTTACCGGAGGGGGAGGGGGAGCTAGATGGAGGAAGCCGGGAGTCGGGAGCCGGTGGTGGGAGGTGCAGCTGGGTGCGAGACGCGCGGATGGGCATGGGTGAGACGAGACGGGATAGGGAGGTGGTGCAGACGGGGAGGCCTGTAGGTTAGATGGAGGGAACCTCGTGCCCATGGCGGCGAGCGCAAGAGCGGGGCGAGGAGGTGCTGCTGGGGCTGCTGCCGTGTGGACCATGCGTGTCGAGCGCGGGGGATGTTGTGGGCGCAGATGTGGGTGCGGGCGTGGGCCTTATCGCGCACGGGTTGTGCTGGGTGGGGGCTTTGAAGCTCTCGTGGCTCGCACGAGGTGCGGGCGCTCGTCGCGTAGAGCACGTGTGCTGGTCGGCGGACAAGTCATGGACGGGCGCTTGCGCTCGTGGATGTTCTCCGAGGCGTCGACGCTTCCGTGCAGTCGTGGTGGAGATGGTGTTGGGGAGAGGTGCAAGGTAGAGAGGCGCTCAGACTCGCGAGAGTAGTGACGGGCGATGGGATCCTTCCATCATGCCTTCTCGCTGAGCATGGAGGTGCTCGTCGTCGGCATCGTCGCGTAGGAGTGCGCAGGGGACAAGACGGGTGCGGGCGCAAGATGGAGGGAGGCATTCGTGGGTGGAGGTGCTGCATTGTAGACGGACGCGACCGGGTACTTTCTTGGAGATGATGTGCCTCTAGACTGCGCCCGCGCTTGGGGTGGCTTACGAGAGCTACTCACCATCCCGTACTTGATCACTTGGGCTCGACATCCTTCCGCATCGCATGTCCATGTCGTTGCGCAGGCGCATCTGGAGCTGCATCGGCGCAATGACCCTCGAGCACGTCGTCGAGCAGCGCTTGGGGGCGAAAGTGGAGGTCGGAGCCGAGGTCGCAGAAATGTGGAAGTGCAGGACACAAATACGGAGATGGAGAAGAATCCAGATATGATACCACTCACGAGATAAAACTCCACGCTGCCGATTCGTACCATCCTACCCTTACACTACTTGGATCCGGGTGTCACGGCGAGCTCTTGGTGACGAGATTTGTGCGGGGCGTGGTGATCTTTGCTGCCAGTTGTTGCCTCGTGGAGGTCATGTCGAGCGTCTCCGCCGATGTCTATGCCTATGCGTTGGTGTCGTTGTCTATGGACAGGGGCGAGTGCGGGTGGTGTGCGGGGTTGTCGAGCGGCTACTATTTGTCGTTTCATTCTTGTTTCTTTACTTCGTTTTCCGTTGTATATCGACCTGTAGCTAACCATATGCATCTTATAGTGGTATGCGGACCGCGGCATCCCTTTCCGACGCGGCTATCTCCTGCACGGAGTGCCAGGCTCGGGGAAGAGCTCGTTGATCCATGCTATTGCTGGGGAGGTGAGTGCCTCTCTGGTGTTTCGTTCTTCTTTCGTTCTTTGTTCTGGCCAACCTTCGTTTGGTGGTTTTGGTTTCTCCTGGACAATGGGCCTGAACAATACGATACACGCCCCAGTACTTATACCTTGGGATACGATACGATATCGGGGCGCGCGATGCATACCTTGTGTATACGGTTTCACCTCTGCGCCATATCTTGCCTCGGCGCGAGTCCTGCGGACCTTACATTACATCTATGCTAACCGCATTTATGATCCTCTTCTCGTACTCTATACATCCAACACTGCATACATATCATGCCCTGCGACGCCTACGGACCCTTACATTCTGCATACATTTACATTTCCCTCTGATTGTATCTCCTTCCGCTTTTCTCCCTCCTTTCCGCTCTCTTCCGATCGTGGGCGCCTTACTGACATGATATCCCTCCTCAGCTCATGCTCGACATCTACGTGGTCTCGCTCTCGAGCGCGTGGATCAGCGACAGCGTGCTGATGGGGCTTATGGGAAGGGTGCCGAAGGTGCGTTTGCGGTCTTCTGTTTGAAGTTTTGGGAGAGTCGGAGGGGGAGGGAACGGAGCGATTGAGGATGGGTGCGACTAGCGGAGAAATGGAGCATCACCAGAATGGGAGATGTCGACGGCGCGTATTGGACGATGTCTTCCCAGCGCTCGCTCGCCCTCTACCTTTATCTTTCTTCTTCATCGCCTTCATCCTTTCCTTCATACGTTAACACCCCCTTCAGGGGGCGATCCTTCTCCTCGAAGACCTCGACGCGGCGTTCACGCGCTCCGTCTCCCGCACAGACAACGAAGGACCCCCACCGAAGGCCCCGAGCTGCCGCCGAAGCGCCGCTCGCGGGATAAGGTATGCATGCCGCCATGCTTTTCGACGTGTCCCCTGGGCGCTGACTTTCGTGTTTGCTTGTTTTCTTCCTCTTTTCGTCTTGACCCCGACATGAATTACACGCCATGAACGAACACGACTCTGCGCCATGGCGACCTTCACGCCCTTGCTCGCGCACAGTTCCGGGACCGTGACCGCGATGGCATGAGCGATCTGAACACGCTGAGTCTGAGTGGGCTGCTGAATGCGCTCGATGGTGTCGCCGCAGCGGAGGGGAGAATATTGTTTGCGTGAGTGGCCGCGTCTTCGCTCCCATCACCCACTGACCTTCCGCCAGGACGACGAACCACCTCGAGAAACTGGATCCCGCATTGTCGCGTCCGGGTCGGATGGATGTCTGGGTCGAGTTTAAGAACGCGAGCAAGTGGCAGGCGGAGGCGCTCTTCCGCAACTTCTTCCCTAGCACCGACGAGGACGACCTCCCGCTTGACGACGACATCGACCTCCCCGGCACGCCGACGGACTCGCTCCGCTCCGGGTCAGGGTCTTCGCGCTCCGCGTCGACGTCGTCGCTCTGGTCTGCCAGCACGCTCACGTCCTCGTCCGGGTCCGCGGCGAGCGCAATTGGGAGCCCTGGTGGGAAGAAGGCGCCGGCAGCAAGGAAGGAGAAGGAACAGCTTCCGCCCCTGACGCTTCCTCAGTTCGGGAGCTCGAACAAGGCGTATTTGCCGCCGCCGATAGCGCCCGAGATCGTCGCGGCGCAGCACTCGGCGCGCCCGCTCGACGGGAAGACGCTCGCGAACCTGGCGAAACGCTTTGCAGACTCGATACCGGAGGGCGAGTTTAGCGTCGCGGCGCTCCAGGGCTGTGCGTGTTCTTTCTTTCTTCCTCCTTCTCTACTCTCTTGTCGTGTCGTGTCGAGTTGTTGCTGTTGCCGTCCATCGATGTACTGGGCTGCGATTTTCGCGTCCTTTTTCAGCCTACCCTCTTTATGTATCCCGTCGTCCTTCATGACGACCCTGCATCATGTCATCCATCCCCTTGATGTTGCAGCTGCTTCTTGCCTGCTGCCTTTTCGTTATCGATCGTAAGGCGTGTGCTGATTTGATGGATCGCATGTGCAGACCTGCTGAAGAACAAGTCGCGGCCCGAAGCGGCCTCGAGTGAAGCGGCGGCGTGGGTCGTCGCAGAAAGGGAGATGCGCGAGCGGATGAGGAAGGAGAAGGAGGCGAAGGAGAGTCGGGAGAAGGCTGAGGTGCGTTTTTCCATTTTTTTTCTCCAGTTCACGCTGACTGGGTGACTTAGCGCGAGAAGAAGCGAAAGGCCGCCGCGGACAAGAAGGAGGCAGAGGCGGCCAAGGCGAAGAAGGAGAAGGAGGACGCGGAGAAAGCCAGTGCTGGGACGACAGCAGCGGCGCCGACTCCCGTCGCTCCGGCGCTGGCAGATACGCCCACGCCGGCTCCGACCACGACGGAGGCAGCACCGACGACGACGACGGACACCGCAACTGCGCCTGGGCCTGCCGCTACTGTGGATGCCTCAGGCGAGCCAGCGGCTCCTGCCCCAGTAGCAAAAGCTACTCCGGTCGTGCCTACCGCAGAGACGACTCCGGCACCAGAAGCGGTGGTCCCGGAGCCGCTCACGACGGTCGTTGTCCCGTCGGAGAGCGACAGTGAAAGCTCAGAGAGCGAGTACGACGACGACGTCGACCGCTCTCGCCCGATGCGCCGCGTCTCGCCGTGGGCCCCCGCCCGCCCCGCGCATTCGCAGTGGCCGAGCCACCCGCCACCCGCAACTAGCAGCTGGAGCGCAAATAGTTGGTTATGACTATCCGGCGCACCCCCCATTCAGCAACTTCTTCTCGCATCTGCATCATCCTCCTCCTCCTCCCCCCCACCCTCATCTATTTTGCATCCGGCCGACCCCAATGCCAATGCCCTGCCTGTCGCGCGGAGGCACGCTGGCGGATTCGCGCTGGCGCTCCTGTATCCTATGCTGGTCCTGCTCGAGGTCTATCTCGCTCATCTGTATGTTTTACTGCTACATTTCACGTATCTCCTTCCTGGGCGCGGCACGCAGCGCCGTTGGTGAGCGTGCCGCTGGGACCGCCTTTTACGTATCCTCACGATGTCTCCTTGTATACTATCCTTTTTGGTGTCTTCAATGTGACATGCGTCGGTCTTTGAGGAGGGTTTCGGGGTTTGGAGCTGCTTTGCCGCATTGCGATTATCTTCGCCAAGTCTTCGCTGTCGCTTGGTAGCGAGGTTATTTTTTATCCTCTCACATAGCGAATCTTAGTGCTGTGTAATAAACTCTGTGTTAAATAACGAACATTTTTTACAGCTATTTTCGGAACTTAAGGCGCCGATCAAAAATTGTGTTAACATCAAAATCGTGTATTTCATCGATATCTCGTTCAATTCTTGTCCGTTTGTCTGGATACATGGACCGTTAGAATGGGGCATTCGAGGCGATCATATCCACCCTGTACAATGATCAATTCGGCACAAATCCGGAAATTTTAGTACAATTAAAATCCAAAAGAATTCGGATAAACCGAGAAAAAATTATTGCCGCAATAATAAATAATGGGCGTGACACGTGACTGCTGAATTGAATGAAATTGTACAGTATATAACTTTGTACTATCTGAACTTTTTGAAACTTTAAGGTTTCTGACCAAATAAAATCCTGATCACTAAGAGCAACACATTATTTACATCACAAAGTCTTTGGAAACGTTCCGTGGCGTTCCAGAGGCCTTGACACCATTGGTACTAGACACGTCAAATGCATCCCAATGGCAATTGAACCTGCCCCTCAGTCCAGACCACGTGACCTTCAATTTTCAAAAATTTCTGATCATTGAGATTTGGGTATGCAGTTGTGCCCCTCGCATGCCCCGTTCTAATGGTATATATTCCATAACAAACGGATTGAGAGAGATATGACAGCAACACATTTTTTACATTAAAACAAAAATTTTGACCTGCGCCTTAAGTTCTGCAAATAGCTGTGTTAAAAACATTTTTCACATCAGGGCTCCCAAGAGGTATGTAATTAATGTGTTAAAAAAGGGCATAGACAAGCTGTCAGCCCTCACCTTTGGGCCCATGAACGTGTTGCGAGAGCTTGAAAATTTGGTGTGCACCATACCCCAAAGCAACTATCCTAGCTGAAATTTCAACAAATCTGCGGAAAAAAATTGCTGTAGGCGTGAGTATGTCATGTTAAAAACCAGGTTATTACAGCTCTTTGCAGTACAACAGGCGCGGACAGTTTTTCTTCCTTTTTTAGTCCCCACAACCAGGACACTTGTTTTGGCCTCAATTCTCATTTGTTTGCCTTTCCCATAGGCTCATTCGAAGCGCATTTGAAATGCGCACACAATGGTCTCCTCGGATTTCCCATCCCCCAATAAAGGCTGCTTCTTGAGCCATGAAATAAGATTTTTGGTGACTTTTTGGGAAATTTCCCACCAAAACAGTTATTTTGCCCTCAGTTCTTCGCCTGTTTCCTTGGGTAAAGGCTCATTCAAAGCACATTTAAAATGCACACAAAAATGGTCACCATGGATTTCCCGTCTTGCATTGAAATCTGCTGCTTGAACCATGAAATCAGATTTTTGATCATCTCTCTGGGAATGTCCCACTAGAACAGCTGTTCTGACCTCAATTCTTTGCCTTTTTTGTTTATTTTCTAGTACAAGCTAAATCTCTCTGCATTCCAAATGGAAAGGCAACCACAAACTCAGATTTATTATTCCAGCCACGAATACCCCAGCTCGATAGCCACAACAGATCATCACATTTGATCAATGGTCAGTAGAACGGCTGCTGCAGATTCAAATATTTCTCAATTGTCTTTCCCATAGGTTCATTTTCTTCCTGTGAAAAATGTACACGAAAGCATATCTTCATGTCCCTCAGAATGTGCCCGCAGGCCATCCGTGCCAGAAGTCTTCTTTGCTAACTATGCTTTTGTTGCTCACCCGTACCTGACCAACCCTGACCCGGAAACCCGGCGGGTTTACCTGTACCCGTGCCCAACACTATGTATGACGGTCCATCTGCACCTTTATTAAGGGCAGTAAAAATCCCGTATTTTGACAATATAATTGTTGTTTTGAGCAAGTTTTTTAGAAGTTTTGAAGAGATATAAAAACTTTCTACCTAACTTGAAAAATCTTTGGTTGAAACATGTTGTGAAGAAAAAAAAGTGTCTGGAGGTACAAAGTTTGTTCAAATGTGCGGAAAGTTCTTTTGGAGAAAACTGGAAGTTGGAAAACTTCTTGGTGAAAACTTTGGTACAAAACTTTTGTTAAACGAAGAATGAAGAGAAAAACTTTGGGCGCTAGGGTTAGCACAGCTACCTGTCAGTGATTGACAGGCAGCGTGATCGACCGGATCTGCTGCTCTTTTGCTGTTCCAAGTACTTTTAGCCTCTCTCTCTGCTAACTGCCCCATAACACTGGTAGAGGGTCAGAATACAGGTCTTCAGATTATATTAAGGCCATGAAGAGGGTGTGTGTGGTGAGAGTGTCAGGGGAACTGCCCGTCCGTCCGTCCGTCCGTCCGTCCGCCCGGCTCCGGCTCACTGCACGGCCCCACTGCCTCGCCCGATCCTCGTCCATCCGGCCTCGTCCGACCGTCCGGCCTCGCCTAACCGCCCGGAACCTCAGGCTGCGCCTCCCCCCGGAACCTCGTCCCCCGTCCCTCCGGACTCCGTTCCGCTCCTTCCCCCTTCGTCCGGCCGTTCACAATGGAATGTGCTATGCGATCAAGCTCGGGACCACTGCCGGTCACTTCGGACACGTGCTACTGGCTAGTACCTATAAAAACCTTGCCTAGCGTGGGAATCCTCATCCTTTCTTCTCTTCGGATTCTCCCGCTAGGTGCGTATTCTAGAAACCTGTATTTAGTACCGTGAATTGAGTTCTCTTCGGATTCTCCCGCTAGTTCCCGCGCTCACGCGCCGAGCTGAGGTTGCCCATACAGAGAGTAACAACAACTGGCCAAAGCTTGCCGATCACGTTGCCTGTCAATCACTGACAGTTGGCTGCACTAACCCTAGCGCCCAAAGTTTTTCTGCTCATTCTTCGTTCAACAAAAGTTTTGTACCAAAGTTTTCACCAAGAAAAGTTTTACAACTCACTAACAAAGTTTTTCAACTTCCAATTTTCTTCAAAAGAACTTTCTGCACATTTGAACAAACTTTGTACCTCTAGACACTTTTTCTTCACAACATGTTTCAACCAAAGATTTTTCAAGTTAGTAGAAAGTTTTTATATCTCTTCAAAACTTTTAAAGAACTTGCTCAAAACAACAATTATATTGTCAAAATACAGGATTTTTACTTCCCTTAATAAAAGTGCAGACGGACCGTCATAACTATGGGTGTTTGGGTCATCCATCAAGTGGAAGCTCAGCCAGTGAGTTTAAGAGGTGTGGTCGCTCCCAAGTTGATCGACATCTGTGGCGACAAGCGCAAGAGTTCGGCCACTTTGCAAATATAGGCGATTGCGGTTTTTCCGTGACTGTCCCACTCGGGTACGAGGGACAGCGCTAGCTTACAATTTATTTGCCAATCGAAGCTGCCTCCCAGGGGAACAAAGGGGGGGCCTCCACCACCAGGCGGCCCTCCACCTCCACCTCCTCCCAGTCCGAAGGGAGGTCCCCTGCTGCTGGGTACACCTCCACCTCTGCCTCTGCCTGGGCCTCTACCACCACCTCCTGCCCCACCTTGCAGCGGGTAGAAGGGAGGCCCGCCACCTCCTCCGCCTCCGCCATTCCCACCTGGAGGTCCCCCGCCTCCGTTAAGCCCATTCACTGGGAATCCCCTCGACCTCCGTTAGGAGGCCCTCCACCCCCACCATCTGATGGTACGTCGAGGGGAGGTACTCCACTGCTGTTACTAGCGTTCGGATAGAGGGCGTGACACGCAGCTCCACTATCGAGGCTCGGATTGATGCAGTTCTCCGTAATCATTCCTCCATTCGACGTGACGGAGCAAGTATTGGCAGGGAGATTGCGGAAATTGTAAGAAGTCCAGTGAGACGCTAATAGCGGTATAGCGTTCACCGACAGGCTGGGTACAACATTTACAGCTGTTGGATGGCTCGGCGCCGGCGAGACTGCGCTGATATAAGACTGTTCGATGGTAGAGTTCATGGGCACTAGAGTGTTGCTCTCGGCCAGAGCATTACGGACTTCCCGTAAGCTAGCACCTTCAGGAAAGGGTATTGCTTGCGCTGAGAGGGCCCCAGAGTTCACGGCCGAGGTGGAGTTACTCCATCCGACCAGCAAACGTCCAACCCCCGGTAGAGAGTTAACAGCACCTTGTCCTGCAGTGGATAACGATGGCGGCACCAGCAATGAAGGAATGTGAGCGAAGTGAATAGCGGGATGCATCCCTTCAGGCACTACTGCCTTCCTGGAGTTGACAGCATTGAACTCGAACGGAATGGATTGTGCAGGAATAGCGATCGCTTCTCCGGTAGCGCGATCTCTATAGAATTGGGTGCACATCCTGTACGCAGATTTAGCAATCAGCCTCGCTCGAACATCCGGGTTCTCCACGAGCAATCCGTTGTTGGGACGAGCAAATAGTTTGCCCAACTCGACGTCTGCAGACTCTTGCGCAAAAGATCCTCTCACAGAACTCAAAGTGGAGTTCACTGAGCTCACGGAGTCAAGATTTTCCCAGTGATAAACGCGCTTGATGGAATGAAGGTGGCGTTTAACATGCTTGACCGCTTGAAGCATGCGGTACTGCAGGGTACTGAAGGCTACGAGAATTTGACTAGGGCTCATGTTTTTCTCCATAAGGCCCAGCAATTTCCACTCGGGGTCCAGAGAGAAAGGTTGGCTGCGAGAGGGTTCAGGAAGATGTAGACATTGGTGATGACCTGTTCTAGCGTGAGTGCGATCTACGCTACTCGCTCCAAGATGTCCGCCTTCAAAGAATGAAGCTTAACAGTTCCGATGATGAATGAGGATAAGTCTGCGGAAGTTATTTTGACGGCACCGAGTGGAGTAACGCCTTGCTCAAGAGTGTTCCAGTTGAAATGACGATGAGGAGACTCCCATCGCATGATGGCGTCGTGAAGGACAATCATTTCCTCCGCGGTTTTGCCAGGCATAATCCTGCCCTCAGCTCCGTAATGAAGCAGAGGGTCATTGACGAGCGAGTCATAAGCGGGGTGATACCAAACGAGGGAGGAACTAAGGTCCTCATTGTAAACCTCGATCTGCCGTGCTAAGGACACAAATATGCGAGTGGGATCGTGTGTGCGCATAAAAGCATAAGAAATGCTCTTGCTGCTCAGTGGGGCAGGTTCTATGAAGCTAACACTCGACTCCCTTTCAGGAGGAGGGTTGGCGACCGATGTGAGAGAAGGCGGAGTGGAGTTGCCAGACAATACGGGCAACCCGCCGCCGTAGTTTTCGTTGCGCTCCTTCCCCTTAGAAGGGGTTGGGGTGGCCTCCCCTTCAGAAGTCACTGGCTCGGAAGCAGGAGCTTCAATGAGACCCCCGTCATTGCCATTCGGGGGAGAGCTGCTGGAGCGGCGGGCGGTCGCTTGCATGAGGTTCCCAAGGAATTCTCCTCGGTGCGTGCAAGGGTCATAACCAGCGACATGAGGACCTACGCCCCCATCCTCGATGTCCCCAGGATCGGATGATCCGGTGATGAAGGAATTGGAGATGGTTTGTAGGCTGGGTATGGCACTGCCCTCGGAGACAATACTTTTCGGCGCGGGGTGGGCGAGCGACTCTGGAGTACTGCCGACTCCGCTTGTGGCAGATGGGCACTCGACAGTGCCATTGTCGGTTTGCGGATCAGGAGAGAAGGGTTGGGGAGAAGCGGAAATAGCAGCAGTTTTACTGGTTTGACACTTAGGGCGCGTAGCGGCGGCGGGGCCGGCTGTGGGACGGCGCCCTTGTACCATTCCTCCAGACATGAGGAATTATAGAGAGGTGAGAAGGACGGCTTTCCTTTTAAAAGGAAACGGGGCCAGATATTGCAAATGTAGAGGATCCTTGTGCAGATGCTATCGTGCGGGCGTGATATCACGGTTGAAAAAGCGCATGGGCCAGGTAGTGGGCCGTTGATAAGGGCTCAAGTAGACGTCGCGGACATCTACGAGCACTCTCTAGTCTACCAAGTACGTGGCATCATTGGAATCGCGCTCCCTGGCATATGAGCGTTGGCTGGGACATTCTCCCAAACCGAAAATTCGCGACAGTGGTGCGCGAGACAGTGTACCTGTAGTTTCACGGATCGTCGCGATGTGAAATAACGGGCATGATAGTGATGACACGGCAGTGGTACCGTCGTTCCTGAGCACGTGCTCTCTCCTCAACTGAACGGAGACGTCGAGATAGTCTCAGACATTCAGGAGGAGTTTCGGCTCTAGTCTACGGTAGATGGCGAGAGGAATAGAGAATAGAGAGGGAGTATATGAAAAATAATAGAGCTCGGTCTTCATACTCGTTTGGATGAAGACCCCTGTGCGTCCACCACTGTGAAACCCCAGGTTTGTGTTGGCCTTCTTCTCGCGAGTACGAAGCCCAAACGGAAGACGCATAGCGTTCTCAACGTAAAGTAAAGAGATGAGTTCTCGCCCTAAGGCAGAACTCTAGCCTGTGACCCTGTACATGGGGCCATGTCACCTGTGGCCGGACTCCTGTAACCTGGAGAGGTGAGCAGTTGAGGATGCTCAGCCGGCGAGAGTATCTTGAGGAGTCGCACGGACACTCTGGCTCTTGAGAGCGTCAGGTCATCATGGTGTGCAAGTAAGTTAGATTAGCTTAGTCATCGGGCCGATGACCGCGGACGGTACAACAATACAATTGTGCTACAGTTATATATGAAGTAATTATACAATAATTAACGCTGTATCACAAGCATGGTGCATACATCAGGAAAAACCCACCTGATAATACCGCCACTCGACGGGTCTACCCCCCCAAGACCCGTCAATAGTTATCGAGACGTGGCACGGCCACCGTACAGGTTTGGTGGCAGCTGCGGCACCCAGCGGTGGCAGAGCAGCCATGCCACCCAGTAAATACCTCCTATTGTTTGGTCGCTTTTTTCGAACAAACAATGCCACATATGCCACGGAACTGCCATGCATGCCACAGAACCGCAAATTGGGCTGGATATCATGCCATGCATGCCACGAAACCCCTGACCCAGGGTCAGTAAAATTTTCTTACCCAAATGGTGCCATGGGTGCCACGAGCCATTTCAACCTGGGATCAGTAAAATTTGTTACCAAAATAGTGCCATCGGTGCCACTGGACTTTCTGACCCAGAATCAGTAAAATTTTGTTACCAAAATAGTGCCATTAGTGCCACCGGACTTTCTGACCCAGGATCAGTAAAAAAATGTTACAAAAATAGTGCCATCAGTGCCACCGGACTTTCTGACCCAGGATCAGTAAAAAAATGTTCCCCAAATAGTGCCATCGGTGCCACGAGACCTTCTGACCCAGGATCAGTAGAAATTTGTTACCAAAATAGTGCCATGAGTGCCACGAGATGTTCTGACCTGGGATCAGTAAAAAAATGTTACCCCAATAGTGCCATCAGTGCCACCGAACCTTCTGTCCCAGGACCAGTAGAAAAATGTTACCAATTGTGCCATTGGTGCCACGGACCATTTTGACCCGGGGTAGGGGGGAAAATTACACAAAATATGCCATCAGTGCCACTGACCACCTTGATCTGGAATAGGGGGGAAAATATCTGAATGTCATTGGTGCCGCAGACCATTTTGATCTGGGATCAGGGGAAATATTACCCAAACAATGCTATCAGTGCCACAGACCATTTCAATCCAGGATCTGGCGGAAAATATTACACAATCAGCCATTTCAATTGAGGATTGGGGCGGAAAACATTACCCAAATAATGCCATCAGTGTCATGGACCATTTCTTCACAGGATCCAAAAAGAACGTCAAAGAATGCCATGAGTACCACATCCTGTCCAGCCCAAGATCAGTCAGGCAACCTTCAGCAAAGAGTGAAAGGAGTCAGAAGATTAGTACAAGTAGAAGTAGATAAAAAAGGAAGGGAAGGGTCAGAAGATTAGACTAGTACAGCTATATATCACACTTCATATCATTCTGGCAATGAATCCTGGTGTGATATATAGCTGTACTAGTCTAATCTTCTGACTCTTCCCTTCCTTTTTTATCTATTTCTACTTGTACCAATCTTCTGACTCTTTTCACTCTTTGCTGAAGGTTGTTGCCTGACTGATCTTTGACAATATTCATTGTCAGAATCGTATGAATGTTCCTCCTGTAAAATCAGCCCCTCCACTGAACAGTGAACACCAACAAGAGCCTTTGCCTCCTCTAGGGTGTGGCCAGCTGCCACCAAGGTGGCAACTTGAAGATTGTCCATTGTGAGGGGAGTCGCTGGGTCCTGAGCTGCTGCTGCCTTGAAATCTGCCAGGGAATCCTCAAGGGAGGTGTGGATGGTGCCAGCCCCTCGGACAGTGTATGTCTTCATACCTTCAAGGGGGACCTTGAGGGCAGGAGGCAGAGTGGATCCTCGACATCGGAGGGGCTCAAGGGAAGGAGGAGAAGTCAATTGAGAACAATGGATGAATGCCTCCTCACACCCCTCCCTGTTGAGAGGGCGGGGTGGAGCCTGAGAGGGCTTGGTGTGTGAAAAGGCCTGGAGGCTGAGGGTTGAAAAGGTGGCACCAGTGGCACTGAGCATCAACAGTGCTGGCAGAGGCCGAAGTGGTTGCATTGGGAGTAGGTGGGGTGCGGATGGCAGTGGTGCAGCATGTTGGGCTCATGGGGATCTTCAGAGGCTGCAAGTGCACAGGGGTTTTGGGGCTCCCAACGTGGGCATGCATCCCAGTGTCGCAGCAGGCAAGCCTTCCAGGATGAGTACCTAGTGGCGCCTGCCTGGGGAAAATGTTCAGAGATGCACTGGGTGCTCAACCTTTTTTGTGTCTTATTCAGGGCTGGCCAAAGAGCGAAAAAAAGATGACTCACCAAGAGGTGTAGACATCGTAGTTGTCCAAGGTAGTAGGGCTAGAAATGAGGTAAAATCCAGGGGCTTGGGCCCAAGTAGCACTGGGGTCAGGGTGGAAGGGGGCCAAGAATCGATAGGGTGATGTCATTGAGAGCGAAGAACAGATTGATATTAGTCACAGGACTTGATCCGTATTTTTTCGGGTACAGTGCCACCTGTGCCACCACTGCCACCCAAAATCCAAAAATAAATTCAGGCACTGCCACTGGTGCCATGCATGCCATAAGTTTGGTAAACAAAGAGCCTGTAAGCTACTGGCCCTTGTACATCACATAGCCACCCTTGTCCCTCCATAGAGTGTCTGCAACTTTCTCCTGGAGCTCATCCCGTCTGCTGCATATTCCAGGGTGTAATGATTTTTTTTCCACCTGACAACCTTGCTGAGTAGAGTTTTGGGCTCCTCCCTTTTTAGCCTTCATTTTCTTCCTTTGCTCTCTTTTTTTGAATGCAAGAAACAGCCAGTTTCTAAGAAACTTGAGTCAGCCAAAGTGCGAGACTGAACTCAAAGTAATTACTTCTCCCTGTGGGCTCTGTCCTGGAGATCTTCTCCTGGGCATGATCCAGGTTCGCCTTAGTGTCAGCTCTATAGCTAGACAAGACTCAGGCAAGTACTTCAGACAATAGGAGTTGCAACGTACTTTGCCATCCAAATTCTAGTTTTTTCTGCTTCCTCTTCTTTGTAGCTGAAGCAGATGAGTATGAGTTGGGAATGACTGACTCTATAGACATACCTCTAATGATATTTGGTCCAAGCAAGACGTCTGGCAAGGACCCTTTGTGATGGCACTGGTGGCATGGGGGAGTGTTTCTCCCTCTCTGGCATGCTAAACAGACAGAAGTAGGGTAAGAGCAGGTCAGATGGACAAGGAAATCACTTACTGAGTGAACTGGGTAAATTTTTCAAGGTTGAGGAAATTTGGTGTTGTGGTAAAGGTTGAGAAGTGGGGTACCTATATGGAAGTAGCGCACATTTTGAGTTGTTTTATGTTATATATTACACCACACACCTGAAAGAAAAATACAAAAATATTCTGGGACATTCAAATGAGCTGGTACTTTGATTCTGCTGACTCAGATTGAGTGGTAGGGGGGTTAAAATGAGTTGAGCAAAGATTTTGCTGCGGGACGAGTTCGCGATCACAACGGGACGAGTTCGCAATCATGGTGTCACACCCAAATTATATGATGGCACCGATGGCACCAGCCATTTTTTTCATAGCACTCATGGCACCACTCAGTTTATTCCAAGGCACTCATGGCATTGCTCACAAACTTGGTCAATTTCTTACAAGGAGTCCATGGCATCGGTGGCATATGAGATAAAACTCAAGAAAAACAAGTCAAACAAGATGTCCTATGCCCCAGCCTTTGCAGTCCCAGAGGATGAGGTGCCCTCCTTCAGTGCACTGTACTGTTTCGACCAAGTGTTCAGTTGCGTGTCACACCCAACTTTTTTTGATGTGTGCAAAAATTGCCTTACTTGAAATAAAAATTATCGGCCATCTCGGACACACAAAAATTCCTAAATAGATGAACAAAATTTTGATCGTAAAGTTGGTATCCCATGTTTATGCAGCCTCCCCCACGACCTCTGGCCACAAATTAAGACTTGGAACCTGTTATACAATGTATTTCAACAACTTCTATGGAGCCAAACTCCATAAAAAGATATTGCCCTAGTGGAAATTCCCAGTATATGTTTCTAGCTAAAATATTGCCTGCCGGTACAATACTACGAAGATCCTTCAGATTTTTGTTCTGGGCTCGTCTTCTGGGCTATATAGATCAGGAGATGAGTGTGCTAGACTTGAAAGCAGATACTGATTATGTTTTGGACAAAATCAGACTTCCCCCTATTTTGTAAAGTGGCAGTTCAGAGAGATGAAGAATGATGGTGATTCAGCTCTCCTTTGTTGACCAAATGTATTCACTTCCTTCAGATGGTGTTTTCCAGGGAATAATCGATGCCAGGTATGCAATAATCTCATTTTTTCCTTGAATCTTTGGCACATAACCATGCGAAAAAAATTGGTTTATGCTAGAAGCATAGTCACACATTCAAGTTGAATAATATAACACATATTTACACATTGAACTGTACTCAGGATTTGTGAACTCTCCATACATTAGCCAGTTGCACAGGTGGCACAGGTGGATCAGTGGCACCAATGGCATTTAAACTCATGAAAAAATAAAATGCTTGCTGCCAAGTTTGGATCTGACAGATGATACTCTTTATTGAAAGTTCTCTTATTGATCCCGGTCTGGATGTGGTGCAGTGTCCATGTTATTCTTGTATTGGTGTTCTTTTTGGGATCCCATCTTGAAATGGTCCAAGGCATCCATGGCACATAATCTATCGCTAAAATGAGGTGTGGCACCAATGGCCTTGGTTGGGTATTATTTCCCCTGCTCCAATGGTCCATGGCATCCATGGTATTGTTTGGGTATTATTGTTCCCCTTGATCTGGCATTGAAATGATCTGTGGCATGAATGGCATTGTTTGGATATTATTGTTCCCCTGATCAGGTCTGGGGAATTGATGGCATGATGCTTGTGGCACTGATGGCAGTATTGGGATATTATTTTTGCTGCATTCATCGGTGGCACCAATGGCATTGTTTATCCCACATCAAAATGGTCCGTGGCACTGATAGCATATTTTGGGTAATTTCCACCCTACCCCAGGTCAAAATGGTCCATGGCACCAATGGCACAATTTTGGTAACATTTTTCTACTAATCCTGGGACAGAAGGTTCGGTGGCACTGATAGCACTATTTTGGTAACATTTTTTTACTGATCCTGGGTCAGAAAGTCCGGTGGCACTAATGGCACTATTTTGGTAACAAAATTTTACTGATCCTGGGTCAGAAAGTCTGGTGGCACCCATGGCACTATTTTGGTAACAAATTTTACTGATCTCGTGTCGAAATGTCTCGTGGCACCCATGGCACTATTTGGGTAACAAAATCTTACTGACCCTGGGTCAGTGGCCTCATGGCACCCATGGCATGATATCCAGCCCAATTGGCGGTTCTGTGGTACGCGTGGCAGTTCCGTGGCATATGTGGCATTGTTTGTTCGAAAAAAGCGACCAAACAATAGGAGGTATTTACTGGGTGGCATGGCTGCTTTGCCACCGCTGGGTGCTGCAGCTGCCACCAAACCCGTATGGTGGCTGTGCCACGTCTCGATAACTATCGACGGGTCTTGGGGGGGTAGACCCGTCGATAGTTATCGAGGGGTGGCGGTATTATCAGGTGGAAAAACCTCCTGCATAATTTTTTGCTATTCTGGGAGAAAATATCAGAGGCCCTCCAAAATTTCGAAATTTTTAGCAATTTTCACAAAATTTCATAAACTTTTGAGGAATGCTTCAGAAAAACATCATTTTATTGAGGGAAGTTATTATTTCAGAACATTATTCACAAAGTTTCTGGGAATTTACAGTGAGTTTTTAAACTTGAGAGCACAGAGTTGAGCTTTCTCCAATTCAGACCTGCTTCATTGCTCATTCTTGGCTCGATTGACTCTGGCTGCTATACTTCAAAGAACTCTAGAAGTCAGAACCGGAATATTTCATCTTTCTTCCTTTAAAATGCTGGCGGAAAACCGCAGTAGATGATTTTGCAGAAGAGAATTACCCAAGTAGAAGACGGTGAATTTTGTACAAGTCCGTTGCCGAGAATTCTCGTAACATTGCTGTAAGATCCCGGCTTCCGATACCCGGTGCCTGATGCATGTGTGGTGCTGGTCAGTTGTTGATGTCTGCATTTGGCAAGGAAACAATACACAACAGCTCTTCTCTCTTTTTCCGTCATGTCGCTCTCTGCCATCCCTTCCGTCTGTAACCTCTACCTCAGCTGATCCTCCGCTCCTCTCTCCTCAAGCATACCTCAAGCCTCTGACGCCTCTCCCTTCACAATGTCGGACTCATTTAGATGAAGCAGGTTTCTATTTCAAATGGTGGTGGCGGATGCTCAAAGGTATGAACAGTTCCTTCTTCTGTCTGCCTGGTCACAAACACCACAACAATGACATGCCGTCGTCTGCACCCAGTCCCCGTGACCCCAGGTGTCACTCCCATCCCTGCTTAGTCATTGAATTGTACCTAAACACCGCACTTTTTGTGCATTTCGGAATAGTCTGATTACAGTATAGTCTTATTTCTGAGAGCTGGTATACAGTCTCGGTATAGCTGGCAGGGTCAGGATCACAGAGTAATGAGTCCAAAGGGTAGGTGACTACCCTGCGGACTGGCAGTGGTCACCTCGAAAACCGTAGAGGAGTGTGTAGCCCACAAATCTGTGAAGGGACTATTTCTGAAGCTTATTTCCACACGAGGAATAAGCCAGAGATACTGGCAACAGGACATGCAGGAATAAGCTTATTTCTACTGGGCTAAGACAAGGCCTTCCATATGAAAGGCGTGTGAGGCTTGGAGGTGCTTATATCGAAGAAGTCCTGGAATAAGCGAAGATCAATTAAGTCAATCTGATGGGATTGATCTTATTCTGAGAAGGTGAAGTTGGGAATAAGAAACCTTTCTAGAAAAAGGTTATACTATGGGTATCTATGGAGAGCTGGAGGCCAGGGAAATAAGACCTGATGGTCAGGAGCGATGGGAAAGGGACAGAAGACGAAGGGAATAGGAGGACAACACAATATCAGTCAGCCAGGGGACTAATGTTTTCAAATATCCTGGATGACAAAAGCTTCATGGTCGGAAATCAGGGACTACCTGGGTGCTGGCCAATGGCAATATGCTCGGAGACATCCCTCTGATGGATAAACAGGAAAGGAGGGGCAATCTCAAGCCATTTTACTAATTTCTACTTGGTTTGTGGACTTGCATATGATTTTGGGGTTTGTATAAGTAGTCAGGACATTATTATGAGTAGGACACAGAATCCCCTTGTACTAGTAGGCATAACACTTGCGATTTGGGCTATTTCTGGGGTTGGAACAGTGTGTATCATCGTTGGACTTTAACATTGGGAAGCCTTTCCGTTGGAATAAGGAGTTGGTTACTGGAAACATCTTAGGGCATGATTGAGGCTACATAGTTCTGGGAATCGAAATTGTTTATCATCCTCGTCATTGCTCATTGTCAAATTGCTTATTGTTCATGGTCATTAGGTTCTCTGGGAAATAAGCCAAGCATATATCCTTGTGGAAATAGTCCATTGTTTGCCTCTTCGAGGTCTCTTGTGTGTCTCCGGAAACAATCACCACCACACACACAACACTTGCTTGTCGCATAGCTGTGAAGCTCTTGAATATCTTATTTCCATTGCTTGATTATCGCTCAGGCCAATTCCTGGCACCGGAGATTGGCCCGAATAAATCGCGACCATTATTTGGCCAATACATCAAGTATTGGCCAAATATTGGTCGAATATTGGGCCCCAGTATTGGTCAACCAATATTTGGCCAGTACATCCAGTATTGGCTGAATATTGGGTAGCATTTACTTCATCATGGACTTTAAATTTGAAATCTACAATGTTGCCGCCAACATCACGATCAATTAATATTAACCTTAAGCTTGTCTCTTCAGCACTCCTCATCAAACCATTGCAACTCTCCAGTCACTAAGTACCGCTAATTCACCTCGGCAACTCCGAAAATCCTCTTCATGATTTATCGCAATCGTGAATTATACGTAGGTTTGCGTACTCTACGTAATGCTATCAATTCGAAGCAGCGTCACCGATTTGCACGTTCTTCCCCGACTATGAGCCGTTCTGATGCTCAGTATGAGTGGTGTCTATGCTCAGAATGTCGGCTCCAAGGAGAACATGGGGCTTTACAAATGAAGCAGACAATCAAACTACATGCAGCAGCGGACCGCCGTCTTTCCCTCAACCCAGCAGCAGCCACTCGAAATACAATTCGGATCCCCTCTCCTCCCCTGCCAACTATAGCATCGAGTTCTCCCCCTCCGCCGGAGCCTCTAGCATTTTCAGACAACGATTCGGATGACACACCTCATGGGTTATCGCCTGCTTTCTCTGATGCTGAGTTTCAATGGCCTGCGACGGACTGTTATGCACCTAGTTCCCCCAGATTTGTGTTCTCCTCAGACGAGGAAGACGAGAGTTCATCACAGGATGACAACTCCGACACGTCTGAGGAGGAACTCGACTCTCCCGAGCTGAAGGACGATGACCAGGCAGTAGATGTCGACAAAATTGACGCCGATCCACTTTACCGCTCCCGTGCCTCCATTTTTGAGGCACCCGACTCCTTGGCCGGGGGGGTGCCATGCCTTCAGCGTTTGATGATCACCCTGCTATTCGGAACGCCTATATTCGAGTCTTCCTTGGCGCAGCCTTTGATGGAATGACTCGAGAAGCTGTTAACCTTATGCTCGCTGGCTACGAGATCGCATTCAAAGCTTCTTCCTCCGATATCAACGGTCTCTCCGACTTTGCTCGTACATTGCCAACCGTCGAGAAGCGTCTGGGAGTCTGCACAGACAGCTTGATCACGTATTATTTCCTCTGCACTGGCTGCTGGAAGCCACACACACGGCGAGAGCTCGCACAGCTCGAATCTCCGAACTGTATTGAGCCTGACTGCTCGGGAATCTTATACACCCTCAAGCGGCTCTCTGACGGAGAAAAGAGAACTCCTGCATTGACACTTCCTTTCGTCCCTCCGGAGAAAGCTTTGCAGCGAATGGCCCTTCAGGCGGGGAAGGTCGCTCAGTGGCAGAAGTGGCGTGGGCCGGAGGATATTCCCGGAATCCGTGAACCAGTTACCTTGAAAGGCTACGCCGCGTTCACGGATCTTGACAAGCCAATGTCAGACATTATGCATGGCTGGGGCTGGAGGGCAGTCCAGGCTGGTTTGGAACGTCGCCGGAATGGGAAGTGGGAGATCAGGGATGTTGATGTCCATGAAGTGCGGCAGCAGTTTGTGGCTCTACCCAACGGCCTAATTCTTCAAATCAATATTGATTGGTACGCCGTTATGAGCATGCTTTCTGCACCATTAACCCACCCGCTCTTCAGGTTCCAAGCAGTCAAAGCGGGCTGTCACTCAACGGGTGCGATGTACGCAACCATCAGCAACAACCCACGCGGCGTCCGACATCTCCGTGAAGAGACTATCCTGATTATGATGTTCCCCGGTCCCCATGAACCAACACAACAACAGTTCAACAATGTCATGGATATTTGCGTCAAGCATTTTCGGAAATTGTATGATGGTATGTACCTCTATTTTACGACATATTCTCTACTCATGTTGCGCAGGATTTTACCTCAAGGTCGCGGGCGAGCCAGAGCTAGATTTATTCCATGTTCAAATTGGAACCGACGTCTCAGATCTCCCTGCGAGCCGAAAAACAAGTGGGCTGCTTGCGGTAACTTCCAAATGGTTCATGTGCGACCATTGTGATACTCCATCTTATGCGCTCGTCAACTGCGATGCTTTCGATTCAACAAGTTCGCTATTCTTGTCTTCAGTTTGACCATCTAATTAATAAAGATCAGAGGTCAATGAGCGCGATCCCTGGCGATACATCAAGTACGCTTTTCGAGCACGCGATGCCTCACCGGAGATTGCAGAAGAAATCAGTCGTCGGAGAGGAGTACGATGGTCTGCCATGCACAATTTGGTCAACTGGCTTCCAGGAGTTACGAACCTGTTTGATTTGATGCACGCAATCTTTCTTGGTATGCTCGTTTGTTCCTGTGGCTTGGTATTACTCACAGCTCATCCAGGTATCATCAAGCATCTCTTCCGCGAGATTCTTCAAAAGAACGGGATGATAGACAAGGAAGCTACCAAGAAGCTAGAAGGTTTTTTGGACAAGCTCATCTGGCCGGTTTCGGTCAGTCGAATGCCGCCTTCCGTGAGTGTTCAATCTGTCAGAAAACAACTGCTCTCACAATACTTCCAGATCGCTCGCGGTAGTGGCTCTATAAAAGCAGATCAGTGGCGCTCCTTGATTGCTGTCTTATTTGTTGGGTTATTTGTTGCCTGGCAGATCGACGGAGAAATCCCGGATGTCGACGCACCTCCTTCTGCTGAGAACACCAAGAACGCTGCTGCTCAACGGAGGCAGGAGAAACTGGTTCGCTCTCGCATGAAGGAAAACTACCTAGCCAAAAATCCGGATCCCAACGAAGGCGAGCTTGAGCGCATCAAAACGGTGCAAATGAACAGGTCATTGCAGCTGCACTACGAGAACTTGGTTCAGTTCACTGCCGGGATCCGCATCATCACTTCCGACACAATCAGTCCGAACGAGGTGAAGCGCGGATGTGGTGCAGTACAACGCTCCATTCGATCCTGGGCGGACATGAATTGTCACCTTGTTCCGTACTTCCACTACACGGCTGTTCATCTCGAGTCTCAATTTTTGAAACATGGACCAGCACCTGGTTGGTGGACCTTCTCATACGAACGGAACAACGGTTTTCTAGGGCGCTTCAACCACAACGGCCACTCTGGGGGAGAGTTGGAGGGTACAATGATGCGCGGCTGGTGGAAAACCACTCTGATCCAGGACCTTGTGAGTTGTATTCTATCTTGCTGCTCTAAATATTGAGAATCCTTGTGTGCAGATTGCACGTCTCGAGCAGATTCCAGATCCTGCCCCGGAAGACATTGATTCGTTGGATATCCTCAAGTCCCATTTGAAAGCAGACAAAGGTGAACATCATGGAACATTACAAAATTACATTGCTCGCGCCCAAAGTGACAAGAATCCTGGTACAGTTCATTCAATGTCTCAGCAACTTGGTCTCATCGGTTATGCTCAGATAAAATTCGGTATCCACGCTATTCGAAAACAAAAAGCCTCCGAGAGATTGAAGATGGACTCTACCACCTCATCCTCCGACATCTACAAACTCTGTGGGCGTCCGACGTTTTACTCATCGCAGATGTTGAGATGTCTCGCGACAAAGCTGCAGTCACATTTGTGGGCGAGGTTGAATCCTTCTCACACATCTGGATTTACCGCCGTCGCTATGGTGCCGCATACCAGCAGCGAGGTACGAAAGCTCAATATGCCTACATTGATTCCCGTGTTCCGGTCCGTATTCACCACATATTTCGCATACAACAAAACCTACCGGACAAGAGCAAACTGACCACCGGATGTGCCATCGTGGCACGCTTCTGCCCAAGCACGGTTATCACAAACTTCCCTTGGGACCTCTGGTATTGTCTGCAGCTTGGACATCTTTGAAATCACCTCATTAATTTTTTTCGAAGGGCGACAGATATTGGGGTCAGAGCCTGGGATGCTGAAGTTTTTGCATCATGCGAGGTTGTGTCTCTTGAACGACTCTCAGGCCAGTTTGTGTTAGCTCCAGTTGAGATCTGCGAGCAAGCACTGTGGATTACAATTGCTTACGATCACGTATGTTGTGTTCAAGTCGTGATCACTATGTATTATGCTGATTAGGTTCGTACAGGAGGCAATGGAGGAGGACCCAGAATATGAATACGAAGTAGAATGAATAGTAATACTGCCAAACTGTCCCCCAAGCTAATCATTTCTCTCCATCTCGGCGTCCTCCTCGCAGTGAATGCACGAAGGCGCATCAAATTCAGAGTGATCCTCCAGCCATGCAGGCAGGACTGCGTCGAGCGGTATCTTCAGTTGGTGGGTCTGGAGACTCGGAAGACCTTTGTCTTTCCATTCACCGCGCTTGCGAGGGTGACCAGAGGTTTTGTTGCGATGAAGCTTCTTGTGCTTTGCGCGCGCAGCCATAACAAGGTCGTCAAGATCTGACACCCATTCAGTCACCTACATGGGGGAAATGGAGTTTATTCTGAGGACAAGTTCACATTCTCTACCTTTTCATCCCGGTACATCGGCGGGCGGGAGAGCCAAGGCTTCATTGTAGCTGAAACTGGGACTTCATCACCGGACTCAACATCAGTTCCAGGATCAACGACGTCAGAGGCGTCAGACTCGTCACTGCTCTGGTACGGAGCTTGGAAAAACCATTTACGATCCGCAGGAACATCACCGTGAGCCTCTTGGTATGCTGCAAGTCGCTCGTCGCATTTCTGTTGGTGGCTCAGTCATGTTAACACAAACGAAACATTCCAGGAAAATACCCACCCGAACTTTACGGGTTCCCCGCCGGTTCAGCTGCTTCGCTCGCTCCTCACCCTCTCCTGCCTCCTGGGTCTCCCCCACATCTCCCCCGCCCTGCGCCGTCGCCTTATTTCGCTTTGCACGCCGATAATGATCACTGATGTTCTTGAAAACATTTTCGAGTTGCTCCATGATCTCGTCATCCGTCTTCGCGTCGATCATTGAATCAGTCATGGTGGGATGGAAGACGGGTGCCTTCTTGCGAGCAAAAGCGAGCATGGATTTGTGCCAACGGCTGTTGTCGTTGAAGCTCGTGCTCCAGTCGGGTCGTAGAAGTTGTCCTTGACCGTGAGAATCAGTAATATACGAGCCGCCTGCTTTGACCGGAGTGTCGTTGGCCAGTATATCGAGTTTGACGGTGACGCCATGTCCCATCGCAGCCTTGAAAACTTTACGCATAGCTGTCTAATGTGCGATTGAAATGTCAGGCTGTGATGAAGGGTTAACCGTGGTTATATAACTCACATTGAAGATGTTGTCTCGCTCGCCCTTGCCCTTGGAACCTGATTTGGATGCCGAAGTATGAGTTGCCCCAGTGCCCGAGAACTCGTTATTTTCGATGAAGTCGATGATACATTCCAGTTTGTCTCCGTGAATTTCCTCAAGCTCATTGATTCGTCTCCACAGTTGTTGGTTTTCATTGTCGAGGTCACGGATATCAGCATCGCGTTCCTCGAGTCTATCCCGGAGGTCGTAAGCGACTCCTTCCAGAGCGGAAATACGATCCTGCAACTGCACAATTTTGTCGGTCACAGCTTTGGGCAGCGGGGCTTGCGCAGGTTTGGGGGGGTGTATAATCGGGCGAATGACGTTCGGAGTGGTTTGTACAAGAGGAATTTGGAAAACAGGCAAGATAGGTTTCGAGGAAGCTGGGTGCAGAATAGCATGGAGGTCGGAGGTAGAGAGGGCGTCCAACGAAGGGTCAATAGTCGAACGAAAGGGATCTTCTTCGTCTCTCAACGGTATGACGGGTGAGAACTCTGCAGTTCGGAGGGGCGGCAGGAGAGATGCAGTGGTCGATGATGAAGACGGTATTGATACATTTGCAGGATTATCGTTCATTCTCGAGTTCAGTGGGGTACGATTCGGAGGAGGTGTAGAGGACGAGGCAGCTTCGGTTTTTCGACGAGCGGCGTACGGGTTGATGAATGTGCTTTTATCTACTTTGCGTTTCTTTGCGGCCTGCGAAGATTCTGCATACCGTGCAGGTCAGTTCTTTGAGCAATGCATAAAAGGACCGTAGTACACATACCAGCGGGGTTTGACTCATTTTGAATGGAATTCAATGATGCTGGACGTTTGAAAGACATTTCGTTTCAAGTTAAACCGAGTAAGAGGTGCTGGTGATGAAGGAAGAGCGAGAGCGAGAGCAAACGGCAAGGACGCGACGGAAGAGAGACGCGTGATGCGGTGCGTGACCGCGTCCTCCTTGCTTTCTCCTCTCATCGTGGCATCCAGATCTCGGCTCTCATGAACTCTGGTGTCCCGAAACTGCTCAAACCGCCTCGTATGTACCCTGGCCTCCCGCACCCCTCCTCTCTACCCAGCAGATGCAGTATCCCATCCGTTTCAAGAGCTTCTTTACGTTCAAAACAATTATTCATTCCTGGTTTTTCTATGTCTTGCAGCATGCTATCTCTTATGGGACTCTCAGCTGGAATCTCCCATTCATGCGAGAAGGTACCTGGTGGAGTTTGTGAGAGACTTTGTGGAGTTTGCGAGAGCTGACCAAACTCCACCTCGTTCCAGGTGAGTTTATGTCCGATTCCCTTCGCCTGGGGCTCTTTCTGACCCCGCCGCAGCTCGTCTTGCGCGCGCCGCAACTATCGACGACATCGGAGTCCAGACGCGCGCCCGGCGTCGTCAATGCCGAGCTCTTGTAATTTTTGTCCCGTCCCCCCTCCTTCCTCCGCTTAGCGATGGTCAAAGAACGGCATCCTGCCTCCCTCCCTTCCCTCGAGCCGTCCCTCGTCCAGCAACGACGGATTAAATGCCTTCCCCTCCCTCCCACCTCCCCTTCTTTCCCTCAAATGACGAGATGGCAAGCTGATGTACCTTCATGTCTCCAGGAACAATGTTTCTCGGCCGTCCTGCAGCCGCCGGCAAACAAGACCCCTGCGGAGCGGCAGCAGCGTGTCGAGCTCGATTGACTCCCCGCTCCCGAGCGCAATCGTGGAGGTGTGTCTTGACTTTTATTCTCCGTGTGTGCTTCTCACACATTCGCGTCCAGAGTTTGATCGCGGGCGTTATCGTGTATTCTGCTGAGAAAGTACGTCTCACACGCTCGCTTTCGTGAACCCATCTGATCCTTTCTGCTTTTAGGTCAAGAAGGCCGCACCGCAGCTGCGTCCGTTCTCGTTTGTGCTCGCGCTGGACTCAATCCCGTAAACCGTAAGTGACAATATTGGTCTCTTGTTTCAGTGTCCGACCGTTCTTTGGCCCAGAAACTAAAACGCTCCGTTGCTGTGCTTTCACAAAAGAGGTTATTGGTGTGTCTTTCTCGCTCGCTCACGTCTACTGGAATCGTCTGACTTGCTGCCTCTCTTCTCAGACCGGACCCGGCCGCCGCATCCACGGCTCTACTCGCTTTAGTGTCGCGCGCACCCACACCCGTCCAGGGCCGCCTCCTCTCCGCGCTGCTAATCGCCGCCCTCGACTCCCCGCTCCGCGAGTGCCGCCGCCACGTGCCCGAGCGCCGGCCCGAACCCGTGTCCATCGACTCGACACGCTCGGACCTCTCCGTCGATACCGCTGCCGGCGAGCGCTCCCCAGCGGACATCGTCCGCACCCAAAAACACAGCCTCCTCGACCTGCGCCTCTCCCCGCTGCACGAGATCGACGACGATTTCCGCCGCTGCCTCGGTGCTGCCGACCCCGAGTTCACCCTGGCTAACGGTGCCGGCGGCGCGCTGAGCTGCGTCCTCGACGAGTACTCCCCCATGCACAAGTCCGCGCACGAGTTTGGCGTGCACGGCTGGATCGGTGCCCTGGGCCTCGCCCTCTCCAGCGATGCCTCAAAGTATACGGACCAGACTGCATGTGGTAGATAGTGAATGAATCTTATTTTTTGTCAAATTCGTACGGTGCGGTGTGGGGAAGGGAAATATATATTAATATTAATATTAAATGGTGTGGCCGCCCTAGGCAAAAAAGAGTCGGCCAATATCTTGCCAATATTTGGTCCAATATCCGGCCAATATTTGGCCAATACAACATATAGTGGCAGAACATCGGCCGACCGCTATTTGACCCTTATTTGGTCAATACTCCCCTAATACAGCGTGTATTGGCCAAATAGTGGTCGGGCTTTATTCGGGCCAATCTCCGGTGTGGTGATATCTTGTAGTGAAGGTTCATTTTTCTGTGGGAATCTTATACCTTCCCTTCAACCTATTGGTAGGCCCTGTACAAGGGACTACCACTTGTCTGAATCTCAGCTCTTGCTTCCTCTGATCAGCCTTTTTCTGATTCTCGTCTTATTTCCATGGGCATCACTGCTTATATCGGAAGGACTTGGGTTATATTTGAGTGATAATTGGATTGTTTGGGTTTAGTTTGGAGCACATTGTTCATTGTCTCGGTACTTGTGGAGATTTCTGTTGATGTGTAAAGTGTACCCGAGGTATGTAGTGGTAACCATCAGTACACTGTTATTATAGTGTTATTATAGTATTAGCCTGCAATAAACATTTATTTTTTACTTTCTTGCATGTGGTTATCTGCTATCGCTCTGGCCTGCTATGAGCAACTACGATGCACTATGAGCAGCTATGAGTGCTATGGCTATGGTGTCTATGAGCAGCTATGGGGTTGACCCACCCCCCTCCCACTTTACTATGGGTTTGGTCCTTCTGCTTAATGTTGCCGCAAAACTTGACCTGAGTCTCAGAAGTCAACAAGTAGGTTGGATTTTAAGTTGAGTCAAGTCAAGTCACAAACACGACTTGATTTGACTTCGAAGTCGATCAAAGTCGACTTAGGTCGACTTGAGTACGTTCAAGTCACTTTAAAACCCCGGGTCTGGGGGGATGATACATAGGCTCTATGCATGCCATTTTCAACCCTATTTTCGTCCATGCCCATATCACTTGGCATCAGTAAGAATCAACTTCACTACATTGATTTATGCAAGATTTAGGACACTACCACGTTTGCAGGGTGATCGAGGTCGGTAAATCAGCAAAGTGAAGTAATATACTGGATTTTTGCCTTCAAATCGACAGCGGGCGTGACGCGTGACCGATTTTATCTATTCGACATTTCGACACAGGCCGAATTTTGGCGTGACACCCCCCAAAATTCGACATTTCTCACTGAAATCTTCTCTTTTTTGTGTCTTTCTGCCAATTTTCGGCTCAGTGTGACGCTCGGGAGGTTCAACAGAGACCCGCGTGATGCGTGACCGAGACCAAATTTCGGGATCGACGCAGGGGTGCGTGACGCGTGACTGTCGATTTGAACGAAAAAATCCAGTATATTGAGGGGGGATAGATTGTGTAAGGGTATGCAATTACTGGAACATTCAGACAAAGCATAACTGGAGGGGCGAGCGAGACTCCGTGAAGTTATAATTGGCGGAGTTTGCCGAGTTTGACCGGGTATTGATTTGGCAGGGTCTTTGTGGATCCAGCAGGCACTTATATGGGCACAATTCGGGCTTAGGGTGGTTGGGAATAGGGTCGAGAATGTGGCCATTGTTTTGAAGCCGGTCATGCTTCTTCCTGACATCAAGATGCAGTGGGATTATTTATTTTACATACGCTGTGGGCTGCACTACTGTGTCCACACATCTACACATAACTTAAACTGATGCTGATAACTCAGCCAGTGAGACAATTCATGGTCATGGATCAGGATGCACACATTTTCCGTCATCAGTTTCAACCACAACATTGGGATCAGTTGGAATTGTTGGAATTGATTTTGCAGGTCAGGTATACTGCTCCAACAGGGGAAGTCAAAGTTGAGAATTGACGTTGATTCTGATGTCGATTCAGATCCGATTCACAGAACAGAATCGCGTGAGAATCTACATCAACTTTGGCTCACCCCGATTTGGTGCGCATCCTGGAAGTAGATTCTCGTTCGATTCCCCCCTCGACTATATTTTTCCGATTTTCTTCTCCAAAGCAGTCTCTGGCGTGCAAATTTGTCTATACTGTCTGTGTATTCTCTTCTCGACAGGCTTTCCATCATTGTACTGCCAGAATTTTGTAAGTTGGAGGTGGAGAGCTTGCCACAGCACTGCAAGGACTAAATACTTGAACGAAGAGCTTGAGACAAGGTTCCCAAGGACCACGAAAAATGTATGGTACCATATGGATAATGCTGGGCGGGAGAATGAAGAAAATGCATGATTTTTTAATGGAAGGTGAGCAGCTTCAAGGAGATGCTGATTCTTAAATCAATTCTGAATTGATTCTGGGCATGTTTCGACTTCAGAGTCAAAACAGTCGAAACATCGATTCTGGACCGATTTCAGCATCGACTCTTGATAAAATCCAGGCCAGAATCGACAGCCAAATTAACGTCAGGATCAATGTCAATTCTCAACTTTGATCTCCCCTAATCTTTCTTAATGTATTCACCAGTTTATTTTCAATACTAGCAACCACATGATGTTCAAACTGCTATGGCAGTTCAAAACACACCGATGTTTGCAGCTCCTATCCCTGCCTTTGAACTTTTTGTCTTGTCATGGAAGGCCATGCAGGGCAAACTGGATTTAGCCAATGCAACCATCGTTGCAGTCATCAAACCTAGGCTTGAACTTACCACAAATACTACAGCAAGATGTGGGGCACAAACATATATGTCATTTCAATGAGTAAGCCATTACTCTTTGAGCTACCTATTCATTGTTCCATTCTGAGTTATTGACCCCTCTGTTTGGTTTGAGTGGATTCAGAAAAAGTGGAACACCAAATTAGCAAAGACACAACAGATGGTTCTCAATAATGCAGTTTTCCTTCTCTCATCAGGACCTGTATTGACTGTGGGATTAGCTTCCAGACTATTGAGAAGAGCAAGACGTTCCGGCGGGAAATAAATAGCCCAGCTCATTCCGGTTCCGGCGACAGATCTGGATCTCTCAATCTCGTCAGCCATCATATCATCCATATCGTACATGTTCCACCACACCAGCTCCCATTGCGTTCGGACCACCTCCACATCATTGGGTTGTTCAACAGCCCCTGGTCGAGCATCTAGTGAACAGTGGACTGTTGAGCAAGAAAGGGATGACTATATTTCTAGTATCATTCCACCTGGGAGCTCAACCAGCATGATTGGCTACTGGACAGTAGGTCAGAATCTTGGCTCATGCTTCCGCTTGTAGTAATCGCTCATTGATTCAACATAATCACAGAAGCAAGACGTGGAATACCATATATCAGCATTTCCTTGACTATGCACCTAAGCAGAGAACATTGATCCCATCATAGCGGGCCTTTTCCTCCCCTGCCGAGACTGATACAAAACGACACAACCGAAAAATTCCTTTGCTCATGAAGGCCCTGCAAATGTTAAAGTTTAATTTCAAAAAGACACAACTGAACTTTATGTCAGAGTGGCAGTGTGCTCCTCTTCCAGATGCTGAAGAGGACTGGTTGCGCAAACTCGGGACTGAAACGAATAAAGAACAGCAGAAGAATGTTTGAAGGGAGATCTGGGATGATTGGGATCTGCTTGAGAGGCAGTACTTCGAAATGCCGGAGGGTCATAGGGCTCAACTAGTATTCCTGTGTCACACTTGATATTTCTAAGTATTGAACATGTAGTTATGAACTCTAAGGACATGAAACTCAATTCTCATGCAATCTGATTCATTTTTGAAAAATATGATTCAACTTCAATGACTTAGGTCTACCTAAGTCGACTTCAAGTCAGAAGTTTCTGTTAAAAGTCAACTCAAGTCAACTTTATGGCGACTTTGGTATACTTGACTTGGTTTGACTCGACCTCGAAGTATCGGCAACATTACTTCTGCTATGGCAGCTATGTTGCCTATGTGGGGCTATGTGGGTCTATAGGGCAACTTTGCATTTTCCTGATGGACTAAGGTTAGGGTTCCCCAGGGGTAAAGGTAGAGGTACGGAGGGGGCGACAAGGGGGTTTGGTTTCTCAAAAAATCTACACATACCTTTCATCCCAAGCAGTTTGGTGTTCTGAGCACGAATATACCAGCCCTGGGGTGAACAGTTGAGTGGTTGTTGAGGGAGAGACGAAAACATTATTACTAAATTTGGAAGGAAGTGGCGGTACCTCCCCCCCTAAATACAGTAATTTGTCACGTGCAATGAGGGACACCGAAAGAGGGCCAGAATGAAAATTCCTATTTCCGTCAGAATAAAGTAGAAACATGCAAGAAAGGTCGCTAGGACATACCACAGGGCAAATCCATGCATCTGAGGCCCAAATATCGCCGGGTCAGCACTGTTTGTGTGGCTGAACATCACGTGCAATTACCATACATAGACATGTATTCCCACGAGGGGGGGAGGGGGGGTGCTCGAGGCTCTGAAAAAAAAAAAGGAAGGTGTGTGTAGATTTTCGCGAAAGCAAACCCCCTTGGGGGGCGACCTCTACCTCTACCTCCAAAACCTCCGACCTCTCGGAGGTATACCCCTACTTACCTCCCGTATCTCGGAGGTATACCTCCGCTACCTCTTTTTGGACCTCCAAAGGTTTGACCTGGAGGTTTTTACCACTTGGCTGCCAGAGACGGCTGGGAAGAACATGTACGATGCCTGCTGTATATAATCAACAAATAGAACTATGTATTTCCACCTTGCTTTCCCTTTCCCTTCCCTTTTCTCATGTTCTCACAAACTGATGCTTGGAATTCCTTGTCCCCCACCAAATCATGTTTGCTCCATGATCCAAGGCAGACGGTGATCAGAAGATCAAACCCTCTGGCTATCAGCCACCACAGAGTCACACCCAATTTCCTGAACCCACTATACCCCCCTTGTCTGTTCTGGATGTCACCTAGCCTGCAGAAGGCCACCCTGGACTCCGCAAGGGGCTGGGAATGCTTTGGGATCCCTAGTGCATTCTCTCAAAATTTGTCTTGTTGCACTAGGACCAACTGCACCACTGCAGAATTGAAAACAATTACTGGATTATTTCGATCAAGTCGACAGTCACGCATCACGCACCCCCCTGTCGATATCGAAATTTGGTCGAGGTCACGCGTCACGCAGGCGACTGTCGAATAGCTCGACAGTCACAAAAATCATTACAAAATCAAAAGATAAAATTCCCCGTCTTCCAGTGTCCTGCAAATACCAGAGTCTACCCATTTTTTTCATCTTTAAGCCCCCTGGTGCTCTTTTCTCACCAAACGGCCCTTTTCTTGACCCAAACCAATGCTAATAGAAAATCAACATAAAATACAGTAGGTAACATGAATGAATCCAAATATTCTTGGGATGTACTAGGCCTCTTGGCTAATGAAAGGTGCATCATTTCTGGGGGATGTCGAATTTTTTGTCCCCGTCACGCTCAGTTGGGGGGCCTGTCGAAATGTCGAATAGGTCAAACTGGTCACCCGTCACGCCCGGTGTCGATTTGAATGAAATAATCCAGTAAATTTGAAGAATTGCATCCCAGACCTCCCTGTACCTCTGTACCTCTCAGGTAAGGTCAAAGGTTTGGGAGGTTTCACAATGGCCCGACCTCTACCCCTACCTCCATGTACCTTTCCTTGTACCTCCGGAGGTTTACCTCTACCCCTGGGGATCCTTAACTAAGGTAGACCCCATCCACCCTCGACGAACGTCACGTGCATGCCACGTGAGGTTTCCTTTTTCAGAGGTGTTATGTGGATTCATGAATATAATCACTTCCATTGAGTTCTGGCTAAATTCCCTCAACCAGATTGTAGAAATGGATAGTATATATTGCTATGCAAAAACTTGTGGCTTCACAAGCTTGTGGAGGGCTAGAATTAAGCTACCAGTGTGACACACTCACAAATGATGCCAGAAGCGATCCCATTGATGGGATGAGAAGGCCCAAACCCTGGGCTTAATTCTTGCTCTCCACAACCTCATGAAGCGTCAACTTTTGTTCAGGAAATATATATGATTCATTCCTACAATCTGGTTGAGGGGATTTGGCCAGAGGTGAATGGAAGTAATTATATTCATGAATTTAGACAACTCTTCTGAAAGAGGAAACCTCATGTGGCATGCACGTGATGTTCGTCGAGGGTGGATGGGGCCTACCTTACTTCAAGCAGAGACTTGTCCATATTGTTCAAATCAGGACTGGACTGGTTGGCTGGTCCCAGGTTTGGGTCATGAGGTGCATGTCATATTTGCTGTAAAGATGGAGAACTTTGCAGCACAGTGTCAGTGATGGCAGTGATTTCCGGGCCTGGATCCGTGATTGAATCGGAGAGATCAGGCACTTTGACAGGTGTCGATCGCAGATCAGACTTGTGATCTGCATCCACTGTGGCTTGCTTGCCGCCACTTCGAGTGTTTTTTTGTAGCCTTGGGCTATCCTTGAGCTCTGTCTTCTTTTCAAATGCTTCATTGGTTCTAGGTTCTGGCACAGGTTTGAGAGTGTTAGGATGCTTGGTTTTGGATATTTTGTATGTGTATTTTGTATATGTATCCCTGCCCTCCTGTGGCTTGTTACGGGGTCGCAAGGCATAACAGCTTGTTCCGCCCTCCAGAACATTGACTTTCTGAGACAGCTTTTGTGAATTCTCATGCTCTCGAGTCATTGCTTGTGTTATCCGATCACTTGCAAGTGCTACAGCCTCGCTTCCAGCAAAGACAGGCATTGTATTGTACTATTTCGACCAAGTGTTCGGTCACTGGTCACAGGGACCATCAAACCGAACACTTGGTGAAAGTGGTCACAGGCCACTGGGGTTTCGGATCGAGGTTTTTGAGCTTTTCCATCCCAAATAGGGAATTTTTCGCGCCGGCTTCGCCGGAGAATTTCCTTAAAAGGGAATTCGAACTGTTCGCAAACGAACAGTTGTGGTCACAGGTCACAATGGGCGAACACTTGTTCAAAATACTACAGTAATTGCTCTGAGTGCAAGCACATTGTTGTTGTGATTTTCTCTACCCAGCGGGCTTGCCTCCCAGACAAGTTATTTTGATTCACAAGATGAATTAATCCTTTGTGATCAGTTATCCAGGTGAAATGGCAACCTTGGAGAATGTCCCGGTGCCGCAGCATTGACTTCACACCCACAAACATTTCAATCTCGTGGACAGGATAATTTTGCTGGGCAGAATTTGGCTTCGCCAAGAAAAATGCGGCAACTTTTGCTGCCTTCCCCTCCTTGCCTTGGCACACAACTCCAGCAATTCCAGTGCTGCAGCCATCGGTTATCAGCCAGATATGAGGAGCTTTGTTGCCGCAGTCTAGTGGCTTCTGACAATGATCCCGTCCTTGCTCAGCAATGTCCTTGCAATCCTCGAATGCCCGTTGGTGGACCAAAATGGAACTGAGTCCCCTGTGAGACTGAAGAACTCCCATCGGAATTCTCACCAGTGCCGCATTGTCGGCAAGGTCCCCACAGAGCCCAAAAACCCATGCAACAGGTCACGACTGGTGGGTGTTTTCCCATTCAGCACAGGGTTGACTTTGTCGGGATCCATTCGGATACCTTCATCGTCAACAATCCGGAGGACCTTGAGTTCCGGCTGGAGTATCTGCATTTCATTAGCGCTGAGATATAATGTCTCATGCTTGAGAATATCAATGACTTTCCTAACATGCTCAATGTGCTCCTCAAGTGTGCGTGAATAAATGACTATATCATCCAGGTACATGTCCATGAATTGGCCGATATAATCAGAGAAGAGATAGTTCATGCCTCTAGTGGTTGGATAGCCAATGAGGTTGAGAGCATTTGCAACCCTGGGAGTTTCATCCCCCCACCAGAGCTGTTCCCTATGGTATATCTCTAGCACACCATAGCTCATGCTAGCAAATCAGGTACCAACCTATTAAGGAAGACAAGTTCATATCTTTGTGTTCATATCCAGTTCCTTTTATATTTCTTGTACGAGTTTCTACTTGTCTCTGGCGACGGCATGCCTGTTTACCAGTAGTGTTGCCGCGACTCGGAAAGTCGAGTCACAACTTGTCAAGTCGACTTACAGCTATTTGCGGAACATAGGGCGCGGCCTGTTTTTTTTTGTTTTTGTGAGCTTTCACGAGATCAGCTCTTATGAGCTCAGTTCTCAACTGTTTCCCTTGAAAGTTAGCTCATTCGATTCGGACGGAGAATACGGATGCCTTGACGTTGCCCGATTTTTGCTAGCAGGTTCAAAATGATTTGGTGGGTCAGATTGGGGTGTTTTTGTATATGTGAGAGCAGAACGTGTGCCAGAGTGGTATTAGTGCTCCGATTGAGCTAGATTTTTGTTATGGTGTACTTTAGTGTATTGCGGAGGACGTCACATGCCGGTATTTTTAATGTGAGCTGTACTTCAAATATATGGTGAGTTGCAGCTGGACCGATTTCCCATGACTAAGAATGTGAGCTGTGGATTTGAAGTACAGCTCATATTAAAAATACCGGCATGTGACGTCCTCCGCAATACACTAAAGTACACCATAACAAAAATCTAGCTCAATCGGAGCACTACTACCACTCTGGCACACGTTCTGCTCTCACATATACAAAAACACCCCAATCTGACCCACCAAATCATTTTGAGCCTGTTAGCAAAAATCGGGCAACGTCAAGGCATCCGTATTCTCCGTCCGAATCGAATGAGCTAACTTTCAAGGGAAACGGTCGAGAACTGAGCTCACAAAAGCCGATCTCGTGAAAGCTCACAAAAAAAAAAAAAAAAAAAAAGGCCGCGCCCTATGTTCCGCAAATAGCTGTAAAATCAAGCTTGACTCAACTCAACTCAACTTCAAGGAGTTGAGTCACTCAAAGTCGACTCAAGGCGACTCAAGTCGATGAAGTCGGCACCTTTTTGAGACATTCTAGGATTAATAGCGACAAAACAAAGTGCTCTTCAATTTTGTGTAACTAGATAGTGGCAGTGGCATATTTCATTGATGTGGCTACAATTCCACTGACTACATGGTCATCTCATCTTCTGGCATGCAACCTGGCACAGAATAGGCTGTTTCAAATGCTTCACTGAGTACTTGCAACACCTCCTGATGGTCTGGCTCATCAGGAGAGGCCAGGTGGCATAGCCAGTCTTCCTTGTCATCTTCAATCAGAGCTGCCTGCCAATCTACCATGAATTTCAGCTGCGACTTCTTGTAATTAAATGTTAGCATCTGGAGGGCTTCCATGAGGTAGGGACTTGTCCAATTCCGTTGCTTCATGTCCGTTTCTGCCGATGACGAAAAGACCGCTTCAGAAGGTACTGATGTCGCCTGGATCGGGGTGTAATTGACAAACATGTGATATATTGTTGGCCAAGTCATGATTCCATGATTCTGCCCATGACTAAAGTCAGGTGCGTGAAAGATGCTTTGGACTAAATCTCACCGCCCAATCACCAATCTTGTCTGTTGTTTGAGGTGAGGGGATCAGACTCTGTATATAGCTGGTCATCTCGTCCTCCACCCCCCATCCCTCATCAGCGTGACTCAGTGTGACTTGTGAGTCGAAGGAAGTCAACTTGGGCGACTTTGAGCCACTTGAGTTGACACAAAAAATGCAAAATATTTGTTTTGTGATTAAGATTGCTTTAGCAGTCAAGAGGATGCTCTACAGTAGGCAGGAGCTATGTTGTTCGACTTGAAACATCAACATGTTTCCACAATGAGAGCGAGTTGTTCAAAAATTGTTACAGCCATGCAAAAATTAATAATGGGCCCCCAGGTGGCTTTTGAATATCTGAGAGGCTTCATGGGCCCATTCACACAGTGGTGACAAATTGGCACTCATTTTAGGGAGTTTTGGTTGATGTTGAACTGCACTGCATATTGAATTGATTACACCCCTGGCCCCCAGTGACAGTGTGTACTTGAAAACAGTTAATAATCGGCCCTCAGGTAGTTTTTGAATATCTGATAGGCTTCATGGGCCCATACACACAGTGGTGGCAAGTTGGCACTCATTTTAAGGAATGTTGGTTGATGTTTGGCCGTGCTGCGTATTAAATTGATTACACTCCCGGCTCCAGTGACAGTGTGTACTTACAAACAGTTAATAGTGGGCCCTTAGGTAGCTTTTGAATATCTGAGACTAGTTGACATCTGTAACTGAAAACTCAGCACAGCATGTGCCAATCTCATTCCCATCGAAGCCGTTTGCACTTGGTTGTAGGACAGAGATGGTTTCACTGTCCGAGGTCACCTTGCTCCCAGATGGTAAAACCCAGTGGGACTCAGTTTTCTACATGCTCCGACGCCTTTGGTATCTCCAGCAGGTGTGTACAAAATCACAACATTCAGTTGATTGCTGATCCTTGAGCACACAAAAAGTCAGTAAATCCTTGACTTGGAAAGTGTACCAGATCTCTGTACAGTGTAGTAGGGTTCCTTGGAGAACAACTTTGATCTTCGGCTTGTAGAGCTCGCAATTGTGGAGAATAAAATTTGAAATTAATCAGGTACATACTAGAGTATATAATAAGCTTCTCTGCAGTGTCCTATGGCAAATGTACATATTGGATGTAGGTAGAACAAAGGGAATGTTTTTTTGATGGGAAACATCACATGGAGGGTTTAATGGATAATCTACATTTCTGCTCCTCCGGTGGTCCCTTTCTTGCTATTCAGCATTTCAAGGCTCAGGGTGTGCTTGATAATTACCATGGAGGTCCTTTACAGTCTTCCAGTACCCAATGTAGGTCGAAAGAGCAGCCAAAGTATGTGCAGATAGTAACACATTGTGTCACGCTTTTGGTGTGTCAAGGCATACATTATTTTTGTGGACTTCATTTTTGGTCCGATCGTCTCACTCTTTGGGACAGTATTGTACCTTGAATGGTGATCTATACTGCCAAATTATGATTTGGACAGAAGTCTATTGAAAAAGGACGAAAAGGAAAGTTGATCAAAGTGGTTGTCAAAGATTGATGGAACTGAAAACACATCCCATTCAGCCTCCAGTAGGGATATGGACTTGAAACTTTTTTAGAAGATGTGAATATCATAGATACATTCAAATACCAACAGGATTGGGTAGAGAGTGGGTGAAAGCTGGGTGTTGCAGCCTGCTCTGAAACAAATTGACAAGGTGGTGCCAAAAAGGATCAGAGACTTGAGAAGAACTCACAGAGCTTCAATGGTGCTTTTGCTTGGCTTTCTTGAGAGATCTTCTTTTTAAAAATTTGTCTGACACACAGTGGACAAAAATTGCTGGATGAACTTCATGAGGGGAGGCATGGCCAATATACCCTGACACCAGTGTTAGATTATTATTCCTTGACAGGAATACCGATGCCGACATGTCATATTAGGGTTGCAATAATGGTTTCCAGATACACAATCCGTAGGGTGCAGTAACTTCCAAAGAGAGCTCAAACCTAGTTTTAATCAGTATTGTAACATGGAACAGGAGGTGGCTGTGCACCCTAAAATCACCTCTCGATACAGACCGGTGAACGTGGAGTGCCGACATCACATCAAAATCTTAGAAAGGAAGTCTGGAGAAAGTCGGACAATCATTCAAGAATGTTCGGTGGCACGCACGTGATGGATCAATCACCATAAATGTGCATCACCAAATATTTGGCGATGGTTCGATTTCCTTTCCTCCTCCACCACCACCGCCTCGTCTCTTCTCTCCATTTCACGTATCCTCCCAAGTCACCTCAACCACCACCAATGTACCCTCGCCCCCGATTTCAAGACAACGCCGGAGCCCTCGTAGCCACCATGCCACTGGCAAGTCGGCGACGCGCCTAGCGGACGATGGCCATGGCGAGGAGACAGCCTCACGCACCAATTTACCCTTACCAATATATGCTTGCCCCGACTTCAAGACGACGCTGCGCCGCTCATAGCCGCCGTGCCACAGCGCGCGCCTAGTGGACGGCGCCTGTGAGGAGACTGGGGGAGGCGAACTTGTGCATGTGCTGTGCCCCTCGGATATTGGTAAGTAAGCTGTCCCTCTATCCTACTTGTGTCTTCGCTTGTTCCTGTTCTTATTGTCCCTCTCCTGAACCCTCTTCTTGTAGTCATTGATGGAGTCAAACCACAGCCTCTTGCACCAAACACATGCCGTGCACATGCGCCTCTCCTGTCCCTTCCACCTTCGAGTCAAGTATTCACTGTGCAGCATGACGGTAGGTCCTGTATCTGGAGTCGACTATTGTTAACTTTAGCTCTTGCGCAGATATTATTATTCAATCACAGTGGGTGCGTACTCCATTTAATTTTTTATCTCCCCAACCTGATTCTCTTTCTGTGAGCAGTTGTTTTGCGCGCACCAGGCTTTGAGATTTTTATGTGTTGAGATTTTTTATTTGCGCATGTTGTTTTTGAAAACTGACTGTCTCTTTAAACAGTAGTGTGTCCTGCCTGCTAAATGTCACTGAGTATTGTAGGGTATTATTAGATGTGCTGCTGTGTCTTTCCATCCAATCTATCTTCAGTTTTTGTTTCCCTATTGTGCTGTGAGATGAGAATTTGAGTGCCGCATTGAAATGGGGGAGTGTGCAAAATAGAACCCAATACTGGTGGAATGCAAGTGAAAGACAGGTGAATATGGGTGGGATACGGCTAAAATATGGCAGAATACAGGACAGTACGTACTGCCTGGCCCAAATACGGGACAGTACGTACTGGCGGGCCCAAATACGTAGACCTGGCCCAAATACGTAACTCTACGCACAGGGTACCCTCGCTACAGCAAATATGGCGATACAAGCGCTACGTAGAGGTACATAGAGGGCCCAGCTTTTGCTGATGTAGAATGCTTAAGTAAGTGATTTGGAAGAGTATTTGAGAGTTTCTGCTTGGACGAGCACTCACAAGGCTAGATAATGTACATACCGTTGGTGATGGAGACGGAGCTGCGGCGTGACACCGGAAGCTCGATGCAAACTGATCCAAACAATCACACAGCTTATGAAATGCGGTTTACGGAGTTGACGGTAAACTCAACTCCGTCAACTTTCCATTACAGGTATGTACTCCAAAAAGTTGGTCACCAGATTCTCAACATGTACCTTGATGCTCAATCATTTAGCCAACCTTTGGAAAATCACCATTGGAACTGTCTCGAAATCCTGGAGTTAATTCTTCAGGTGTGCAAATGTCCATCTGTTATTTTTCCTCACCATAATTATCAATTGTCACTGCATTCAGCCGACTCCTTGGCGAGATAAAATCTAGTCGGACCGAGGTCTGCCGAGCTCCAGGCTAGGCCTGTCTAGGCAGCCATGTCCCCTAGACATGGCAAATCTCAGCTAGCTCGACCCACCTTTTTTTAGTCCTGCCAAGCCTCGCGACGATCATCTAAATCTCCCATGCCGAGGGGTTGTGATGCCTCGGCATCAGTCATCAAGCTCCGCATTGGCCATGGCCTCGACAGTTTATCAAACCAAGCTGTGTCCAGGCACCTCGACACGAGGCGGCTAGCCTCGTCTAGCCAGCCAGCATTACCTCAACACTGCCTTTGGCTAGGGTCTGGCGAGGCGTCTCAAAATGACGTCGCCTAGCCGTGGGCTGAATGCAGTGTGTATTTTCATCAGCCGCACTCAGTTCCAACCATCATGTCCTCAGAAAACACCCCGATCCTTGCTACAACAATTCCCGCCTTTGAGCTTCCTGTCTGCCTGGGAGGCAATGAAGGCTGATGGGGATTCAGCAGAGGAGAATGTTCTGTCAATGATCACACCTGGCTTAGATTTAGCGAGGAAATGCTACAAGAAGCTTGAAGCCTTAAATGCATACATCATTGCAATGTGTGAGTGCTGCTTCAGGTTTCATATGAGATAGAAACACCAAGTACGATTCCTCCTTTTGATTCGGGAGACAGGTGGATAGCTAAATTAATCAAAATAAGTGATGCTAGTTAGGTACGATGTTCATCAGAACTAAGGTATATTCTCACCAAAAATGCTCGACTCAGGGAGTCGACTTGAGTCAACTTGATGTTGACTCAGAAGTTGGTCGAAGTCGAGTATGTGACTTGACTCGACTTGACTTGAGTCACCGACTCCAAGTCAACTTCGACGGGTGGAGTTGCGAGTTGTGGCAACACTAGTAGACATTTTAGTGCTGTAGGCTGCCCCCCTTTATATAGCCTGTAGCTCGGCTGCCGGCTCTGTATTGCTAAATCGGGTATGATAGCCGTAGTGTATGTTCCATAGCTTTGGTAGTCCTGTAGCCTTGTAGAACTCTATAGTGGCTGATAGTCCTCAGTGTCCTGCATATACAGTAGGCTAAACATTACATTTGCTTGCAATCTGCCATGTGAGAAGAAAAGACACCACAAAAAAATTCATCATTTGGTAAAGATTGTATTGCGGGATAGTGCATCAGGAAAATCAAAAATAGCTCCATAGACTATGAGGCAGCTATGGGGGGGCTATGGAAGGGTATGAGAGCAGAACAGGGCACTATGGGAGGCTCTGGCAGTCTATGCATCATGCTGGTCTGACATCTATGAAAACCAATCAGTAATATTCCGAACTATAGAGATCTATGGGGAGGATTTAGGGTATCGGGGGTGTGCTATGCCAGGCTATAGATTTCAACACACCCCTCCCACCTTTCTCTCAGAGCAGACCTTCTGCTATGGCTGCTATGTTGTCTATGTGGGGCTATCTGGAGCTATCCAGCAACTTTGGATTTTCCTGATGTAGGGCTGTCACATATTGCACAGTGGTACTCATAATTATGTTCTCAGGGAATTAATTAATTCAAGTTTCAAATTTGAGAGTTGGAATCAGAATTAGGAATCACAGTTGCTGCTGTTTGGTATCTCACCCTAAGGATGCATACCTGGAGATCCTAGCTGCCTGCCAACCAGCCAAAAACCTTCCAAGTTAAGAAGAATGTGACATGTGGTGATGCAGGCCTTGTGCATAGGATTGTAAACATGCATAAACAAACTTACCAGGTTGCGCGGTTCTGCCTATGTACCTCTTATCAACCCAATGATCAGCACAGAAGGTGTCTCAGTGGCAGCCAACTTCAGATAATTGAGTAATATATCTGAGTCCTGAAAGAAATGCTCTGTAATATCTGTCATTGGAGTTGCTGGAATCCAGATTGATTTGGTGCTACTTCTGAATTTTTTTCAGGTGCTTGGGTGCAAGTCAAATAAGTTCCTACCTGTTGTTGATGTCAGTTCCGATTTTATAAGGTCAGAACTTAAGGAGTTCACAGGTCATCAAGAGTGGATGAGTAGCACAGCCACCTCAACAATCTTGAGTTGCGCGGTTCTGCCTCCAATTTTTCTACACACAGATATTATCCTGAGAGGGCTTCTAAGGGCCCACAATGCTAAATAGAGAGGATGCGCAAAGCCACATGCGGCTGCACAATGCCGGATGCGGAGTTGGTTTCTTTTGCGTCTGGAAGCCACCAGAACTATTCATATCGGCCCCTAGACTGCCGCAGCAGAGCAGAAAAAAAGCCGCACAGAAAGACTTTGTGCGCCATGCGGCTTTTGCGCATCCTATCTAATAGTCAGCTCAATATGTAACAAAAAAAATCATTACTTAAAGAGTGCTCACAGTGCCCAATAGTAAGTCACGGTGTTGACCATGCTCAATGTCAAATCCAATCCCCAAGGTCAGACAGACAACCAAGACACTTGAAGACTGCCTTTAACACTCTGAGTTATCAGTTACACCTGCAGTACTCTGCTAGGTTTAAGGATATGGATCTGACAAATCCCACTTTAGAATAAATATTGACAGCACTTTACGTAAATCTTCACCTGTCTGTAACTTTTGGGACTGCATTTCCAAAGCTGGAAATGCTGGTCACTCAATAACAACTTCAGGGGACCATGCATATTTGCATGGTGGTAGCCAGGAGTCTCAGAAGAAAACTGTAGTGTAGACAAATCACCGAAAAAAAAAACAAGGGCTGATGGGATCGAAACCACGCGTGGGGGAATCTGTGGCAAAAGCAGCACAGCCATCGATTGTAATGCTTCATGCAAATCTAATGCTTCTTGCACTTTTCTAATGGTCCTTATGGCATGAAAGCATTACATGTTTTAGAAAAGACAAGTAAAACACAAGCTTTTGAAATCCTCGCTCCGAATGATTAAGAACGAGAATTATGTAAACATAATTACTCATAATAATATTGTAAAGCGTCATCGCAGTGGCAAACCCTCATGAACACGAAGAGACTCAAAATGGATCATGAGACGTTGCAGCTTGAGGTAAAGACGTCGAGACCAAATGACTTGAAAACTCGGCACAGCTCGAGATTGAGGACAAGATGTGCCGTCGCTTCGCTCCGGCCGCCATCTGCAAGGCTAATATATCTCTCATAAATTTCTATTACGGAGGAGCAGCATTAGTGTCGATACAACCAACATATATTGTTGAGGCTCAACCTTCAAATAAGTAGTCCTTAATTCCCTAAGTCCATCCTAATTACAGGAGAGGTAGGTGGCATATACTCAGGTCCACTCGGCGTCGACAAAAAATCGCAATCTAATCTATTCAGCACGCTCGAAACCCCCCCCCCCGCGACACTGTACATCGTTCGCTCATCACTCGCCTTTGAGTCTCGCTAACAGACCGGGCATTACATGAGCACCAGACCACAAAAAAAAAGTCGCAGCTCACAGATGAAATTTTTGAGATGAGATAGTGGGCGGAGAGAAGGTGAAATGGGAGTTGTTGCATCCGTCGCTGCCACCGGGAGTTATGGCGCCGCCCCGTGCAACGCTTCAGCGTCCAGCGGGATGTCGGGGCTGTGGAATTTCGGCTTCATGACACAACGTGAAAGAGTTGCGGGAGAGGAGGCGGCAACGCACGGGGCTTCGGGACTTGAGGGTAGAAACAGATGCGAGTAATGTGGCGAGTTTCATGTGCGTTGTGCGGAACGCGCCGGCGCCGCGGAAGACGCAAGAGCTAGGCTATTAGGGAAGGTGCTAAGTGCTTGTGATCTATTTACTTACCAAGATGGAATGCGCCGCGAACGCGTGGGCAGGGGGTTCGAGATAGTGGTGAGAATCCAGAAGGGTCACTGGCCAGAAGAGCCGTCAGAATAGAAAGGAAGGTGTGGAGGGGCTGCGTACTGAGGCTGGGGGTCATGTGCACCCACGCTCCTTCGACGATAACGCTGCATCAATCGTTAGCTCGTCGTCTCTGCCCACGCTGCGCACCTCGGCTCCCACGACGTTGCCCTGTCGTCGAGGATGCATCTGTCTCCATTGCTGGTATCGCAAGTCAGAGCGAGATCAGGGTCAGGGAGAAGAATGCCGAAACACATACCTGGTCCAGGATAGTATTGCGAACCCAACGTCTGCCAAATCCACGCATGCTAGGTAGGGTGCGCGAACACGGCACTTGTTCACTGGGGCTTGGGCAGGTGTGCGCAGGCGCCGGGTCCTTACGCGTGATCCAGCCTGGCACCTGGGGTGTGCTTCACGGGAACGTGCATCTACGTGACGCATGAGTATCATAGATGGAATGTAGTGAATGAGAAAGGAAAAGAAGAGGACGGGTGTGGCAGAGGTCCACGTCCAACATCATGCCCCACGACGACGGACCGGTATGATATATATAACGCACTTGAAAGGATACGAGGAGTTGAGGGTGCATGCAAAAACAAAAGCGCCGTAGAGTTTGAGTTGACGCTGTGCAGATGCCAGATATGCGAAGCGAGGAAATTGAGGGCTTGACTCGGCTTGCAAATCTTGCTGAGTTGAGCGGGGTTGTGTTGGCTGACGTAGTTGAGATAGATTGTGATTGTGGAGATGCGTGAGTACTCTTGACTTTGGGCGCACTGCTTGATCCGACCTTCACTTGCGGCTCAGGCTCCCCGATTGCGTCCTTAGAACTCGGTCTTGAAGCTTGAAGGCTAAGCGAGACTTGAGGACCGAGGCACAGCTTGAGGGGCTTAGGTCGAACCAGCGGATATCGTCAAAGCACCGAGGACAGCCGCGTTGAGTGACGGGGGAAAAGCGGAGAGAGGAAGAGGCGGCAGGATGATGTGGTGGTCTGCCTTTTGAGCGGGACTGGAGCGGCTCGGGTGTGTCCGTGTGGGCTGTGCGCGTGAGAGAACAGATCTTTACCAGGCCATGAACGGAGCTTGCATTTCTGGGCTCGTCCTGCGTGAGAATCACGACGAACCGTGCTTGGAAGTTGGGAAAAAGCTGCTAAATTGAGAATGATAGTGATCTGAGAAGCTCGGGAATTTGCGAGCGCCCAGTGGTAATAATCAGATTTTGAGCGCTCTTGAGCGCTCCGTCGAAGACAAATAATTGTACCTCGGGAAATGGCGGGGTGTGGGAGAAAAAGAAGAATGCAAACAAACGCACATAAAATCAGTTCATCTGCTTAAGATATGAGTAATTGGAAGCACAGAAGAGGAATATTTTGAGAGTTATAGCACCAATGCCTTGCATGCCAATTTGACTGTCCGACACAACAGGGATTGAGTTAGACACGAGCACACAGCCGAAAGATCATTAAATTGTGACTTGAGGTTTGATCATTGAGGGTGCCGGATGAAGTGGTGCTTGACATTCGCATCCGCGCAGATAAGCGCGGACATGTGCATGGTGATACGGCAGTTGCAGCCGCGTGTTTGATAAACATTGGCAGACGATGAGGACAAAGGAGTGTTTGCGGACAGAGTGAGGAATAGGCAAATGGGTGGCAAGAAGCTTGAAGTCTTATTTGTCTGCCGTCCAAGCTAGCCCGTCGAACTGGGAATTTATTCGGCCATATGGTGTCTGGCCCATGTTGAGACCGGAAAGAGGTACCGGGCAACGAATGGGCAGAGAAGAGGGCACGACGGAGATGAAGGAAGGAAGAAAGAATTGTCGACGTGGCAAGATTTGGTTCTGTAATTGATGGGCGGTGTTTTAGAAGTTCCGATGATTGCCGGTCGGCAATGGACTTGTTTCTTTCTTCAAGCTTGCATCTACCCGCTGTCGGTGTAGTTCACCTTGCTCGTAGTCGTGCTTACTTCTGGATTGAATGGATCAGGTCAACTGCTGAAACCCGGGCAAGATGACGGATCATGAGGAGAGACGTAACTTGTATACTGGCCGGCATTTTTGTCGTTAGGTGCAACTGTGATCATCACTATAGTTTCGATAGCTCAATTGGACTCACTGAGCTCGCATACAGCTATGGACAGGATAGTGGCGGGTACTGCGAACTATCTAGACATCAGCGGCGGCTATCCTGACGTGATTGCGCTACCGAGTTCCCACTCACCGGTACCCGAGTTACAGATCACTTCTTAGCCAACATATTTAAGCAGGGAGCTACCGCCGAGAGCTTTTTTCCTGATGCAGCCTACCTACCTGGCTGTGTCTCGGATTTGTCGGCCGACAGCCCCCTTGAAGGGTGTCAGCTGAACTAAACTCTTGAGATCTTAGGATAAATTTATTTGGCAACCTGTTGGCGGAATGGCCGTAAATGGCAATGTGCCCGATCCCCGAGCTGGATGAGTGAGCGGATCACTAATGCTGAAGACTTCCGATTTATGTAGAACATTCTAGTATACTTGCTCTGTAGTATATAACCTGGGGTAGCAGGCCAATCTCTCTAGGAGATTGTAACCTACAGCCTAACAACTCAGCGCAAACCTATTTACTTTCTGTTCATTATTCCAACACAACCCCCCTTGCCACGAACATGGGATTGCTGCTAATTGGCAACCCCGCGATTTGTAAGTTCAACTTTGATGGCGGCTGATGGCGGGAGTGGCGGGACGAGGCGCAAAACCGTCGGTCAACACCAGCATTCCAATTGTGATGGAAATAATCCAAGAAAAAATAAGGACCTAAATCATTGATTCCCTCGAGACCTCTCAATTTTTTTCAGGGGTTAAGACCTTCAAAACCGGTCGGAATTCAGCTCTTTAACCATCAATTGCACGAAAATTTACCAAAAGAAAGCCCCCCAAACCGGCTAAAAACCAAGGATGTCTGGCACCGCCCGGAGAAGAAGTTCTACCTATTTGTACGCCAATAAATGGGCCTATACGCCCAACAGACGGCGGGAGACATGCTCTGTATCGTATCTTATCTCTGAGACGTGGGGTTGTCAAAGAGACGGTTGCTATTTGGCAACCCGTTGAACCTGGCAAGGGGGGTTGCCAAACAGATTTACCCGAGATCCCACCTTACAAATCTCATCAGCCCATCTGCTTGTTCATCAGCGCCAAGGCTGTTGTTTGCCGAGGTTCTGTCAACCTTGGCTCAGCGCTCACAAGACCCACGCCATCCTTTTCTCAATTGCCAGCATGTTTGACAGTGTAAAGGAGAAGGAGGGCAAGGAGAGCATAGAGGGCAGCAAAAGCATAGATATTCTGCCCCCATTCGTGCAGCATCCGCCCTCCCACACCGCATTTGCATCTGTTTCCTTACACATGGGCGACCGGTTTGTCTTTACTCCCCTCCCCAGTCTAGGCGTGCAAAAACGCTAATGTAGCAATACTGCACAGTCTCCGCCTCCTCGGTTTCGGCCCAGACATTCGCGACCTGATGCGAAACACCATCACCTCGCACTGGCCGCGCGGCCTGCAATCCGAGAGCCCATACCACGGCGCGCACGAGTTCAAGTTGCGCGGCTACCCGTGGCGCGGCCACCGCGAGGACGGCGCGCATGCGCGGCGGCTCATGTCCCGCACGCTCGAGGCACTGTTCGACGCCGGCTGGGTGCTAACCATCGCGACCGATATCAGCAAGAAGGTCTCGGACCTCGACAACCTCGTATTCCGTCACCAGGCCCCCGCGCCGGCGCGGTGTGACTGGATGTGTGTGGCGTTCAGCATGGGCGACCGGCTGAAGCTGATCGATGCGCCCGACGACATGCGACAGGCGATTGTGGAGTTGAGCCGGCGGGCTGGCCTGCTGCAGAGGGAACGTCCATATGCTGGGGTGACAGGTGTGCATGAGATCAAGATGTTGGGATACCCATGGTTGGCGACAGGCGGGGAGACGAGTGAGTACCTACCTACTGCCTGATTTGTTGCCTTGTGGTGTTGATTTGACGCTGATCAATCGCCTGTGACAGTGGTGGCAAGGCAATTTGTCCTCAACTTGCTGAGCACCCTCGAACAGCAGGGCTGGAGCGTTTATGCGAGCGTCGACCAGAAGGCTCAGGGGGACGAAGGAGGGGACCTTGACACGTGGCACTGCTGCAGAAGACAGAATTGGACCCCGGGGTTGCCGGTGTATCATAACTAAGGCGACCCCAAGCGGCGGTTATATCACTTTTTATTATATGGGGTGCCCCCTCAGCTTAAAGATAAACGAGATAGGCTTGCAAAGCAGGACAACAGGTTGCCGGGGGTCCAACAACAAACCTTTTTCACTTTTATAGCTCATTAGGTCAGATCAGGTTCTGGATCTTACGATCTCAATTTCACACGAGGGTAGGACATCAGACTTTTGACAAAAATCTTTTTACCTTGTACAAGGTCAAAAAAGGCCAAAAAAGGCCCCGAAAGGCCACAGGTTCACGAGGTCACAACGAGAGACGAAATTTCCGCAAGATCGCTTGTTTGACTCTAGCTGGGGGCTAAATTTGCCAAAACTCAAAGACTGGTAGCTACAGCACACTTGCGAGAAATTGCAGGAGAACTCCTTAGGACTCTCCCAGACTCTCATAGCCTTCTCATGTGCTATTCATGCATTTTTGAGAGTGTTTTTGTTGCACTTTGACCTTGGAAGCTTGCCAAAAAGCTCACAAGCCTGAAAAGGCCACAAGATTTCTGTTAAATTGCTGATGGAACATTACTATCCGCCGGGACAGTTCACACACTTATTCTCAAAAGAGATTCTCAAAACACTTCAGCCGATTGGCTAGAAGCACGGAGTAGTTTAAGTACCTCTGACGTTGCAACCGTCGCACCTATTTTTTGCCATGCCAACGGGTCGGATGTCCCGATATAGCAAGCACATTATTGGACATTGTTTGCCGTTTGCTTCCGATGATTGAAGCTCCGTCTCTTGACATTTTGACAAGTAACTCTGTTGGCTCGGCCGTCAGTCCGAATTGGGTTACCTCCCTCCAGATGATGGTACAAATGTATTTTTGGCTGTTTTGATCGCCACCAAAGAATGTCCTGTATCTCACTCGATTCTTCATGTGTCAACACAATTATACATGGGTCTGCTCTAACAATTCATGCACAATTACTGGTAAAAAAGGATCCACGACAATCCTCGTACCTGAACATTGGGATTGGGGGTGTTCCGGGAGATCAATCAAGCACCAGTCATTCAGATCCTCGCTAATGCTGCTGGAATTCGGGGAGGGTGGACCAGTATACGGTTTGAAATTATTGATAGAGTGAATAAGCGATGGCTTCAGTATACAATGTGAAAGTTCGACTTCAAGCATTCTGCATGTTGGAAGAATGATGATGCACTATATCGCACTCAGTTCTGAACCAAATCTGGTCGTGTAACGTGTCACTGGCATCGCATCATATGTCCAATCATATTCCATGGCACTTAATGTGAAGTGCGCGTCCAAAAAACATAAATAGAGTGTGTCTTGTGTAGCCATAATGTCACCACCAGCAAAATGTGACTTCTGGCCTATTATATTGGCCGGGCATCGCCCTTCTTACTCTGTGCTCACACCATGGCTTGAAGAGAATGTCCTGTCCCTCTCCGGTCACACCAATCCCTCGAAAAGACCAGAGAAAACTGAATGCTCAAGTGTTTACATGTTAAGTGTTGTCTCCACTACTTTATTGGGTCAGTGCAGTGTGCGTAGCATGACTCGTATTTAAGGGATTTTTCTAGGGTCTCCGTCCATGACTGTTGCAATGGTCTGACAGTGTCCATCCCATCAGGAAATTTTGAGTTCTTCCAACAGCCCATTGAACTATGGCCGTGATGGCCGTTTCAACAGGCGATCTGACTGAGGGCTCAAACTGAGGATTTTAGTTATTATTCTATGCATGAATCTATCCAGTGCGAAAGACCTACCTTTTAAATGTGCCAATCTATTTTGTGCAGCTGAAATCCGAGGACAATCTGTTCTATAGTGATATTTGGCAAAGCTCGCAAATGATTGCCGAAGTTCAACTTCCAGCATTTGCGCGGTTTTTCTGCGTGAAGGGTCAATGAGCGTGGAAATAGGAAGATAATATTAAAGCAGTATGAAAGCCTCAACCAAGGCCAGTCAATCATCGGCCGACGTCACATCCTTTTGCCACCTCCACCAGTGACTCATCCCCGTGGCGGTCTCCTCCCCGCCATTCCCCTGGCCGCCGGATAGCGTGCTGCTATGCCGGATGAGCAGCTGCGAGTTGTCAGATTTGCTGATGTAGCGCCTATGCCAATGGTCGAGCCAGTCAGCATTTCTGCTACCCTGTCCGTGCCTGTGCTGGCTGATAAATGAACTGATGCCTGTCAGCCGACCTGGGAACACCAATTGCCTAAGTGATGCATTATCGACTCGGTTGAAGGCCGGAACTCACCCCATGTCCTGCTGGAAATGCAATCTGTCGAGAGTGCAGCCAAGATGTTATACCGTGTAGGAAAGGTAAGGGAAGAGAGGAGAGGAGGTAGGCTCCAGAAGATGGATGTCCGGGCCAGAGGGACGGAAGGCTGGAGGTAGGTTCTGGAAGACGGATGTCCGGGCCGGAGGACAGAGCTAGACAGAAGTTAATGGAAGCACGGAAGTTAACAGAGGTCAACAATCTAGAATCTGGAACTACGGATATCAAAACCACTACACCACAGGGGGTTAAAGGTGAGTGGGGATTGTACTGCTGGCAACTTGAATAGGGAAGGATGACAATGAGGATGGCCAAAGGATTTTGCTTGTTGGCCGGACGAGTTGAGTGAAGACTGGATGGATTTCCAGATGGCTGTCCATCTGTCCGGCTCCAGCCCATCACACTGCCTCGCTTCCGCACTCGATCCTTCGTCCAGAGCCCCTTCCTCGTCCGGCCTCGCCCGTCCGTCCGGTCTTCCGTCCGGAACCCCAGGCTGCGCCTTCACCCGGAACGTTGTCCCCCGTCCCTCCGGACTCTGTTCCCCCTTGTTCCCCTTCGTCCGGCTGCTCACACTGAAATGTGCTATGCGACCAAGCTCAGGACCAATGCCGATCACTTCGGACATGTGCTACTGGCTAGTACCTATTTGTTATATAGACGTCGCATAGCGTGGGAACCCTCATCCTTTCTTCTCTTCGGATTCTCCTGCTGGTTCCCGCACTCCCGTGCCGAGCTGAGGTTGCCCTTACAGCAGAAGAAAGGATCTAAGGGATGAACCGGTCAAGATTGGGAAGTTTGGTGTAGACTCGGACTCGGACCGCTACGCTAGTGCTCTGGCCTCCCCCACTTCCAATCTTGACCCCTCCTCCCCAATGAACGCCCTGACACCCGGAAACAGGGCCGTCCAACTCGAGCTCCCAGATGTTCACATCCTGGACTTGGCTTCTGACCCTGAAACCTGGCTGGAAGACTCTCTCGCGAACATCGAAGTCTTACTCCTCCGCGTTTTACAACAGCCAAAATCCACCCACAGCTGCCCCCGTCCCTGCTGCTCTGGCTCCGGCGGCAGGTCCAGACTTCACCACCCTCACCCCCGCAGCAAAATTGGTTCTCCAACCGAACCCCCCGGCCATTTCTCCATCCTTATATACCTCCGACTGGTTCTGGAAGCCTTTATGGTCCACGGACAGGTCGTAGAGGAAAACCTCGTGCGGTACACCATGTTCTTTATGGCGCGAGACACAGCCGGACGATGGGCAGAACGACAGTTCGCAATCGTTCCGTTCCCGTTCCTGTCCTGGGTGGAATTCCGAGTTCCGGCTCCGGTTCACAGAGGAGAATGAGCAAGACCAAGCTCTCCTCTGACTAGAGACCCACGGCTATTACCAGGGCTCCCACGACGTCTACCGGTACACAGATTACTTCGAGGAACTCGCTGCCACAGCCGGATACACGGACCCGCATCCGCATCACCAAGTACCGTGCAGGGCTCGATCCGCAGATTAATACAGTGATCACGACGTCTGGAACGCCCTGGCGCTGTTAGTACGCCGGATGGGGTCTCCGCGCTTTCCACCAGTACAACACCCTCACCCGTGTCCGAGCGGGAGCACCCCCGACTCATGCCCCAACTCCGGTCGCATGCCCCCGCACTGGGATGTTCCTCCCAGTCCCCTCTTTCACGCCCGCTCCTAAAGCCGTGCCGGTGCCTGCCCTTCCACCTGGCATTCTGATGGATGTCGACCGTACCTGTGCACACTTCACGCCCCGTGCTTGCTTCCACTGCGGCGCAGCTGGACACCTCGCTCAGGACTGTCCAACTCCCTCAGACGTCCGCCACGGTCCTGGACGAGGTCATCCATCAACTCGGTGATGATCTCTTGGGAGAGCTCTTCGCTTGCCTCTCCACCACCGCTGGGCTCCCGGCCAAGCCGGAAACCGGAGAGGCAGAGCTGGAGGGTTTTCCGGACATGGCCGAGTGAGCGGTGCGCCCTCAGTCATGTCTCCCAATCGTTACTCCTGCTTGTACAATGATATACCCAATCAATCAGCAGTTGAAACGAAGATGCATCCCCTATTCCGGCTTCCGTCCCCAAGCCGGAGCCCCCTGTCCCCACTCCAGAGGCAAAGACAGAACCCCTTCCTTCCATTCCCCGCGTCTGCCACCCGAGGTGGGAGCGCGAACTACCCCGGCGGTACATTATTGATTCCATCAAGGGCTGGAACTCCCTGCACATTTCGTTGGAGATGCAATTGGTAGAGACCGCGGCTACGCACCTATAACTCCCACAAAACCTCCTATCCCTCATTCTAACTATAAAGGATTTTGGCGGTTTCCCATATGTTGCAATAAAGGCTGCGATAAAGCCTCAATAAAGCTGCAATATCTCAAGATTTGAGACATGATATAAGCGAGACAACCTTGCTGCAATAAAGCTGCAATAAAAGTCACAATGAAGCTACAACAAAGGTGTTACCTCACAACAGGGTACCAAACAACAAAAGCTGCAATAAAGCTACAATAAAATCACAATAAAGTTGCAACAAAGGTGATGCCTTCACGAGGGGCTGCCAACAACAAAAGCTGCAATAAAGTCGCAATAAATCTGACCCTTTATTTGATGTACAGCAAGTCCATATGCTACAATAAAGCTGCAATAAAATCCTTGCCGAAAAGTTTCCCGTACACACAAGCTGCAATAAAGTTGCAATAAAAGTTGATTCAAGAAAATTTCGAAGTCTGGATTCCAAAAAAGGAAATTTTCTACAATGAGTGCACAAAGATTAATCCTGGTCAGCTACTGCCAGACTTCAGTCGTCAAGGGAAATCATAGAAACTTGATATAGCAGGCCTGAGACAGTCTCATCCTGCGCCTCAATCCCCTCATCTTCTGACTGGTCAGAGTCTGCCTGATCAGGGTTCAGCTCTCCATCATTGTCATCAACCTCCATCTCCTCCATTTCCTCAGACTCCCCAAGAACTTCGACTGCCCGCCCCGGGGAAATGTTACCAGTAAATCCCTTCATCTTTGCCAGCTTCCGTAAGATCTCCATATGCTGACCATCAAATCGGCTTCTCTGTCGCCTATACAGCCTCATCTGGACTGCCAAAAGAAGGTCTGCCTCTGCTCGCTCCTCGGTCTTGCCCTCTGATGAGCGGAGAGTAGCCTCCTGATCCCGCAGAAAACGACCTTCATCTCGGATCCACGTCACGAGCCGACGGATTTCAATGTTGAGCCGAACTATCTCTTCTCTAGCCCTCTCGATCTTGAAGTACGTGTCCATGGCGAGGCGATAGGCTGGGCGAGTCCATGGACGAGATTGGATCTCCACCCTGGTATCCCGTAGAATATCACAAAGTCAGCCAGGAAAGTGTATTCCACCACTTGTTCCCAGGTGAGGCTTGACATTGATGGGTCCAAGGCCATCGCAGCATCGTTGTATCAATCGATAGCATTTCGAACGGCTTTAGACCTAGCCTGAAGTGCCTTCGCGATATGCCTACGTAGCTTGTAACCTGTTAAAAAATTCAAATAACGTTTAAAAAGGAATGACTTCGAAAACACTTCCCTGTTTGAGACTGATTCATCTTCGTCAGCTCAAACATTCTCTCTACAACCAGAAGATCCACTGCATCTAGCACCCTCTGGTACTTCTTCTGCTTGATCTCCGCCACAGTTGTCATCCACTTCGGTGACTCTGTTGTCCACCGATCGGAGATCTCCAGTTTCTCCTCCAGCTCCTGTACGGCATCCAGATCCCCGTCCACTTTTTCTTTAGCATGTCATCATGCACGTTCAGATTGAGAGGCACCACCAGGCGTATATGAAGCATTGTCACCTGAGCCTTTCTTGCTTCCGCTGCAACCACTACATATCTCGCACTAGAAAGGAATTAGCATCTACATTCTCAAAAACAACACCACTGACTGGCTTGCATCCAGATTCACCAACTTCTGAACATATTCCATCTCCAAAGTCTCCGTCTGATCCTTCGAGCCCGCTTTCAGGCCGAGCAGAAACTCCGTCTCCTCCTTAAGCCAGACTCGGAAAGTGTCAAAACTGGTAATGTCTTCCTCGTCCATCCACCGGAGAAGAGTGTCTTCCTTCTTCAAAGTCTCGACTACTTGCTTATAATTTCCTTGGATAAATTTACCTGAGAAGAGCTTAGCCTGCTTTTAATACTGAGATTTTGATGCTTACTGAGATTCGCATACGTATGCGAACTGTCATGATGCTTCACGTACGCAGTAATTTCTTGCTGGCGGTGAAACCGACTAGCATATTGGCAGGACTTTGTTAGTGCGTTTGACCCTGAAAAAAACTGTTCGCACCCTTCCAAATCCTCGCAACCCAGGCCGAGGACATATGTGGCCAGCATGCAGAGTTGGCAGAGTTGGTTATGCACATGACCGTGGAAGGCGCCCACCAGGCACCGGAAATTGCACTGTCTCACACGAGCTGCAAGGGGACTCTTCCTGATAGTTGTCTGGAAATCACAGCTGACATCGTAGCCATTACCAATGTTCTGGCCCAAGTGCTGGATGAGGCAGTCGGTCACTGCCAACGGGTACTTGGATCTGAACACCATCAACTCCCAGAATAAATTGAATGGAAGCAAACTCACAATCCCCCGCTCTTTATCATATCACATATCACCAGCACAAATCTATGACAGCAGAGACAAAGGAAGATTCCTGTTTCGTTGAAAATACCCCACATCTTCGCGGTAACATCTTCGACCATGTTCTTCCATCGGTCAGCGCACGGATTGGGCTCCTCCCCCTGAGAAAATTATTCGCCAGAAAGGTCGAAAAAGAGTCAAGCAGATCATACCTCCACCACCTCCATGGGCAGCAGCTCTGCGATACGGTGCTTCGATCACTCATTGACCTTCTCCCTGTCCAGATAATATCCGTCCCCAGCATCTCTACTATCTGCATACTCCTTCGACTTCCCAACCACAAATGTGGCACCTGTTCCCATATCCCCATCTGATTCCACCTTCTCTCGGTGGAGCACCCGCTTCAATGAGTTATTACCATCCATGGTAACCAGAATATCGAATATAAGTTTGTCCTCCCCTCCAGCTTATACATGCAAGACGGGCACACATGCTTCAGGCGCCATGCAAATGAATCCCGCCCCAGGCTCGCCAAAACTGTCTTTTCTGTGTTTCTTCGGAGGTCGAGGTAGAGGTCGTAGCAAACAGAAAATTGCTTTTGTAGGTACAGCTGATAGGGCATCTGGGATGTTGATACATGAGCAAAAAGAAACCTCTATAAAAATCACATGGACCTCGTAAAGATCACAAAGAGTCTTGACAAATGACTGGATAGCGAGCTGAGGGCATCTCGCATGAGCAATGCGGTACATCTCGAGGACTCGAACAGTGACAGTGATGGAGGGTTTCCATGGTGCGCATGGAATCAGGCCTCTCATAATCAGTGCTGGCACAACACCGTCTGCCCTCGGATCGAGCGAGACATCTTTTTTTTCGGAATCTAATAATAGAGAGGTTGCGCAAAAGCCGCATGCAGCTATCAAAGCCACATGCGGCAATATTTTTTTTTGCTCTGGAGCATCACTGGGACTTTCAAATAGCCTCTTTTGACCACCTGAGCAAAGAAAAAAAAAAGCCGCATGCGGTGAGTTTGCGCACCAAAAAAGCCGCATGCGGCTTTGCGCAACCTCTCTAATCTCTCTGTCAGTTCTGGAGCAACATTAACAGGGACACAACATACGAAAGATGTCCACAACAGTAATGGTCCATATCTCACCCGAACTTGAATCATCTTCCCTGCTGTCTTCCTGGATGCACACCATTGCATATAACCTTCCAGCATCTGTGGCATCTGAGCCTGGAATCCTTGGTTCAGCTCTTCTATTCGATTTCGTCGGGTCCTCCAGTCCCATCATTTACTTTTCAAATATGTCAGTCCAAAGCAATTGAGCAAAATAATTTGTTATGTACTTCGATACCATCTCCTCCTCTCAATGGACTGGTGAAGCTCACCACCGGCGTGGCTAAGCTCGATCTGCTCGAAACCATCCATGATCGCGTCGATGTTCACTGAGAAGAAAGATTCCAAATCCCTGCCCACATCTTCCCATTCGTTGTCTGCCGCAAGGTTTCGTAGACGAATAAATTTCCTTTTTGACTCAGAATCCATTGCTGAAAATATAAGTTCTCCATCAGACTCGAAAACCGAGTGGATACCAACCTGACAGCTCTGCTCAAAGGTCTTCCTTGGTCTTTAATTGATGCTGCTCTAGTGATTTGCCTTTTAAACCTTTGCTATAAATGTTGGAGGGGCCTGGCATATCTAGATGAGGCCGTGGAGTTCCCATGATCCGCATTTTTCTTGAAGACACCCCAGTTTTTCTAATACCAGACTTGCACTGCATTTTTGGACACAATGTTGTGTTGGGAAAGCACGAGGTGACTGTTACCTCATGTGACAGCGTGATGACAGCGTGACAGGCTTGTCGCGTCCCACCACCCTGTTGGCCAGCTGGTAGTAACCGCTCTTCCTCCACAGACTTTCGAGGCTGAAGACATGTCATTTGAGGTTTGGTACCTCCCCGGGACCTTCACATGTCCAGTAAGTCCCAAAAATCTTCGCATTTTGGCACCCAGTTTCCTGTTTTGTCACCCACTTTGGGAGACACATTTTTGTGAAGAGATCCGACTTTGGAACTCAGAGCAATTCATTCTTGTGAAGAGATCCGACCCTGGAACTCGGCTGCAGAGAATGACACGTCTAAATGGCCCCAAAAATAGACGAGATCCGACTCTGGAACTCTGATATTTCTTGTGATGTTTTTCCCCCTTGCATCGGTTTTTTTGGTTAGGCCACCAACTAATGCTGGCCTCTTCAGTCCCTGCTCTGCCTTGACGAAATCTTCATTCTGGGAAGGAGTTTTCCGCCTTTGACCTTGCCCTTGCTGTTGACTTCGACACTACGGCGTGTCTCAAGTGGCGACTTTCAGAGCAACAGAATACTGGACTTTCCCATGAACCAGAGGACGACGTCGCCACCCCTGACCTCACCGTACTCCCCTTTGCCCCTGACATTGAGCTGCCGGACCCCCCACTGCCCATTGTCTCTCCAGCACCTGCAGCAGTATCGTCTCGATCTCTCTCCCCCTCTCTGTCAGCCAAGGATTGAAACAAACGCAAGTCACGAATCTGACGCGACAGAAAGCGCAATGACGCGCAGCAAGCTTCGGTACGGCCGACGAAGAAGGCTGTTCACAACAAACGCATGTCCGAGTCCAAGGGCAGCTATCTCGAAGTTTATTACGACGCTAATGGCCTCCCCCATTCGGTCCCAGCCTGGATTGGCAGCCGTGGTGCTGAGGGTCTGGAGTTCATGTTTCCAGATGGCAGCCCGGCGTCAGGAATTGACCGCGGAATGGGTGGAAAACTCTATTCTCAAGCAGAGGTAGATGGCCTCACCGGAACACAGGGTTTTCTTTATATTTCATGGCTTTGACTGTGAGTAATCAATCTAATGTTGCTCCCTCCTCTCGCTGATTTCTCTTTCTCAGACTCACCATTGCGATCCTCGATTCACGACGTCGAGTCATCGCACTTCTTGGTGGTTGCACCCCACGGAGCAGAAGACTGGGCAGAGGTGACCGAGCGCACATCCAAACGGATGCATGAACAACTTGGTTGCCTTAGTCTCTCTCCAGAAAAACTCGACCATCGACGTGCCCAGGAACCCTACGCCCCAGTGAGTCGGGGCGTATCACATGGTGGAGACCAGATGGTGAGCTGTCTTGAACATCTCCTCCACCCTCTACTTCGACTTACTCAACATTTTCAGGAGCCTGGCAACCTTCAGCAAAACGAAACCAACACCATTGTCACTAATGAGCTTCTGGCCGACCCTGACATCATGTGAATTGTTGGGTGGATTAATTGTATGTCCACCTTGCCTTCGAATCATCATACCTGTACCGACGGAACCATTCCAGTACTTTTCTCCCTCTGGGCACCCAAGCTGTACAGTTTTTACCAGCAAGCACGAGCGGCGCTGGAGTTATGGCGGTCCAGTCTCAGCTGGAATTTCGCCAAGACAGTTTTCGCCGGCTGCACCTTTAACTTCGGTCCCCATGCGATAACACGTCCACATTTGGACTTCGGAAATCTTTCCTGGGGTTGGTGCGCCATCACAGCACTTGGCTGGTTTGACCCTGACATGGGCGGACACCTGATCCTGTGGGACCTTCGTCTTGTCATCCAATTTCCACCTGGTGCTACAATATTCATCCCCTCTGCCATCATTCGTCACTCAAACGTTCCCATCCGCCCTCATGAAATCCGTTCCTCATTTACGCAATACACTGCCGGTGGACTCTTCTGGTGGATACGGAATGGCTTCATGACTGACGAGGACTACGAGCTGAGAGCTCCCGCTTCAGACAAGGCTGCACAGGCAGCGGAGGCAGAGACTCGGTGGGAGGAAGGGATGGATATGTTCAGTAAAATAGATGATTTGTAGTAGTACTCAAACCCTTCTGAATTTCCTGTGTATTTTCTCGACTGAAGTAGAGTTAGTAATCCTAGTCGCGAACACGCATCGGATGATTCGGCTTTGATCGGCCTTGTTCAGTCCTATTGCGAACACATCTTCACCCTCGAACAAATTAAATTCTGTGAGACTGCACCTCAAGATCTCTCAGCCTCCCAATTTTTTGTAGTGTTTGGCAGACCTATTGGAAAAGGTTTTTGCATTTGGTATACCTTGAGACTCAAAGTGGACAACACTATAAATTGATTGTTGCAAATTATTGCGAACACATCTTTGTTGCGGTGCACTTGTTTCTATTTACTAGGTAAATCTACTCTGGCTTTTGACTGTCACCATGTCGGAGTTCAATTCAACACTTTCTCAACCACAACAAACCAAGCTCAAGAGTCGAGCTTCAGCACAACTTCGCAAGGCCCAGTGCAGGGTGTCCCTTCACAAATATGCGGAAAGGTACGATGGTCAATTTGATATAAGGTATCAAGTTTTGACCTGCCTTATTAGCCATCCAGACACCCTCAGAGTGAAGACCCATGAAAGAATGAAGCGGTGAGACAACGACCAGTCTCGAAGGCACCCTCTGACTTGCTCAGCCTGTGGGAGTCCCACCAAAATGTATCCAAGGAGGAGTGTGCCGAGGCTTGCGCTTTTACTGATTTCAAGCATCGTGAAACATTTGTGGCATCTTTAATTCCAGGACCTTGCTAAATCCTTCTTGATGCAGTAAACGATGCGAGTTCGTGTGTTTTTTAGGGCCGAGGCACTCGATCTAACTACATTTCTCAGGAAGTATCGGGAAATATATGGTACTCGTTCTTATCACGACTTCTACCAACCAATCTGCAAGTTTTTTGGAGACGGGCACCTTACTGGTATCACTTTAGTGGATGAAACACGCCTCCCACGGAAGAAATCCTTTGCCCTTAAAATTACCGAGGAGCATAAACTGGCTAAACGAAAGTTCAGGGAAGGGAGACGGGTGAAAATCACAATTACTGGTGAATCAATTGCAGCTTGATATAAATAATCGAATCTCCGTGGGCTTGAGAATACATTACCATTTCTACCTTACTTGTGTGGGGAAAGAAGTCGATACAGATCGTGAAATAAGAATCTGTCCGACAGATTCTGTCAAGCTGATGGGATTTCCGGACTTCATGAAGTGTGATTTCACGTCACACTTCGTGTTGTTCCTTACTGTTACCTTGCTCGATTTGACTCTCTTTCTGGATTCCATGCTCCTTTGCTCAATTTGACTCCCTTGCTCTATACTCTTGCTTTCTGAACTCCTCGTTCTGCTATGCGGATGGCACAGACTTCCTGCTCACCGCACTTTTATATCTCGGGCAACTTCGACTCGTTCAAATCACACGATGAAGGACCCCAACGTTTTTACTTTGTAACTAAGGATGGGGAAAAGGCTGGGATCTATTCACTCAAGTGCGTTTTCGCCTCTGCTCTTTTGCCTCAAACTCTAATGGTTTTGGATCCGCAGCCGAGTCTCGCCTCCCTGAGCGAGGCACATTTGAGATTACCCGGTGCGGCACCATCTGCGAGGCGCTGCACCATTGGTCTCTGATCTACACTGAGAGGCACTTGACCACTTGCGACCTAGTCAAGCTCGCCGCACAGGATAACTCCCCTGTCCCCAATTCGGAAGACGACCACCTTGTGCCACCCACCTCACCCCGCCGCCCCAATTGTTGCTTCATCAAAATAGTGGACGCCAGTGAGCGTTGTCATGACACCTGTCAAAGCCACCATCACTATCACCCTCTCCTCGAGCCTGTAGATGACAAGGCAGCGAGGAGATTGAGCCAGTCCCCTAGCGTCATCAAGGATGGTGTGGGCTTCAAGTTCAACGGTGTTGGCAGCACCCTCGTCAACCGTGGAGCGTCCACCTCTGTCAAGAAAAGTACCAGCACGGTCCCAAAGCGTCGCAAATTCAAGCGCAAGGTATTGCCGCCTGAGGAGAAGTACTTCCTCCCCCTCTACAGGGACGACACTCCGCCGGTGGACTCCACCCCTGATACACTTTCCCTCGGACCTGCGCTGTCCTCGTCAGTCACTTCGGTCTCATCGCTTTCATCATCGGAGTCGGCCACGTCATCGCCCGCCTCCTCTGCATCCCGAGCCAGGCCGGCCAAGACTGCGGTCGTCGAAATCGAGGACGCACCGCTGCTCCGGATTCCACCCTCATCAGATGAGCGCCGAGCTGGGACCCCGACCCCTTCCTCTCGCCTTACAGGCCGCCTGCGCCAACGCATCGAGATCATTGGGCTCGGCGAGGGTGGGCCGCCACCACGGAAGCGTGCACCAGCCCGAATCCCGAAACGAACCTCGACTGCTGTGGACACCACCTCGCACGCACCCGCCTCGCAGCTGCCCGCCTCAGCCTCAAATGCCCCCTCCTCACCTGCCTTGCCTGCATGCGGACTTGGTAAAACTGCCGCCAGTACCGCCCTTGTGCCGCCCTTTGCCGCCCTACCGCCCTTGGCGGCAATAAAGTGCCGCTCCTAAAAAGGAAAAGTCCTTATTTGGGATCTGAGGTCTTTCTCTGATTGCCTTGCAGACGCAAGGTGTAATCTCTCTTGATGATGCCCACTTCTCGCCGGTGCTGCTCAACCAGTGCTTAAAGTATTTGTTCTCGGGTTGCTCGTCCTCAACGGCTTACAACATATATTAAAATATTGTAGAGTACAATACGATCTTTTTGGTATGCATAGTGTTCTTTGGATGTTATGATGTTTCTATGTTGTAGAGAAACACCAAAAGATTTAGGGATGGAGAATTAGGATAGCAATAGCAAAAACAAGTGTCAGACTCGCGTGTCAGAAAGGGAAAAAAAGAAAAAAACATAAAAAGTGCAGGGCTGGGGCAATCAAACGAGGGATCTCCTCATGTTCAGATTGGTGCAATTCCCGGCGCACTACCGGCTCCCCCATGCTGCACTTGCTGGAAGTGCAGCATGGCAGAGCTAGCTGGGCTCGATTTCGGCGCCTATTTAAGCACCCAATCAATTTGGACTTATGAGAATTTCGAGACAAAGTAATGTATGCACTGCCACCCGTGCACGAGCCGATAATTCCGATGTCTCCGACATGGATTCAAAGTTTTTGGGTAACTTAAAACTCAACATAAGATGAATAGAATTCAGATATGCCTGTACATAGAACACAGGGAAGGACGAGAGGAATTCTTGTGTATGTACTGTACTACGTTTTTGGTGTCATTGCAGTAGATAGGCGAGAGATAGGCGAGAGGACAATTTTGATGCTGCGGGCGCGGAGTCAGTTGAGAGTGGAGACAGCGGCGCCATGAGCCAGCGCCTCTCTGCAATCGGCCGCACAGTGTATAGCAGCGATGGCGGAGCGAGTCACGAAGATGTCGCCATAAAAATTTCCCACCGCTTTCCACGCTTTGTACGCTTTCATGCTAGAAAATTCAAATCAATCACAAAGCTGAAATAGACGACTCAAATGACGCACAGTGTACCGTAAATCTGGGGGCTTCCGTCGACGACAAAATATAGCTGTTTGGTGACAATAGTGTGGCCTTCTGGGTACCAGACGGCGCCTTCGAATCCGGCGCAGAGGTAGAGTTGATCCACAGCACCTTGCAAAGTGGATGCGGAGAGAATGGGGGAAATCGAGGATTCGTAGCCTGTGAGACGATCGACTTCCATTTGCTCGTGAAGAGAAAACCTGTGTGTGCGTATAAGTAGTGGATATATTCCGTGGGAATAAAACTCACAAATCATGCGTCAAAATCCCGGAATTGGACAGATACCAGGGCACTTGGTGGTTGACGGTAGGAATTGGGTAAGAGTTTGCCATGCGAGAGTGGGTGTCACGGTGAGGTGTAAGTCAAAGTGTTAAGCGCCGGCTGTGCTGCGGCTGCGGCTTTGACAGATCACGTCAATCGCATCATTTCGCACGCCTCGCTGGGCAACAATTCTTGGCTCACTCACGCACGGAAATATTGCGAGAGTGGTGTCACAGAGTGGAGGAGATCAAATAAAATTCGATTGAAATGGGGAATGCGACAAGATGAATAGTAGGTAAAGGCCTGAGTGCTGTAATTGCGAAATATGCGGCAGCAAGAAACGGCGAGCGTAGTTGAAAGGTCACTCCCCTGGAACGACGGCAGGAGTTTCTACTAACACGGAGGTACAATGGAGCAGAAAGGGTAAGACCCCGTACCAGAAAATTCGGTGTCCATCTCGGAAATGCTCCCCGGCAGCGGCGGCGACAGTGAGCGCAGGTGAAAGGCTACTCATCTGTAATGACGGGAGGACGTTCTATTAGCACAAAGGTACAATGGAACAGAAGGAAAAAGACCCCGTACCAAAAACGCGGTTTCCATTTCGAAAATCCCCCAGGCGGCGGCAGCGGCAACAGCGAGCGCAGTTGAGGCGCAGCTCATCTGAAACGACGGCAGGGAGTTTGATTAGGACAAAGGTATGATTGGGCAAAAGGGAAAGGGCCCCGTACCAAAAACGCGGTTTCTGTTTCGAAAATCCCCCTGGCGGCGGCGTCGGCGATAGCGAGCGCAGTTGAAGCGTAGCACCTCTGGGACGAGGGCAGGATGTGTTCTTGGTCCAAGGGTACGAGGGGGCAAAAGGGTAAGGGCCCCACGCAAAGGAGCTGGCTTTTATGCTCGAAATCGCTGGGTGTGGGGTGCAACGAAACGAGGGACGCCAGGCTGACGAGCCAGATTCGAGGATCACGAGAGGTGCCAAACAAGTGGATAGGGTCTGTGGTGTATACCTGCGGAGGGGTGGGGGAGGGACGGTCCCAAGGCCGCAGGGGGCCCCGCGCAATGGAGGGAAGAAAGGAGTGATGGTATCGTAACAAGCGTAAACAACGCACCAATTTGGGTGCATATCCGAGTGCCATCAGTTTGGCGGGAAGGCGGGCCAACCGAGCGAAGGCGGTGGGCGGCGAAATCGGTGAGGCGCGTGCACGTGTGGCAAAGGACGCTGAGCTGATGTATCAGCACCCTCGCTACGTTAGAGGCTTTGATCTATCACCACTCACCGCTAATCAGGGGAGTGCTGATAGATCAAAACACCGTATACGCCTGAAATTAACCCTCTACTGGTATGTTCGTAATGTCTCAGGTATGTGGAGATGGTAAAGTATGAGGCAAACTAATACTCATTTCATCTCGCGGAATTTAGAAAGTGACTAGGTGTACCAGTGCCTGTATGGTTAGTACTTCAACATTTGGCAGTCTGTCTACGCATCTATCGGGTGTCCGCCGTTCCGGAAATGTATATGTTGGTGTGCGGTCCCGTGCATATCAGCCTAAACCTGATGCTCGTGCCTTCAGAGCCCGCACCGAGACAATGGGCGATGTTGGTCAAGGACCCAAGTTCGTAATGGTGAAACTGATGCCGTAGGTCATTGATTTATCGTTTCGTCTCCTGATATCTCAAAAATGGATCGTAAACCGGCATGTATAGGGATTCAAGTCTTCCGATCTCTATCCACTACTTGTAACACCGAATCTACAGCCAATATCGGCCTCCTCGCTCTGAGAGAAGGCCCCATCTTATTTTACTTCGTAAATTAGCGAGATTTAATGCTTTGAATGGTCCTTAGAATGAACAGATTCATTGCCGCATTCGAAACCAATGTCAGATATTCGGGAACCATAACCCTTCAGAACGTACGCGATCTTGTCAATATATATTAGCATTTCTCTTTAAATTCTACTTCTCATTTTTTCGTTGCGATAGGTGTCAATTTTAAACAATGGATTCGGAACACAAGCCGTGCTTGTCTTCCTCGGCTGCTCTTTCGTCGAGAACGAAAGGAGCTGGAGAATTTCCATCAGGACCCACCGAAGACAGGCTCAGACTCTTCATCTGTGAAGCCCTGCCGAACGGCCAAGGGAACACATTTGACATTTAAGAACAGCTGGAAAGTCGAGATGAATAAGCGTCATTTATGGTCAAATTAGACAGATTGCGCAATGCTAATGATTCTGAAATAAGCTAGATCAACCTTTGATTCAATAAATTATGCAGGGTATGCTGCAGCTGCACGGGCACGAGCAGGCCAGAATTTGGCAGCCGAGGTTCTCTGTGAAGCATTCGGTAGTGATGGCATGCCATCGCGGGGAAGCTACCAGGACGTCTAGATGATATCACAGTAGCTGTTGTACTGATCAATCATTAGTCCTGCAGAGGCATGCAAGTATCTTAGTTCGATAAATGCTTTCATAGATACTTGATCGAGCGATACAAAAAGAATTTTAATAGTCAATCAAAATTGAAAATGTTGGAGAGCTTATGAAGGGTTTCTTGCCCATGTAACAGGAGGGATATTGAAAGAAAATTAGTGTTGTCTCTAGGACGTGAAGGTTAACGGGCCGAGGAGGTTGCCTCCGTCCAGTATACAATGAGGTGGTTGAAGAAAGACAGACAGACCCTTCGCCATTATCCCATTAACTGTGACTTCCATCCTACATGACAAGGCGTGTCTGGCGTAGCTGGCCATCCAGCTGGTCATACGATTAGAATCTGACTCTTGAGTATTATTCTCCCTATAAACCCTGTATTCCTTCCGCTCTCTTCCACATCATGTGTGATATTATTAGAGGCAGGACGGAGCAGCACCGGGAGATCTCACGGCGCAATCTCAAAATACCTGTGGTTCCCTCATGATGAGCCCTAAAGGAACAGTTATAATCAGGAAGGCGAACACGCACTGTTTTTCCGGGAGAGGTTGTGCCGGCACCGACTGGACGTCATCGCTCCCGCACTCTACATCCCCCTCTCGCACGCGTACCCGGCCCTCCTCGCAAGGAGGACACCCAACTAGAGTGCGGAGAACGCGACGACAGAACAGGGGGGGGTGACCTTGAGCATGTCAACTTGCGAGAGGTTCTTGAGGACGTGCTGGTACGCGCGATACTACGCGCTGCACGACGCGGGCGGGGCGACTGGATCGAGGTGCAGCGCGATGAGCTGCATGAGAGCGAGCGTGATGAGGTAGCATGGCACGACCGTCGCATATGTCACACAGTACAGTGCTCACTGGCCGCTCAGCGCACTTTGTCTTGGTTGACATTGGTGTTGGGGCGCGTGAGGCGGGCATGACAGGCGCGTTTGTTGGCTTGGAGACCGCAACAGTGTGAGCTTGCAAGGAGCTATCCTTGTCAGCGCACCTGTGGGACGGGTCGACAGCCCATCGGACCTCATGCAACTCGACTCGCAGACGGGCGAGGCCAGTATGGTGTTGTGCGCACAGCACCACCCGCGAGCGGAGGTGCTATGTCACGAATTTATTTATTTGGTTATCGGGCCTGACAGCCTTATCGGGGTGCATTTGTATTTAGTAGCAAACATGCTCTGTAGCATTAAGCGCCCTCAAAAACATGTCTCCGTCAATTACGTCGACCAGGAAGTAAGGCCGGAGCTGAGGGCGGCGAGGCTGGGATTTAGGTGGGGGGTCGACTGGGGTGAGTAAAGCGCCGCGAATAACATAGTCCATCAGCAAAAACGAGAAGTCTTTGGATTCCCCGTAAACTTTGCAGCCGTCCCACACGGTCCGCGGACGCCAGGTGCTCGGCTGCATGTCCTGAATAATAGCCAGATCCACAGTGCGACCAGAGGGCAGCTTGCAGCGAAGCAATGATCGCAAACGGGTAATACCCGATTGATCATTTGCTTCCGCGGGACCATTTTGGGCCCGGGTTGAAATGTGACATCACACAAGTGGTCACAATCTTGTGCGGGCCTTTTGCAGACACCGAATACTAACAGCAGAAATCTGAGAAGGCAAAAACAAAGTTTGATGATGAAGGAATGGTGCAGGGAGAACGAAAATTTAATACAGAAACATTTGAAGAGCTGGGAAAAAAATCGGAATCTGTTACGTAAGAAAATACTCAGCCACCGTGACTGCAATTTAAAGTTCGTTAGATTCGTATCTAATGGAAGAGTCAGATTTGAAATACAGGCACTATCGAGGCTTCAAAAATCTAATGAAACTGGCGCACAGCCACTATTTTCATTACAGTCAGTAAAAGTGGACCGTAAATTTGGGTGGTCGAAAAATGACGGTCTGGAGATGTTATGAACGATTACTAAGTACTCGTAATGAATATATCAAATACAGTAACGCGAGCGTAACCTATGTAGCAACAGGGTCTGGACATGCAGCACCAAGGGAACAGTGACGGAAAAAAAGAGATTTCACTAGCGATTTGCAGTGAACGGGACATGAGAGAGAAAAAGTTGGCGTTGAGAGGTCATGCTGGGTGGACCAGGGTGGACCATCAACGAGACTACGTTCTTGAGGACGGCACTTGAGGAACAAGGAAACCAGACGCCTGGGAACGAGACTTGAAGACGCTTGAATCATGTTTGAGTCATTCGAGGGAATCACAATGGCGTCTGAGGCTGCTTGAGAGGGTTTGAGTGTAATCTTCGGTGTCTTGGCCTGTCATGTATAGAAAGGAGGGGAGGGGGATTTGAAAGGACCACGGGATGGTTCTGCCAACAGTAAAATCGTGTTTCGGGGGCGAAAGGCAGCGGGATGACGGGGGACTGTAGTGGGTGTGGTGAGAGGAAAGAGCAAGAAGTCGTGGCGACGTGGTGACGTGGTTAAAAAGCAGGTTCATCTTGATCCCATTTTTCTTCGCCAATTTGCCACGGTGTTCGCCGTGATTCGCCACATAGTTCGCCGTGATCTAATCATTCCTACCTTTCTCGGAACCGTTCTATGCGTCTATGCGACTCTATGCGAATACCGGTCTATGCGATGTACCCAACCTACATAGAATGGTGAGTTCTATTCAGTAGAAGTGCGTTTCCAGATGCTTTCCGGAACAAAAACTCGAAGAAGGGGTACCAGGATCGTTACACAGCCTATATGACGAAGATGATCGTCGAGCGATATGGTTCTGAGGTGCTCGGCAACCTCATGCATCGTTTCGCCGAGGTCTCCGCAACACGTTACCAGAGCTTTTCTTATGCTGCTGCTGAGCTCTTGCTGCACCATGACATCACTCGCGATCTTATCCAGGACATTTGCGACGGCAAAGGGCGCGCTGGCGCTAATCATATGGAGACAAACATCATCCGCGGTCTCGCCTGCCCATCAACAATTTCAGAAGTTGCCGCTCTCGCCGCATATGGCCTCCTTGTCTCGTGGCCCTACCTTTCTATCATACGTGGCAATCCCTCTGACCATGCAACCTTTGTTGACATGCTCGATCTGGTCGATTTGCACTGGGGCCTATATTCTGCATGCGCTTAGCTTTCTGTCCGGGCTTAATTTTCGACCAATCAGTTCCCGACTCCGAACTCACAATTGATGGTAACCCTCCGATAAACCCCGGGCTACTCGAGGCCGTTCGCCAGGCTGAAAAGGAGCTACCCTATGCTCGCGAGATGATTACAGCACTCTTCAAGGGCTGCGCTGAAGGATGGTGTCAATTCACTTCCGAGTTTGTGCGCGGTGGACCCATTGATACCCTCCCCGGCTCACTGCGACATCTTGTGGCTATATCTGGGACCAATGACTCAAACGAGGGAATTTTGGGCTCTATTCATGTCGCTGCTCGCTTCCACCCTAACATCTCGACGAGCAACTTCTCGGCCCGCAAACGAGTCCGACGGAATGACACCGAAATTTATTCGGAAGGTTATGACAGAGCCGGAAGACCACATATACGTTATGCGAAGAGTACGTGAGGATGATGCCTCTGGGAAGAACCGAAAATTCAACTTAAGTAGAAGTCGCAGAGCGCATAGCAACGAAAGGCCGAGAAGCCAGAGATCATCGGGAGGCATTGGAGGAGGATCGGCGGCTCGAGCGGGCACGGCTTGCAGCAGTCGGACTGGAGCTGGACCTTTTCAAGGTCAACGCCATGACTGTCGCCAAGCTCCGGGATCAACTTCGCATTTTCAAGTTCATTGTTGAAGACCCGGAGTTGAGGAAGAAAGCTGTATGGGGTGACAAGCGTCAATCAGAATTGCTGGTCGTGGTTGTCGCAGCAGTCAACCGGTGCAAGGACAAGTATGGCAACTCCTTTTTCGACCCATTCTAATCATATCATGTAGAATCCCGACCACTGAACCGACACCAGATCGACAAGATGCTTTGGACGACAACTAGTCAAGTGAGCGGGAGGAGTTGCCGTGACAATATTATTCCACTGCTTTTTTCGATTCAAGCAATGGTTTCATGTATTTCTTAATGCTTTCCGCTGCTTCCTTGTTTTTACTGGACTTTTCTGTGTTGTATAATTGTATAACCATGAATTTTGTATAATGTTTAAGTTCTTGGTTGCAAACGCTATAACAAACGTAAGGCTCCAACCTTTTATTTTTCGTGTACGGAAATCCGTACAATAAACGAAAACAGTTACAAAACCGTTTAAAACAGTTTAAAACAGTTTATACAAGGTTTTCTGCAGGGAGGGTGCAAAAGAGCTATCAGTTAGATGATTGGGAGTGAAAAAAATAGACCATACCAGAATCATAGTTCATTCACTGTCCATTCCAGTTTAATTACGCCCAGTGCTGCGCATTCAAGTTGGGTTGCGACGGAAACAAACCAGCCGGATATAAGTCGTTGGTGCAAATTTTGATTGCCGTTGCAGTCATTGCACATTTGCTTGATGATGTTGTGTGGTGATTTCAGTCAAAGATACATGAGGGAGACTGCACAATAGTTTTGGTGATTGTTGAGCAGCAAGCGGCACAACAAGATCAGTCCCGAGCATTGATCACGCCAACAATTACTATATCAGGAATGAATCCCGTCATTCTGGGCTGGTTCCGGCACACCGTGGCCAGGATCTCCTCATTGGATGATTTGAGGTAGCAAGAGAAATCGGCAAGGGATTTGTAGCTGATAGAAATTGTGAAATTTCATCAGTCAGTGGAACAGATTTGTCTAACCGTTTAAACCGTTTAAAAAGGTTTTAAAAACCGTTTGAGCCGAACTGTACACGAAAACGGTTATAAACATTTTAATTGAACCGTGTATAAACGTTTATACACGAAAAAGGTTGGACCCTTAAACAAATGAATGGAGGCATTTAAAAATAAAAGCTTTCCAAGATCTGTCAGCAAAGCCTCATCAGAATTTGGGTGCTGAAAATCGTACCTCTACGCGCAATGATTCTTTCAATAATGTCGATGCACTGACGGGGTTGTAGAAGTGATCGACGATTTAATCGAGAACAAACAAGGCCAAATAGCGCGTTGATGGCTCGAGTATTGCCGGTATCCACATCCGTGAGATTAGAGTAGCCGACGAGCCCGATTCGGCGTTGTCTCAGCCATATTACTCCACCATCCTCTCTGTAATGATTCCAATCCGAAATAGCATGCGCATCTCCGATGATAAGACATGAGGTATACACACGCACATTATGAGCCTATCATGCCTCATAAGTCGTTGCCCTAGAAATTTCGTTCTCGAACAATCGGCCCATCTTGCCTACCCCAGGCCGTCAAGCATCCCCATGCTTCAGTGAAGACGAATCCCCCTTGATCGGCACGCACAGATGCTGCAAATTTGGTCAGATGTCGTTCGTCCCCTGACGAGGGATACCGAACAAGTGAGAACGGGGCGAGGGAGGAGTAGAGCAGGACAGAAGGGCGAAGATGGAGGGGATAAAGCCGAAGGAAGACAGACAGAAAGGGAGAAACGTGCAAACAAGAGAGAAAACAAATGCGCATTCTTCCCATCCGCATGCGGCCGCTTGTGCACCATCGTCCGACAATCGTAGCCGTACCTGCGCGTTCATCCGTACCAATGAAGTCGAAGGAAATGCGGGAATCAGCAAGCACCAGCAGTTCTCCGGTGACACCCACCCGCCTTCAAAAACATAAAAAGAAAGAAGCTTAGTCCGTTGTCAAAACTGAAACAAAGAGTACGACGGAATGACGCACCCCCGAACCCTCTCCTTCAACAACCACCTCTGCACATGCTCATCCAAAAACTTGGTCGGGCACGGCTGGCAGTAGCCTTTGTCCTTGTCCCATGCATCCCACACCATCCCACTACTCGTTCGTTGACGTACAGCGACATCAAAGGCGCTTGAGCTCCACGCGCCGACCCAATCGTCCGGCGCGAAGTCGTTGATCAGCATCTTCACCTGCTGAAAGGGCACGAGCGCAACATCAAGGGGCACTGTGACCAAGCTGTTTTTTTGAGTCGTGTTTTTGAGGAAGAAGTCGGCGGGGAGGGCGAGACGGTGCCAGTCTGTAGATCGGGAGTAAATAAGACGGAAGGACGGAGGGAGGAGGGGCACACGCTGGCTTCTGTGAGAAGGCTGAGCCCGCTGGGGGGTAGCGCGTTGCGAGCCTGCATGCGCACCACAGTAATGAGGGTCATCGCAATGTAGTATCATAGACGAAGCGCACGCACACATATCGTTTGCGCCTCTAACGTCATCCAAAATCACTTCGTCTTCACTGCGGGGTCGTCCTTGTTCGGCGGCGTGACCTTGCGCGTGGCCCAGATGATGCGGAAGGGGAGGTCGTAGTACCACTGTCCAGCTCGTACAGGGGAAACGCGATGTGGTCCTCGATGGCTTCGCGGTCGCGGTACTCTCAGGCGCGCGCGACGGCGCTGGGGCCGACTAGCAGGATGTCGATGATGTTCTCCACTGGGTTGGTATATGTTCGTGAAGTATTGACAGAACGCGGAGTGGGGCAACGCACGGTTATCCTCCTCGTCGGAGATGCCATCGAGGATATCGCGCATGAATCGCACGACGGTGTACAGCTGCTGGACCTCTCCGTCGGGTGCTCCATAAGCACGGCTGTGCGCTGGCGCCGGATGAGTTTGACTCCATCTTCACCGGGCTCTTCCAACTCGTCCAAGTCGAAACGGTCCACCGAGAACAGTCAGGAGTAGTGCCAAATGCGGTAGACGGCGCGGCGAAAGCGCATGGACTGGATTAGGGTGAGGACGCTAGTTCTGGAGGTGCGATATTTCTGCCTGTCTAAGACAGTCGAGCGTGAGGGAGATACCTAGGAGATACAAGACGCACGTTAGACTGTACAGGTTCTCTAGAGTCTCGAGTTCTTCTGCAGCGGCTTCTCTTCTGTCGTGATAACACTCGGGCTGTATTCCTCCGGGAAAGTTGTGGCCACCGTGTCGGGGTCACTGTGCTGATTCAATGATTGTGCGGCCCGTCCCAATTTGGGTCCCAGTAAGGATATCACGCGAGCCGTAAATCCTGAGACAGGACGGGTCGAACAATATTTTTAGATATTACTGCGGGTGTTATAGACTGTAAGGACCGTCCAGCGGGTCAAAATAGCACAAAGGCGGCGCACCCTCGGGTGTATCTGGAAGACGCTGTAGAAAGCCTTTGAGACCAGGAATATCAATTAGAGCATGCAAAATGTAGGGCAAAAGGTCATTATCCGGTCGACGATATCATCGTCCAGCGGCCCAGCGTTGAGGCCACGCATCGTGGTAGCGGAAGACAGGGATTGACCCAAATACCCCACAACACGCAACGGCCCTAATTGCCGATACGGTCTACTGAAGTATTTCTGGCTCATTCCGAAATTACTCGCAGAGGAGTAATTTCCACAACTTGAGCCGGTCGAGGCCCCGAGTTCTTGGATCGAGGCAGCCAAATTGTTGTTGCATGGAATCGGGAAATCAGTGTGGAATCGGGAAACAGCCTTGAATCAAACTGACTGTAATAGGGAGCACCATTGTTCAATGCTCGGCTTTTCTCTGCTTTCCTGAAAATTGTGCGGCGACTTCACTCATCTGATCGCCAAAAGCGCCATGTGCCGCTCGCTGTCTCAACTCGTGGTTATGCATTTCACCGCCCCCTACGTCAAATATTGGCTGCTGGTGCTGAGGCTTCCGTCTCGATCAACGGCCCGTCCCAGTTTGTTCGCAAACTAATTACCCCGGCATAAATATGCTCTGAAACTCCGCATCCGTAGCCATCCATCCACCGGACTCCCTGGATTTTCTCATCTTTTCGCTCCATTTGTCCGCGGACCTCGCGGATCCAAAATTCCAGATTCGCCCAACATCGGATGGAAAAGGAGCAAATGCATGTACATGTACATGCATTTTTTCCTTTCCTTCGCCCTCATCCAATACCAACATCAGTACTCAGAACATTAATGTTTTCTCCGTGACGTCAGACGCATGTCCCAGGCGTATACGGTGTTTTGATCTATCAGCGCTCCCCTGATCAGCGTGGAACCATGATGTATCAAAACCTCTCAGTCAGCGGAGGCTCTGATATATCAGCTCAGCATCCTCGCCTATGATCCCGCTCCACATTCCCCGCCCCGCGCATGCGCCTCCCGCCATTGATGGTCCGTGTGTATGGGTGCATCTCCGTCCAAATTGGGTGATTATTTACATTTGTTACTTCCCAATCGTTCTCCATCATTGTTCTTGCTCCTCCACCACACTGGCTCCCCTTACTCTCTGCACCCCACTGCAATTCTGTGCCTTCGCCATGCTGTCCTTCCGAGTCCTCGGTACTTCGATGTCGCTTCCTGAGCTTTGAATGGCTCTAATTCCCCCGGAAATGACGCTGCGCTGACCACGCCGATGCGACGAAATTTACACAAAAGCTGCACCTGGGGGCGGATCGGGCTGAAAGTCGGCAAGTCGTCTCTCTGACATTCGATGGAATATCCCCCCAAACAACAGCTCGTGAAAGCGCGCTGACGGCCTGCAATTGCCCTCGCTTTCCCCGGAATAGATTTGGGACTCCTGGTATCCCCTGGCATCCAATTCCTCCCAACATACACTGGAGCCAACCCTCGTACCCATATTTCCTGCCCCCGAAATTTCAGCGCCACCCGCAGCACGCCCCGCCCGCTACTGCGCGCCCACCCGCCACCACCCCCGAAAATTACTCCGCAGCCCAGCGCACTGCCCGCGTTCCTACACACCTTCCTACGCCATGCGGTATGCATGTGCTACCCGCCCCCAGCACCGCCGTGCGTCTGTTTGTTGTCCTGCCCCCGCCGCTCGCTGCCCGGGCTCGCACCGCCTATTCTGCTCGGCCGCACCCTGCGCCAGGTGTATCCCAGGGCCCCAACACCTTCCCCGGTATGACCCCACGCGCCGCGCACGCGCGCGCCGCCCCCCCCTGTTGCGCCGACCCAGTGCGCACTGCCCCACCCCCGGTGCACATTGCGTACCAGCGCGCGCCGCGCCGCGCCCACCCCTGGCCCCGAGTTGTTTCTTCGGGATGTTCCCCAGACACTGCGCGCACTCACGCCGCCCGTAGTTGTTGCGCGCCGACCCAGCGCCCGCCGCCCTGCCCCCACCGCGCACTGCGTACCCGTCCACGCCGCTGCTGGGCCCATTTACGGGTCCAGTCGATTCTTTGGGATTTACCCCGGGCGCTGCGCATGCATTCGCTGCCGCAGTTGTTGCACCGACCTGGTGCGCGCTGGCCCGCCCCCGCATGGCGCACCCTCCCGCCGCCCGCCGCTGTTGCACCGACCCAGGGCACTCTGGCCCGCCCCCCACCCCGCATTGTGTACCTGCGGGCCTCTTGCCAGGCCCATTTTTTCTCCTGCAGGCCTGCGTGCACGACTTGGTGTAGTGTATCAATATGTACTTGGTTGTTTAATCAATACAGCCGATTATTTTACCTTTTTTTTTGGTCCGCTCTTTATCTGAGTTTTTTTGAAGAAGCAAATACTGTTAAGCCCCTGAACGAACAACTGCGCAGGTGAACGCGAGCGTGTCGAGATGATCTCGCGAACTGATATCGCGAACTGATATCAGTTCGCGAGATGATTTCTCTCGCGAACTGATTGACGCAACATTTTTAATACCTCAACCGACTCTTGTGAATGCCTCAACTCCTTTAGAATACGACTTCAGTGTATTTCACCTATCCAATGTGATTTTTTTTGTGAATTTAGATTACACTGTTGAAGAGATATACTGAAATAGATCGCGAACTGACGTTGAGACCAGAATCCATTCTTGTTTAAGCAATGCTACTTACCTGGCTCTCAATCGATGTTTCTGAACGACACCAACACTTTCCCTCTTCGATCGCTATCCTCACCTTTACATTCCCTAATGTCCAGATACTCATTCCCAGCACTCAAAACGACCTAGATGTATCCAGGGAGGAGGTAAGTGCGAAATTGAAGGGTTGGGGTGGTTGCAGCGGACATCAGTTCACGAACTAAATTCTTCCGCGGGTTTAGAATGACGGAAATTGACCAGGGTCTCGCACACGCGCCTTTGTGATATATTCAGTATCAATTCAAGGTTATATTGAGAATAGCCATTGGGTTTCCTGCATTATATTCGCATTAAACGCCCGTTAAGCGCCCGCTAAGCGCCCACTTCGGAGGTCTGTCCGTGCTTTCGGAGGCGTTACCCGACGTGACTGACGTGACACTTTCCACTCTCCACCACCACCATCTTGGTCCAAACTCGCTATCTCTGGTATTCCAGTATACCGCTTGCTACAGGACTTGGTCTATATGCTTCTTCGACTTTATTCTCGCTTTTCTAGCATTTTTCATCGAGCAAACACTTTGTTATTGGTACCTTTCGCTCACGTCGACACCTGTGGCCCGCAGCTCACCAGCTCTCGTCGAACTTGCACGGAATCTGACCGGGAAGATGTCATATATCTGTGGGAGGGATTCCCTGGTGCGTGCTTTTCCATCCGCCTTTCTCGAGGCTTTCGTTTTAATCGTTTCATGTGCAGCGGAGTTTGGGATCTACATGAACTATGTGCAGAAGCTCGGATTCGAGGAGACGTCGTAGTCCGCTGTTCACCAAGGTTCTCAAGTATTCCGGTGAGCAAGAGGATCTCATCTTCGACTGGATGCTGCTCAACGGTGGAAAGGGGTGGGAGGCGTCAAAATCTCACAGCGTATGTTTTCTCGTTTCTTTCCCAATCCATGGGCATGAAAGCGATTCGGATGCCCACAGACACCATCTGCCCTCCTCGCGCAAGCGCACGCCAACGCATCATCGCCGCATGGCCAGCGTGCCAAGCGTGAGCATCGCCGGGAACGGGACCGTGAACGGGCACACCGCGCCTCAAGGCAAGTGCAGGACAGCTCCTCGCCTTCGTAGCCCCTCGTGCTCAGTCCAACGCCCGCGCACGTCAACACCGCGGCGCACCGCCGGCACGCACCGCGAGAACAGCAACGGGAACATCCAGAACAACAGCGCTGCGATCGCGCCGCACCCGTACGCTGCAGCACCGAGCGGGAACGGCTACAGCAGCGCAACTGCGGGCCTGGTCGGGCCGCCGTGCGCGACGAGTGCGGGCGGGCAGTACGGGCGCAATTCGCCGAACCACGCGTCGCGGGAACGTGCTGAGCGGAGGAAACGGGCCGGACGGCTTCTTGTATAGAGGCCAGCAGCCGCGGCAGGCGATTGCAGTGGGCGAGGCGTACGACCCGGGCGGGGTCAACGGCAGGTCGACGGGGCCAGCTCTGGGCGGAGATGGAGGCGCTGGCGACGAGGAAAAGGAGGAGGAGGAAAGCGACGACGAGGAGGAGATGGCCATACCGAGGTTGCCTCAGCGACCCCTCAAACCGACTTACGTGGACGGAGTGCTGACGATGTAGCGCCTCTCGTCCTCTGGCACCCGTCCCTCGCCTCGGCCCTCTGTCCCGACGCCTATGGTGCACCTACGTCTTCCCCTGCCCACCGCGCTTGCTCACCTCGCGCCTCGCATTTTCGTTTCGCACGCGATTCCGATTTCCTTTTTTGGACAGGCGGAAGCCCCACCTTCGCTTCTCGAGCTCAGAGCGTTGGAATTTTTGACAGGCGGGAGCATCACGTTCGTTTCTCGAACTCAGGGCGTACGCATGCCGTCTTGACAGGTGTTTCCTCAGATTTATTAATGTGGTCATTATGCGTACATCCTGATCTACAAGTGTCGTCGTAATCCCTATCCTTAGCTACTGGAATTTTTGTCATATTTTCGTAGTTTTTTCCGCAATTATTATCGAGTTTGCACAGGATTTTCTGCTCGTTGTCGGACACGGCGACGACGACTGATGTTCGCGGTTGATGGCGACGACAACAATGGGTGATCGCTGGCGTCCCAATTGGGCTGATGTCCAGCCTTGCGTCATTGAGGGAGAGAAGGCTGGGGCAACGACGCTGTGCTGATAGATCAGGACGGCCTCTAGCTCAGCGGTTTTCATACATCAGCACTCACCGCTACTTAGAGGGGGCTGATAGATCATAGTGCAGCACTAAGGTGCATGTCCCACCCAGTATCGACGCCATCGAAGAATGACTAGGGTAAGACAGACTTCCACGCGTGTATCATGGAGGATGCCGCCCACTGGAGCTGAATTCGAAGCGGCGACTGTTCGCTAATAGGTGACTGGATAGTATGAGATAGGACACGATAGGATAGATATGCTTATCACACAACACGCTCCAAAATCAAATTTTTCGGGCAACACGGTTGTCGAAGAGCGCTTGACTAAGACCGAGTTAAAGTTGAGTAATGCTAACGTTCATTAAGAGATTCTATTCAACCGCGGTTCCGAAGCCTTTGGCTAACGGACCCTATTTCAATGGACGACCAAGGCAATAATATTGAACTCTCGACATACTATAAAATTTGACGGTCCCCCTCGCAGCGCTCGCACCATTGTTATTTTCACGGCCACAAACTCGCGGGAGCCTCGCACAACACTTCGGCCACAACGGAGTAATTTCTCGGTTCCGCCACTCAAAGTAAGTATTGCTTTGGAATCAAATGCTGACATGGCATCCAGCTTTGCTTCCTCAGCACCTTGTCAGCACATCGATTCTCAGGACGTCAATATCAGAGTCGCCCCGAGGCTCACCTTTACCTTACTTAAAGTCCCAGCGAACAGAGCAAAAATCACTCCCCAAATCTTACCATGGTCCTCAAACTTTATGCGCTTACATTCCCCGCCGGCGGTACGGCCATCGTTGCACTGGCCCTCTGGGAGAAACAAATTCCATTCGAGTTCGTCCCGATCAGCTTGGATGCGAAGGACCACAAAACGCCGCAGTTCCTCGCGAAGAACCCGTTCGGTCAAGTGCCTGTTATTGTCAGTGTGCTCCCCCCTGCCTCTCCCCACATCGCAGGTCTCATCCATATGAATTCCAGGAAGACGACGGGTTCATCGTCTATGAAAGTCGGGCCATCTGTCGGTACCTCGCGGACAAATATCCTGACCAGGGCACGGATCTCCTGCCAAAAGGTCTCAAGGAGCGCTCCAAGGTCGAGCAGGTTGCCTCCGTCGAATCAGCGACTTTCCATCCGGCGGTTATGGCAATAGTCGAGGAGGCAGTGATGAAACCGTGAATTATCGAAGGCACTCCATGATTACGTCTGACTTCAATCCAGGACCCGAGGTCTCGCAATCGACCAGGCCGTCCTCGATCAAGCGCTCATAGAATTCAAGGAGAAGCTTGCCGTTTACGACGCTATTCTCGGGAAAAACAAGTTCCTGGCTGGAGAGGTAAGTATCTTGTGTGCCTTCAACGAGCCCTGATCCCCCTCCCTTTGGAAAGGAATTCTCTCTCGCTGATCTGTCCCACTATTCGTATGCACCCTTCCTCGCAGACGCCGGCGTCGATGTCATGACGAGCCAAGGTCTCAATGTCACGCGGTGAGTACCTTGCTTCTTGTCTCCCGCTTCTTGATTGACGCGTCTACGTCTTTGGAGATGGTGGAACGAGCTTATGTCCCGCCATGCATGGGTGAAACTCAAGTCAGAGGGGCTCCAGAGCAAATCGAGCTATTAGAAGGGGACCATCAGAATAGAATAAAATGGTACCTGAGTTGAGTACCAGCGGAATTAGGCAAATGCATATATTGCGAATTTCCTGTGAATGCAAACGCATGGATTGGGCGGCTCGGAGGCGATTTTAGTGAATGGAAACCGGAAGATGCGGAAAAGTGCGGCCCACCATGAGCGTTTACTTTCTTAGCCCAGTATATCGGCTGTTGACTCCGAGGTGTGGGCTTGAACGTTGGTGATCGTGATGAACGTTGGTGATCGTGATGAACGTTGGTGATCGTGATGAACGTTGGTGATCGTGATGAACGTAAGGTGAAACTGTAGAGTCTGAAGAATTTGGATGCATATAATTTAAAATGCCAGCTTAGCTAGCTCGCTCCCTGTGTTGGGCACGAATGCGAGACCAAAATTAGGGCGCGAGAAGCCGTGCAGTCCTTGAACGACGCAACCGCGATCCAACAGTAGACATGCAACGGCGCGGGAGGTAGCAGAAGGGAAAAGTATGAAACTCGGCGTTGTGCAATGTGCGATGGCTCGCAATATTCGGCCTCAATTAATGGCGAAATCGCCCACGGTGGCCGAAGAACGCCGAATGTGACTGTCCAGTGTCGGACTCGAGCCTGCCGACGATAAGCAACTATGTGGCGGGGCACGTTGGCAGGCTGGTAACGAGCCTACAAAAAAAAATTGCAAAGGTACCCTATCGATAGTAACGACAATGAGATATTTGAGATATCTATCTTTCAAGGTTTCCCTTTGTTGCTTTCTCAAGTCGATCGTGTCTCTTTCTAGCTGCGGACCCGGCGGCATCTCCACCGTGCCCGAGTATGCACGATGCCCCTGGTCAGGACCTTTGACTTCGTTGACTTCGAACAATTTTGCGTAAATAGAGTGTAACTCTACGCTCGGAAGTGACTCGAGAAAAGTCTCAACGACATGTCCCATTGTCAGAGCTTGAAAACGAGAAAGACTTGCAATTGATTGGGTTCCAAAAGAAGCCGGGTAAAATGTGAAGAGCTATGTGCACTATAGCCGCCATACTAAGCTGAAAGAATGATCGCGCCGATGGCGTCTGCGACATCAAAGGTGATATCGACTGGGGTAGTTCCATTGGTCCAACCCTGTGCATGTCAGCCGTCAGTTCTAGTTCGAGTATTGTTCATCCGGATACTTACGCAGAGGACAATAGCTTCGGCTGAAGACGCACAATTAGCCAACTCAGTCCAGATCAAAACCAGCCACGTACTTTGCAAGTTAAGGCCCGAGAAGTCGCCAGGAACAACATTGCTCGAGATCAGTGTCATGCCGGGCTTAGGCAGGCCATCGGTGTTGAAAGGAGGCCAGAGTGTGCAGACATCAATCCAACTAGAACCAACGTCTTCATATCGTTGTTGCCATGAATTAATGGTTGTGGCTTACGCGTCTATGAAAGCAGACATTCCATCGACGGAAGGAATTTGGACGAGCACGTCATCATTGGATGTTGGAGCGGCTTGTACGAGCCCAGTGAAGGCGACGCAGAAAATAGAGAGAATGACCGTGAATTGCATAAGGTGCAGCTGCTTGTGTAGCGAGGAGAGAATGCGGAGGAAGGTAACTGAAGACACACTGTCCTTCCGTGGGCATTATATAGTATATTCCCCCGCTCGTAACCAAGGTGGATCTGCTGTGTAGCACATTTCGTTCCCGTGCAAGGTTACCTCTGCTTTTCACAGGTGACCGGTCTGATACTCTCCGGCCGGATTAAGCAAATCCACATGACGATCAGCGTTTTCTTGTGCTTCGACCTGACAGTCCCCCGGTGCCAGCAAGGCCGGTCTCAACATCGACTAATTCAAGGCACGGCTAAAAAACACTGCATCGATGCGGTCTTGGCAACCTTGGAATCCGTCAGCCGTTCTTTGGTCCAATCTGCGATGAATCGTCATTGCAATTGTAACTACCTTTTCAAAGACTAAATAACGAATCTAGGCGGCGGGACAGCGAAAACTTGTGGACCTGGATTCCGCATCTTCGATTTTGGGTCCAAGCAGATACTTATTTCGGAAAGCCACCCATACGCTGCGAGACTGAGAATCGACTGTACATTCAATGGGGAGGGCCGGTTATGGTCAAAGACCAGGCAAATAGCGGCGCAGCAGGTCGCCTTGACTCGTAGGAAGTCTTTGAGGACGTCAGTCACTCAAGCCTCAAGTTGACTTGACCTGCTTATCAGGGTATGTATCACCTGAATATCCGCACGTACATATGCTCTGCGATGTGCACAGCACAATAATCATACCGTGCTTCTTCGCCCACCTGCAATTCACTTCTGGAGTGCATTCCACGAGGGCAAAATCCATTCGGACGCGTGCTCATTGGCATGACACAGTTTAGTTGGGGCGCGCTGTTGCCACTAGTTTTAATCGACCTTGACTGCGCGGTCGCCCGCCGCGGAGAACGAGGCGGAGAAGACTCACCTGCTCCTAGGATGCAACTTCAACGTAAAACCAGCTCTAGAGTGCGTCCCGGAAACATTTTCGCGGCCGTACCTACCCGCCGTTGGAGATGGCCCGAGCGTACGAATGGTAGAAGCCAAGACAAAGACGTAATAATGATGCATGATACGCGGTCACGGTAGCTATGCACGCTGCCGAGCAGCTGCACCGTACCGCACTCCCAAAAATCCACGAAAACTCGATTCACCACCGAGATGCACTGGTGCGGACATTTTCGAATCCTCAGAGTATTTACCAGATTCTTTGAGATTTCAACCAACAGGCACAGCCACCCCGATTTCAACCACTCGAACAAAGGTTCAATTTGCTTTTCTGAGACTCAATGATGAGACAGAGATAGGTTGACAAGGAATGGGGTGCGTTATTGAGAAGTACGACCGGAGAAGTGACGATTCAATAATTCAGCCTGAACAGTTTTGAAATCGTTATTCCATTCCAACGTTGTTTTGACTGAATTTTGCACTACGTTCGGAAGGAACAAATGAGTGACTTCCCGTAAGAATAAAATAATCATCCCGAATATTTTGGAGCGTAGTCGTTGTCAATCACTGGGACCCCATCAACCGCATCACCTCAAAATGGTCGACGTTTATTCTCCCATCACTTGAAATATTGCGAATCTAGACGAGGGGTAAGACCCCCTCTTCTAGATTTTCTTATCCTTGAATATCCTGTTTGGGACACAGATCATTGATCTCTGCCTCTGTCATGATTCTCACGAACCCTCCACCTCCCTCTTGCCTTCCAATCAATTGCTGTACCACATATACTTCATACTACAGCCTTTTCACAGGTACCATGCAGGTACAGTTCAAAATTTGAAGTCATTTCTTGGCAAAGTTCTCGCAATCTTTGCATACAAATTTCAAATCACTTCATTCTGTCTGAGCCAGAGATGCAGCACAATTTGCTCGAGGCATTCAAACACATGTTGGGGCACACCTTAACTGGATTTTGTGCAGCATCAACCCATGAATTTATTATTTTACTTGCGGGAAACACGAACGGTCGAATATCTTTCTCATTTGATCGCATCACTGGCACCCTCAGAAAATGTGCTGGAATATTTAAGTCTTACGGGAAGTCACCCAATATTAAAATGCAAGTCTATTCAATAATTACGCCTTGAAGTATACCCACATACGCGAAACTCAGAATCCATTCGGGGCAAACCCAATCTCCACGTCCATATCCCACGCGCTGTAATAGTGCTTAAGCAGGCTCAAACCCACGAGGTTGTACCGCTCCGACACATTAATTAGCGTCTGGCAAACGTCGGGCTTGAATGTACAGTCGATTCTCAGTCTCGCAGTGTATAGGTGGCTTTCCGAAATAAGTATCCGCTTGGACCCAAAATCGAAGATGCGGAATCCAGGTCCACAAGTTTTCGCTGTCCCGCCGCCCAGATTCGTTATTTAGTCTTTGAAAAAGGTAGTTACAATTGCAATGACGATTCATCGCAGATTGGACCAAAGAACGGCTAAGGTTGCCAAGACCGCATCGGTGCAGTGTTTTTTAGGAATTAGTCGGTGTTGAGACCGGCCTTGCTGGCACCGGGGGCTTGTGAGGTAATGTGGAGATTAGCTGATAACATTAAACTCGCTGGGCTGTCAGGTCGAAGCACAAGAAAACGCTGATCGTCATGTGGATTTGCTTAATCCGGCGGGAGAGTATCCGACGAAAAGCAGAGGTAACCTTGCACGGGAACGAAATGTGCTACACAGCAGATCCACCTTGGTTACGAGCGGGGGAATATACTATATAATGCCCACGGAAGGACAGTGTGTCTTCAGTTACCTTCCTCCGCATTCTCTCCTCGCTACACAAGCAGCTGCACCTTATGCAATTCACGGTCATTCTCTCTATTTTCTGCGTCGCCTTCACTGGGCTCGTACAAGCCGCTCCAACATCCAATGATGACGTGCTCGTCCAAATTCCTTCCGTCGATGGAATGTCTGCTTTCATAGACGCGTAAGCCACAACCATTAATTTATGGCAGCAACGATATGAAGACGTTGGCTCTAGTTGGATTGATGTCTGCACACTCTGGCCTCCTTTCAACACCGATGGCCTGCCTAAGCCCGGCATGACACTGATCTCGAGCAATGTTGTTCCTGGCGACTTCTCGGGCCTCAACTTGCAAAGTACGTGGCTGGTTTTGATCTGGACTGAGTTGGCTAATTGTGCGTCTTCAGCCGAAGCTATTGTCCTCTGCGTAAGTATCCGGATGAACAATACTCGAACTAGAACTGATGGCTGGCATGCACAGGGTTGGACCAATGGAACTACCCCAGTCGATATCACCTTTGATGTCGCAGACGCCATCGGCGCGATCATCCTTTCAGCTTAGTATGGCGGTTATAGTGTGCATAGCTCTTCGCATTTTACCCGGTTTCTTTTGGAACCCAATCAATTGCAAGTCTTTCTCGTTTTCAAGCTCTGACAATGGGACACGCCGTTGAGACTTTTCTCGAGTCACTTCCGAGCGTAGAGTTACACTCTATTCACGCAAAATTGTTCGAAGTCAACGAAGTCAAGGGTCCTGACCAGGGGCATCGTGCATACTCGGGCACGGTGGAGATGCCGCCGGGTCCGCAGCTAGAAAGAAACATGAACGACTTGAGAAAGCAACAAAGGGAAACCTTGAAAAATAGATATCTCAAATATCTCATGGTCGTTACTATCAATCGGGTACCTTTGCAATTTTTCCTCGATGGGCCTACTGTGTGAGTGTTTGGTGTCGAAACTCGCGGAAATCTGAAAGGGAGCAAGCCATGCATATAGATCCAATGTGGGAATATATGCAGATTTGCTTGGTGGGAGCCATGTAGCCAGTGCTGAGACGAAACATCCAACTTCAAATTGAAACTGCACTCTTGCGAAGAAAGAAGAAAAAACGTCCGGGCAATTTGGCTGGCCACCAAATCCGACCTTCAATTTTGCCTTGACCTCGGTTCCTCCCAACTTTATTCCAGGGCAGCCGGAATACTTACGCCTATTTGCAAAGATACCCGATCGATCGTGATTTCTTGCCGAGGGTTCTCTGCAGTGCTGTTCCGTCGAGCCTTACTTGTGTTCCGGTACCCCCTAACTGTGTAACAAATCAAGTTGAACTCGGTGCGGGGTGAAAAACGGGCAACGGGAATCTCGGGGTGGCTGTGCTCATTGGTCAAGTTCAGAAAGATCTCCGTGAATACTATGAAGGTAAAGAAAGAAATATATTCCACGTCTACATATCAGTGTCGCTCTCATGTCGCGCTATGAGTCGAGGCTCCGAAACAAGAATACTCCTATGACACCCTGTTTGAGTCTCGCTCAGTGCGGAAGTGCTTTCGATCTGAGACATGGCCACGTATAAAGAAACGTCTGTTTATGTTCCAGTCTCAAAAATTTCGTGTTCCCATCCATAGCCTACAACCCACATCCCACTACCACTATCATTCGATGGCGACTTTCCGCACCACCTCCATCTCGGCCGGGAAGGGTGCATACAAGCGTCTTTCCCTCGGCTCTCTCGCTTCGCTAGCATCCATTGAAAGCGGGAGCAGCATCGAGAGTAAACCAATTGTCGTCACCACCACTGTCTCGACCACAACAGCTACGTACCCTATGACCGTGCCGCCGCCGTTCGCGACATCTTTGGGATCCGATGAAAGACTCCCCCGTCCCCGTCGCGGCGCACCTCCTGTCGCACCTGCCCAGAGCGCTGCCGAACGCAAGCAGGCGCAGCAGAGCAGCTTGTTACGCACGCTGCGGAGCACCGTTGGGCTTGAAACCACTCGCATCGACCCGGCGCTGTGTGAAGGGTGGTGGTATGTACCTGCTTCATTTTTGTCCATCCTAGTGCTCATTAACCACTGTTGCGTACTTAAGATCAACGCATGGTCGCGAATGCCCGTCGTCTTATCCCCAACCATTTCGCTTTCGTCCATGTTATTCTCGCTCGTCCTTGTTTTCCTCGCTATCATTAGTCGACCATGTTTTTAGCCAGCACGTCAATGGGATCATTAATATTTGGATCACTGGTATAATCGGGATGCCTGGGTTACGGTATATAGATTAGGTGAGGGTAGGGTAGTAGCATCAGAATCTGAAAGTCGGCACATTGAATTTTTCTTGGAGAACGACGAAGCTAAGCACCCCAAGAAGAATGCGCGCTTTCTCATCGATAGCGCCAGTTGCGTGGAAGCTAGGCGCCTCCAGATATTCCTTCAGGGTATCACGAATGTACGGCCAATGGAAAATGCCCACTCGTTCGACGTTGGCCTGTGTGATACGCCGGCTGAGATGGAGTTGAATGGGGGCGAGGCCAGATGAAGCTGCCGGCCTGGCAGGTGGGTTGTACACTGCCTTCTTCCGAAGATATATTTCTTCTGTCACGAACGGCTTGACGGCCTGGCGCAGGATCCATTTCTCATTGAAATTCCAGGTACCGGGGGTACTCCCAGGGGTAGGCATGATCTTCAGGGATCTGATAAAAATAGCGGGAATGGTCAGACCTGCGGGATTTCCCCGAAGATGAAAGAATTCGTACGGTGGAAGGGTGTTCACATATTCAACAAGATGATGATCAAGCCACGACACCCGGTTTTCAATCGCGTTCGCCATGTCAGCGCGATCACCGACTTGATTAAGGATGATCCTCCCCAGGAACGTTTTAGCAGTCATGTACTAGTCGCTGAAATCAGGATCCGCATTTAACGAAGATGAATAGGTGAATATACCAGGGCGACGTTCAAGCTGTGCCAAGTGTCGGAGATTGAGTTTTGGCGGACGCGAGGGTCAATACCTTCAACAATCCCTCTCGCAACTTCCGTTTCTCCAGTAACCTCGATGATCTCAGGCTTGAACGTCGCGCTATAGAAAGGGATCAGGGTTGCAGTTACATGGTGCGAGCTGATTTTGATGAGGCTTGAATCCGCGACATTCACGTTCACACTGGAAAATGCACCAGCACCTGCTGAGCGTTCGAGATTGGCCAGCATTGCGAGACGGTCCTTGTCAGAGGGCAAGGGGATCCCCAGGCTAGCGGCAGCAGGGTCCGGACGTCGTAGATAGTCGAGCGGGAACCAACTGTAGCCACCAAAGATTTCATCGGCGCCCTCTCCCGACAGGGCAACCTGAATTCGGTCGATCAGAAATTGGATGCGGCAGATTAAACTGGGATTTTAGGATCCGCTCAATAATACCTTGAACCCGTTGTCGCGGACAGCTTTTGACAATAGCATTTTACCGGCGCTGTGGAAAGTAGCGTTGACCATCTCCGACTGCCATACTGATTTCTCGAACAAGTCCATCAATGCCGATTCGGTGGCGTTCACAATCTTGACCTCGGCTCCCAGGTGCTCAGCGGTCCGTAACGCAATTGGCGATTCATCTGTGTTCTCGTTCTCTGTGGCGTCGGATGTTCAGATCATCGCCTGCAGTTCTGTCACTTATTCTCACCTATATAAGCGAGAGTGAACGTGGTTATTTTCGCATTGGGGTCCTTTTCTCGCAGCAGGTGCGTCGCGATTCCGGCAACGGCAGAGCTATCGATCCCGCCACTGAGGTAGACGGCCAGCGGAACGTCGGAACTATCAAATCCGGGTGTAAGGAGATGTGTGGCAAGCGGACAAAAGGTCTCACCGAAGTCGGAGGCGCACAGATTCAACCACAAGATTCCGTACATTGGAAATAGCCTCATCGACCGTCGACGTGGAAGGCGCATCCGCTGCGGGATAGGACATGTCCCAATAGCTGATGCAAATTAACATAACAAATCAAATCCTGGATAATTCTCCCGGTGCATACCGTTCAGTTCTGATATATCCAGATGCTCCGCACAGTGCGAAATGACCAGCAGCCAACTGTAGATGGGATCTTCAGTGGTCTAAATTATTCATCGAACAAATATCAATACCTTTTGAACGCCCTTGAAAACTGTCCGCTCATCGCTCACCTCCCCATTGTGAACTATACTGTCGATATCCCACTCCGCTTTCCATCCAAGCCCCATGAAGGCCTTTATCTCGCTGGCAAACAAAATCCGATTGTTGGAGACGGTATAATAAAGAGGTTTGATCCCAAATCTATCGCGGGCCGCAAACAGGAATCGACGTTTGACGTCGTACAGCACAAATGCGAATTCGCCGCGCAGATGGAACAGCAAATTGATACCGTCGCGTTTGTACCTTGAATAAAGAGTCAAGTTTGGCTGCGGATGAGATGGGAGAGGGCGGGACGGACAACTGCACGACAAGCTCTGAGTCGGATTTAGTTTTGAAAGTGTGTCCTTTGCTCTCCAGTTCGGCACGAATGCGCTCGTGGTCATAGAGTTCACCGGTGACCACGCAATGGATTAGGTCATCTTCATCCGACATGGGCTGTTGACCGGTTGCGAGGTCGATTATTGACAGTCGGACATGGCCAAGCCCTATAAAGACCAATTTTCATGAGCGCAAGCCAAATGAAGATTAGAAATGAGCAAGGCAATACAGACCAACACGGACGTCGGGTGAAATATAAATGCCTCTTGAATCGGGGCCACGGTGCTTGATGGACTCAAGTGAAACTTCGAGTTCGGCCTGGAGGGCGCTGGTCGTGGGCCTAACTGCCGAGTCTGTATGAAAGACGGATGTAAGACCGCACATGAATAGTAGTTCGGGGGATCGATAAACAGAGAAGGAGAGACTGGCGCCTTTTATAGTGGACAGTCGATCAACAACCGCTTATAGGTTGATTCGACAGATATTACCTCGTCCTCCATTTCGAACGGAATTTTTGAAACTCCGGGGAAGTCACCGTCCATTTGCCGGTCAGTACTAATATCATCATACTTCGCGTGCGTGGCTCTCTGCCAAGTGTTCACCCTTTGGCCTGATAACTATTGTGGAGTGGCTAGCAGTTGAATCAGGTTCAAATTCTGCCTGTGGAATATCCAGTTCTCTGACACTCCGTAGGACAGCTGACCTACGGATCGCACTTTCTCGTTTCCCCGTCCTGCGTTTGCATCCCGGGGTGAGCGGGTGCTGTCGAAACGTGAGTGGGACCGACTGACCTATAATGCAGTGCTCGCAAGGGCGGCATCGCATTCACCCAAATTCGGCACATGGAATGAATGGCACGGAATGGAAGACCGCGTCATTCCGCAGCATGTGAATTCATCGATGCACGCTATTGAATATGAGCAGCGCGCCTGCCGGTTCGTTCTTTCTGGGGAAAAAAATCGGATGCCCACTGAGCATCCCGGAACGGCGTGCAGCCCTCGCTAAGTTAACAGGAGGGGCGAGGCTGACTAATGATTATAATTAGCAAGTCTTGCGGAAATTGAAGCGGAGGCCACGGCCTTACCCGAGGCGAGGGGATGGCGCCGCCACTCCGCCGTCGAGGCGGGAACAGGCATTTTCAACTCCTTTGAGGCCAGCTAATATAAGCAATGTTGATATTGTTTCGGGAAATTGCAAACCGATTGGAATTAAACCAGATTGCTTGCAGACTGCCCCACATTTGTCTCCCGGCGGATGTGCAGATGCGCATATTTATCGTGGCACGTAAAAATTATGTACATGGACGCTTTCCTGCAGAAACGAGTTCCGGCCGGAATCTGCCTGGATCTATGTCGAGCCTGCGGAAGAATACGATTTTTAAGGACTTGTGGTTGGAATCGCATAGTTACCGTGTGGACCAGGCCTACTGGTCACTTTTGGATTTGTCAGCGGAGCTGCGGTGAACTGAAACCTTCCGACGAAGACGGTCCGCCGTTGCAGCTTGTCCGTGTGGGGACCCTCAGGATTACGGTTAAGCTCGGGCGAGACCACAACGGTCTCCTCGTCCACGAAATCTTTCCAAGCGCAATTTGACAACGGTAAATCCGAGTTCGACTGTTTTTCGACATCCCAACACCGTAGAGATCCGAATCGGCCCCGATGAGAACGGAATGTTGTCTGCCTTCGCCGGCGAGTAAGCGACCCCGAGACGACCCAGGGGTGGACAATGTGCGCCGCCCTTGCATGCATATCCCGGTGCCATTGGAAACGGTGGGCCAAGACTACTGGAACAACCTGGGACCTGAAGCAGGCCCGAGGGTTGCACAGGACAACACTGACAGGGAGAATGTCAGATCAGGACGAAGCTAATAAAAGGCATGTGCACCGTACTTTCTTAAAAATTTGAAGGATGCAGTGCCTGAACAATCTCCGTACCTTTCGCGGACGTCGCCAAGGTGAGCGCTGGTCAATAAATATGCTCTGGGGCAGTAGGGCCAATCAAAATATTGCCCCGGCTCAATTGGAAGGCAAAAGAAGTGCTGGATCCACAGTTTGGGATACAACGACGACAATACAATAAAAGGGTTGGTGTGTTGAACAACATGTACAGCGACAGACCGTATTCAGAAAGTGGGCCCGCAAATATTCTGAGCGTGATAGCTCGCAAAGCTTGTCGGTCTGATCGGGGGACGGAAATCAGAAGATCTCAACTTGTGGCAATAGATGAGCGGCGTACCGAGAGGTTTTGAGGACAGGCGGCGTCCACGGTTGGTGTGGATCGGAAGGTCACCGTGTTGACATGCAACAATATAAGTATCGAACAGGGCTTTTGAGGACGCCTGGGAATGCATGCGGGGCAGATGAATCGCACCGAATATGAAGAAATGCTGAAAGCTAGAACACACCAAGAATTAAAAAGGATATCAGTTCTTGCATGCCTGCAATCGAAATCAGAGGGAGGTCGGTGGTAAAGCAAAATCGCAATAACCAAAAGCTGTGATTCCCCATAGATGTAACGTGACGTTGCTCGAGGCCCAGCCTGTTTTGCGGTCATTTGTTAAGGAATCGAGATAGCCGTAGTGGAGACCAAGGAAAGTCATCAAGTACTGTCGAAAATGGTACCGCATTCGTTCTCTAGGCGACCTGTCAGGCTGCCGCCTCAGACCGCCGTGTCGACTCTGACTCTCGAGATGCGCATTTCCGTCAGCGATTCGTGAATTCGCACTCTGTAGCGCGGAGAGCTTCCATTATTCAAGTGGTCACGGATGAGACGGACCCCGCCACAGTCCACGCACGACAATTTTGGACTCCTCGGAGTCCTGGTTTCGAGGCGAGGACAAGGCTTTGCAGCACGTGCTCGGCACGTGTCATCAACACTGGCGTCACGCTTGCACCGCTTCTCCGATCATCTCCGAGGCGTATTTTCTCTCACTCACCATTTGGATTGTCTGCTTTCTTTGCTCGCACTTGTGCTTCACAGTCACTCTGTCCCTCACAGCGTGTCGCTCTGGAGTCTGGAGACCGGCTGAAGGGACCCTCCTCGTTTTTTTGCATCCCACCCGAGAGGACCATGCTTTTCTCGCCCGCGCTCGAGGTCACCTCTCATAACGGGAACTGGGATCTTGTCTTTTCCGTCGTTGCTGCCTCGGCTCCTGCTTTTGCGCACATCTTCATGTGCTAGTGAGTGCCACTGAGACACTCATTGGAGTTTTCTGCATTACAAGGCCATATGGGCTGCGTGATCAAGACCACCTAACTATTTCTTCGTACAGATGTAATGCGTCTTTCTAATGAATTTGGTATTCTACTGGTGCTGTCTCCCCAACATGTGCGCCACCAGTAATATTATCTCGCTCTGTGTTTCTCCCCATCTCAATATCCCGTCGCCCAAGTCTATTGCTCTCCCGCTCGGTGATATTCTACCATCGCAACCATTCTAGCCCAAAGACCACATCTCAGGGCTCGAAAGGCATGGCAGTTGCAACTGGGGTATCTACTGAGATCTCCCACTACACTCCGCCTCCGCAATAATCGCAGCATCCGGAAAAAACTCGCCACTTTAGAGGCCATCCCTTTGGCCTCAGCTCTCTAGGAAGACTAGCTGCATGATGCTACACTTCCTCTCCGCGCTCCAAAACGGCTCCAACAACGGTGGCGTCCCGCGGCGCACGGACAGCCTAAACGCAACGCAACAGAAGCCAGTGACGGCACCAGATCTTCCTCGCGATCCAGCAGCAGCTGCATGACGCGCGCCGGGTGGGGTCGCACGGCCAGGAGGAGGATCTGCGGAGTGCGCTGAATATGGGTATCAACCGCGTCGTGGAGCTGGTGAGCGCCCTTTAATAAATCTATATCATTCTATATGTGATAGACTTTATATTAACGGTTTTACAGAGCTCACTCCTCAGCGAAGCGTACAAATCCAAAGCAGATCTCGAAGTGCAGCTCAACGTCGCCAAACCGAATCTCCAGCTCGTCATCGCGAATAACGAGATGCTCGAGGAGGCGCTCAAGTCCGGCGGCGGCCGCGACGTCGGGTGGAGGCGCGCTAACGGGGCCGGGTCCACCTCCTCCGCGGCATCTACATCGAGACCCGCATCCCTCGACGCCTCCCACGCCTCGCACTCCCCCAACCCCGCAAACACCTCGCCCACCCCGAACGAATCCCCGACGGAGGGCTCGAGCCGGTTCTTCAAGACCTTCTTCAACGGTTCCTCCGCCGCAACGACGTCGTCCACGCGCCCGGGCACCCCGACGCAGCAGCAGCCGCATCCGCAACACCTCACATCGCCGTCCCTGCCGTCCCTCCACTGGGTCTCTTCCTCGTCCTAGCATCACTCCCTCGAAGAAGAAGCGTTATCGCTTGCGCTGCAGAAGGCACGAGCGGACGCCGAGTGCGAGCGCAGGGCGGCGGACAAGGCGCGCGGGACAAAATCGCGCTGGAGGGCGAGATCGAGAGTCTGAGCCAGGCGTTGTTCGAGGAGGCGAATAAGATGGTCGCGACGGAGCGGATGCGGAGGGGAAGGCGGCGAAGCTGTGCGCGGAGACGGAGAAATTGAAGCCGCTGGCGCAAGAGCTGGCGAAGACGCGCAGTGCCCTGCGGGACGAGAAGGAGGAGTTAAGAGAGGCGCGGGAGGAGAGGGAGGCGCTGCGGAGTGCGTTGAGGGTGATTGAGGGCGAGAATGTGGAGCTGAGGAGTGCGAGCCGGCTTAGTATGCAGTCGACGGAGAGTTTCGAGGAGGATGAGCGGGGGCGGAGCGGCATGGCGCGGTCGCGATCAAGCTCGGAGGTGGGGACGAAGAGTCCTGTGAGGTCGCTTGAGGGGTCGCCGCGGATCCCGTCGTCCTCCTCATCGCCGTATATCCTAGCGGCGGCGTCACCGCGGATCCCGCCATCCTCGTCATCGGCATCGTCCTCAAAACAAGGGAGGAGGAAGAGGAGAAGCCGATAACCTTCGCCCCGCCGGCTTGCGAGCGGAATCAGACGATGAGCACGCACATGCACACCCCCCGACGCTGACGCCGCGGCGGGTGGTGCTCGCGCCGCTGCTTGTATCCGACTCATCCGATGCCGCAGGCGTGCCCGCAACACATACGGCGGCGGAGGACCCAGCGCACTCAGAATCGGAAGTGAGCGAGGAGGAGGAGCTCGAGGCGGAGCTGCAGGAGTGGGCAGACGCGGCGTCGGCGCACGCGCATTCGGTGGATGCGCAGTGGGATCGCAAGTCCGCGCGCTCAAGGACGAGCTCGCCGGGGCTGTCGCCGCCGCCGACGGCGCTTGCGCCCGCGCCGGCGGATCCGTGGAGTGCTGCGTAGAGGGCGACTGGGGAGGTGATTCGCGCGTCGTCGCTCTCGGGCTGCCGACGCGGATGGGCGGGGACGCCTCGACTCGCCTCCACAGCCCGACGTCTTGCGGCTCTACGCTCCACACCCACATACTCGCTATACCCACGTATTCTCACCCGCCGTCTGCACAGCTCGTTACACACGGACTCACACGCAGCGAACCCTCATCTCGATCTGACACCCATACTCGTTCACCTCGCTACACACAAATACATCTCTCCGACCAGCCACGGACATACGACGTACATATAGATCCCTCTCTACGTATGACCTGGCCCTGTTTTCTCTCAGCTTGCCAAGATGCGGTGTTGGATTATAGATCCTGCATCCCTTTCACCACGTTTCCAGTCGAAATTGACATCTGCTATGAATATATGTATTCAGTCTGGTGGCTTATCGATGGGAGTTTCCAAGTTGCCCACGATCGACCGGGACAGCAGACCGGAGGTGGACAGCAGACCGGAGGTGGACAGGTTGCTGGCAGCTTTCTGGCAGTCGTGGAGTACCAAAGTATCAAGTGACCCTATTCCATACCATGTCATTCCGCCGCAGCCACAGACTAACTTAACTGACAGGGCTCACTCCGACAACCCACCCTCTATGTCGACCTCCACCAGCACAAAGCGTTTTTGTGTAATCGGGATCCATCAAGCCCCACCCGGCCTTTCCAAGAAAGAGTTCGAAACCGGAATCGAGACACTGGTGGCTAACTGGCTTGAATTACCCATCATAAAGACCAATGCCCTCAAAATGGATATGGTGTGCCGCTTCTGAACCGTACTTAATGATATACGGCTAGACCACTCCAGATATTCTCGAATGATCTTTTGGAGGCGCAGGTCAAGGCGGCTGGGTTGCCGGACTCCCGTCCCTTTGCTATAATCAAGACTGAGTACGAGGTGCTGTAGTTTTGATAACAAATGATATCGCCCTCATCGATCCTCCAGACTGTTGATAATATGGTCGCAGTAGGTCCAAATTACTGCAGACGGAACGTGTCCACATTCTGGTTCAGGTGATGCAACACCAAGAGTCGCAGAAGCTAGTGTCAGGCAGGCATGAGTTCAAAAAGGAACGAGGAGCCTCCGTGTTCTCGGCGGAGGTCACAACAAAAATCGACAAACCCGGCTCAAAAGACCGAGCCCACGGAATAGCGATTCTCAAGGTGCCAAAGGGAGAGTCACCAGAACACTTCGCACGAAAGCTCGAGGCGCTCTTGGACCGTTTCGTGGCGCTTCCTGCGACCCAGAAGTGTGTCTCCAAGTGCACACTGGTGCGTCGGGTCGCACTGCCCAATTTTACGTCTCACTTCCAGATTTTAGTTGCACAATGAGAAGAGCTTGGAGAATCAACTAAATGCAATGGGTATCCACACGCCTGGACGCACTTTTGTTATCCACATGGAGTACGAGGTACCGGGTCGGGTTTTCCACCATTTGATCTAATCTGTTAACTCCGCCCAGAGCCTGTCTCACTCGATGGAGGTATGTCTTAAGTCGTCGATTCATCGAGTCGCCTCATCTTCTGCAGGTGGCTAGCGATGCAGGGATTCTGAAGCTACTCGGAGACGCTAGTCAGGATCTCCGAGTTAGCTTAGTTGATGTTTCCTACTTTGGTGCGGATGTCATCCAGAAGTTCATCAGGAAGTGAGGCCGATTTGCGAAGCCGAGTGTACGAGTACCAGTAGTTGAATTCCTAGTTTTCTCTCATTCTCCTGCGCCAACTTGATTCGATTTGAACAACCCTACATGGTCGGATAGCTTGGAGGCTTCAGTTTTCTGTAAGTACTGTACCATTTCGACCGTAAGTTCAACAATTTGGGAATTTTCGATGTCCGGGATGGCCGAAATTTTTTCTTTTGAATAAAGGTGATTTTTGCACACATCAAACAAAGTCCGATGTGACCTGTGACTGAACCTACGGTCGAAATGGTACAGTATCTTCTAAATCAAACAGCCGTTTGTGATGCGGAGCCCCGATAGGGATTTCCATGCCAAATTAAGTGGATTTTACTTAGACTCCATGGCAGTTAGAACGTTGTTTTATGATTTGACACGCAACTTTGAAAATCTCACACACACAAAAATTGAAATCTGTCTCCGGTCACTCCCAAGCGGTTCAAAACCTTTTCTATGGCCTGTTGTACTGTCGCTCGACGCACTGACGAGCTGTCGAATCTTCACTAGATTAACGACAATGAAGTTTCTGGAGCACCATACACAGGGAGCATAACCAAATAACCTGTGCAAAAACATTCACAAGATACGTTGGAGATATTTACAATAATTTTACCATATCTGACGCTGGAACGTATAGAAGATATTCAAAATAACATCTCAATAACCTGGAGTATGAAGAAGATATCTTGGTCATCCAGAAGGTATCTTGAATTCACTTGAATGCATCTTGCATGATAAAGCTGCAAATATGCAGAATTCATTGTAAATATCTTCAGCATACCTTTTCAATATTTTTGCGCAGGTGATTTGGCTATCCTCCTTGTGATACCGCCAGAGAATTCAACTTGCGCTGCAAGCCGGCGACACAGAGCGAGGTGAGGAGGACATCATCTGCTTGGGTCATTATGGCAAATCTAATACCTGATAGAATAGCGTCGTCCGGGTCTGGCAAGAGGTGGGCGCCGGAGCCGTTTATCAAACCAGATCAAGCCAAACACACTGGAAAAAGGGAATATTTCGTTCGGCTGGACATGTTGCCGAAAATAATGGTTTGGGGCGCAAACTAAATGAGACTGAAAATGTGGTCAAAAACAACAATTTCGACAAAGGTGAATGAGTTACTGAGATGATAAGATTCAGTAGTGTTTTCCGCCATGCTGAATACAACAGTTTAGGCTACAACTCTTCCACGCCCGAAAGTGAGGCCTAAAATTATCAAATCAGCAAAAGTTTCAGCTTGATCGAAGTCAATGCCGAAACTGTTGCTGAAAACAATACTTTCATCTGCCGTTTTGACAAAGCCAAATTGACGGCTGAATATTGTACTTTTGGGGAACCAGAGCTGAAATGATGGCTGACTGTTATTGCTTTGGGGAGCCGGGGCCGAAACAATAGCATTCGGCCATCAATTCGGCCCAATTCTATTGTTTCGGTGCAGCTGAACATGCAGCTGAAAATGATCATTTCAGCTACAGTTCCAGCAACACCGAAATTCCTACATTCAGTCAAGCTGAATTTGTTGCTGATTACATTGCTTTAGTCCTCACTTTCTAACATGGAAAATCTGCTGTTTAAAGGGCTACATTTCGCATAGCAGAAAGTGCTACCGAAGCTCTTCGTTTCGGTGACTCATTCAACTTTGCTGAAGTTGTCGATTTAAGCCCCCTTGCCAGCCTAATTTATTTTGAACCTTAAACTACTCTTTTCGGCAACATGTTCAGCCGAGCGGAATTTTTATTTTCCCCGGTGTGAAAGCAACTGACTTTGTCTTGGCTGAAACAAAATGCATAGAAATTTGGTGGTGCTCGATCTAGCTGGACATGGGATGCCCTTATGTCTTGATTCTGGCCGGATAATCTTCCGTTTCACATTGGATCTCAAGAGGGCGTACTTGTGGGTAGAAACTAGTACTAGTGTTGCCACGGTCCAGTCCAGTCCGGTGCAGCATCGAAATTTCCTGAACCTCGAACTGGACTTCGGGTTCGGTTCAGAGAAATTGCTGGACCTTGAACCGGACCCAGGTTCACGGTTCAGTGAGGTTCGGTTCAGGTTCAAACTTGTTTTTTTCCCCACCCCCCCGAATCACTCAAATTTCTGTGGAGAATATCCTTAGCATTTGTATCTTCCTCCTGCTGAGACATTGAAACCTATTCACTGCATTTTGGTGGCTTCTGGGCGCACGTGGCTCCAGATATGCCGAGGTCGGTTTAGATGTCTGGGCAGCCTCCGCCCGCCAAGGCTATGCTCAGCTATGCCGAGATGGCTACGAACTGCCTCGGACCACCTCTCTCGAGATGTGCCGCGTCTCCTCGACGCACCTTGCGCCAAATTGAACTGCGCTTCTCAAGCTCCTCCATTTGCTGCATCCCAACTGCGGCCCACGCAGGACGAGTATATACAAGATTAAGTAGTGTGAGTGAGAGTTGTCGAGTCGCACTGATACTGGTTGATTCGCATTTTTGTCCATCAGAAAGTGCGACTCGTTACCCAACGGCTTCGATGGGAACGAGATCGGCGCACGCTGTGCCGACGTTTATGGATGCCAACTAGTCATCCAAATTTTTGTTGAATGAAACTTTAAACTCAGTTCAATGTTTGCAGTGCAGAATCACAATGTTGAATTCAATATTTATAATGAGTAACATCAATGGAATGAGTTCGGAAGTTGAATTCCATCACCCAAATAGTCCACTGTTTCAGCAATGGCAAGTTGGATTACCACATATCTACACCGGATTAGTGCTGTGCAGAATTTAACCATTTTTGTCGCAGGTGAAGGATCATTTGACATACCTGTCCCTGCTTCGCTGGCCACAGTGCTGCGGCTGAATCAGCATCTGCAGCACGGCTTGATCTTATACATTGGCGCTTTGAATTTCCAGGGAGAACATTGCACTCATCCAAGTTGAGATTGAAATCTCGAGGCGCAATGTATGTAGTCGTTTTTATCCACGGAAATTGGTTTGTCAGGCTCATTGTGAGACAGAGAGGGTGACAGCTGAGGGGCAGAAAGAACTGGGACACCATGGAGGCAATCCAGTTGAGCTGTGCAAAATATTCATCTTCCCTGTTCAAAATTTTGGGACAGAAACACATACTGGCTGTTGGAAATATTCGAAGCCATGGTTTTCGACCCCAGTATCACTTTCAGTAATCGAGCCAATGCTGTCCCTCGGCAAGCCAGGGACTTCACCCTCAGGGAACAATGTGGTGTACGGGTCTGAGCCGGCCCTGAACTCGCAAAATATTCATCCAACACCTCCAAATTGAAGTCCATTGAGTTTGTGCTCAAGTCAAACCCATTGTCCCGATTAGTGTTGCCGCGACTCGAAAAGTTGAGTCGCGACTTGCGAAAGTCAACTCAAACACAAATTTGACTCTACTTGACTTGACTCAACTGGTCCAAGTCAACTCAAGTCAACTCAAGTTGACTTCAGAGCCCATTTTGGAAAACAAGGTATTTTTGTGGTTCTAGTTTCATTTGTAGTGGTTTCGCAAAAAATCACAAAATGTGACAGGTGTCACCCGGGTGTCACGCGCTCAGGTCACACACAGTTCATTAAAATTCAAGAAATTGCTTTTTTTGTGCTGTAAATGACTCAGCACACCTTCCTAGAATTCGAAGTTTTAAGTCAACTTGGAAGTTAACCCGAGTCGCAGTGCCGACTCGGCTTGACTCAACTCAAGTCGGCTGCGACTTCGACTTCGAAATGACTTGGAGTTGAAGTCGCAGCAACACTAGTCCCGATGGGTTGAGGGAGCTGAATCTGATTTTGGTTTGGTATTCAACGGTGAACAAGGGCCGCTAGATTGAACTTGCCCTCAAGTTTATTCAACATTCTCAAGGAAGTTGATGTAGGGTCAAAATAAAGACCTAAAATTGACGAATATTGCAGCATCACATTATATAAATAATCCCAGACATACCATTCCCGGGGTCAAACACATCCTGGGTTGCAGTCGAAGCTTGACCATGTTCAATTTCTGGGCCTCAATCAGCTACTGTCAATGCTGCAGGGAGAGAGCCTCAAAACTCACCAAGATCTGGTTTGTCCTCGAGAGGGCGCTCGGTAGGTCGTCGGCCATTGATGCAGACACAGCATTGCCGAGCCCCTATTTTCCCATAGGATGCATAGTGCTCATAGCGCTCCCTAGTGCTTGGACAGCGCTACCTAGTTTGCCATGTGTACTAGGGAGCGCTAGGCGATCTCGGGTCGTCCGGCATCGGTCACGTAAAGGCGTCGCGCGCAAATCATCGGGCTTCCCTCCTAATCAGGCTGCAGTATTGAATTGTTGACTTGTCGGCACTTGGAATTGTGGAGTTCATGTTCGGTTACCTCCTCTTGCTTGCCGCACAAATTGTGGAAGTCCGTTGCCGATGTTTTACATTGTTGGCTAGCCGAAAATCCAGATATAAGAGGTGCGTGGTTGGACTGCTTCTTTCTTCCTCCCACATTCTTTCACTATGCTCTCTCTACTCAATTATCTTGGTTCATACCCACCAAAAATTACTTCCGCCATAGACAGGAGGTGCGGCCGCCACTTCCCTCTCCCCAGTGAGTTCATCCTGCAGTTCCGTACCCAACAATTTCTATCAGTCACCTTGACACTTCTGTTTTCACCCAAGGATGTTGTCGTTCAACTCAAGACACACTTGGTTTGAGACAAGGAGCTGTGTGGTATTCTTTTGATAGTATTGTATTATTCCCTGCACATGTAGTAGAGTACATGCATGAATATATTTTTTGTCTTCTGCCTCTTTATCATCCTCGCATGTTCAGGAACAGGATTCCGGACGAACCAAATCAGGAAGAAACGGTTACCCTTGTTACCATTTGATGCCAAGATGTCGTGTTCTGCTAGTGGTTCATAGTGTTTCCTAGCGTTGGCGTATTGCTAGCTGAGCCCTCCCTAGGGGGGATAATGTGCCTATGGCTGCTAGGCAGCTATGGAGTGCTATGGAGTACCTGTCTAGTGCTGTCTAGCGGAGATCCATTTTCCTGATGCACTGCATGGCTCGGCGAGAAAGGAGCTGCGCTGCTATGGCTTGCAATGCTAGGCAGACCTCGGCAGGGTCTGCCGAGCCTAAGGTGCGCCCAGGTCTGCCGCGCACCCTTAGGTCCAGAGACCGCCAAAATGCAGTGATTGAAGGTCTTCGATTGGTTGAAATCAAAACAATTCCCGTCTCGGATGGTGGTTTGATGCGGTCGGATTCCGTCGGAAGCAGCAGAATAATTTCTCCCTCGAGTTTCTGGCCGCCGAGAGACTTTGAAAAATCATGTACTACGTGTTTAGAGCATGCTAAATCGAATGGCTTAATCACTTAGGAGAATTTTGCTCATTGCAGGGCTCATCTCAATTTTCACGGCCGGATCCGGTTCAGGTTCAGCAAAATCTGAACCTCGAACTGGATCCCGGGTTCAGTTCACGCGGCAACATTAGGAACTAGCTTGTCATTGAATCGTTACTGCTTGGCCCAGGAACCTCCGGCATAAATCGCAAAAAATATACCTGTGAGAAAGAAGGACGGCAGGAGAGTCCGCAACGCAAACCGACGGTAAATCGCGGAGATGGCCCCGTCAAACTGAGCGAAGAACATCTTCTTGTCGTTTGTATTTGGGAAGTCCATCGCGGGGATATCCTTTCCCAAGAACGCACACAAAGGGCCCCACCCCTCTTTGACTTCGAACTCCAGGAGTTTGTCCTTCGGAACAATCTTTCTGACATTTCCATAGTGGGCTGTGAAGCGGCGCTTTGCCTCTTCCTCCGTGGCGCTGGGGCCGAGGATAACGGACCGGATCAGCTGAGATAGTTCAGCGAATTTGCCCAAGGACTGCGGGTCAAGGAAGGCAGCCAGACGGTATCTGGTGCTGCTGACGACGACCCCAATGGATTCCGTGAAGGACTTCCACCACCTGTCTGGATCGCGATTCGTTAAAATGACCTTGGCATCTGGGTATGCGGCCAGGAGTTCCTCCGCGAACATCATAGCAGGCGAGTCCGTCACAGCCTACGACGAACCACTGTTTTTCACTTTCTCAAAAAGCAAGAAATTTGAGTCGTACCTGGCAGTGTCCGAGCAGCTGGTCCCATTCTTCCTTCCCATATAGTTTCCCGCGACCAAAAAACTTTGCATTAATGGCTTCTGCCCACATTTCGTTCTGCAATGGATTGGCGAAGATGGACTGCATGTGGTGGACGGCGTTGTAACCCAGGATCTCCAACGCGTCGCGCATGGCTGGCATATCCATTCAATCAGATATTTCATGTCAGCCGGTATTTTCGCCACGTACATGCAGTGCCAGTCCGAGGGTAGCCGACAACCAACACCTTCATAGGGACCGTGCGTTTCGCACCTCGGGGATTGAACCAGCCTGTCTTGCGAGTGGGACTGGGAGGAGGGGCCATTACAGACACGACAACAGTGGAGATGGTCTTGTGTATGCGGAGGAGTATTTATACATGAACCCAAGACTTGGCACATGGAATGGAAGCGTTGCCGTAAATCCGCCGCTTTCATACATCATCATGTCATGTTGACAGCGGGCTACGGGCCGACACCCGTTTCTGCCATGCAGTTCTTTTCCGATGATAGCGGAGAACCACGACGTCGGGGTAGAACTGGCCTATGTATTAAAATGCAATGGAGGCTGGAATTCTTTCATGATTGAAGAAAAATGCCAGCCACTGGGGTATTATTATTCAATTTCAGTATGTATGGGAAATCGGTATCTTTCTTCCTCCTATAATTCCAGGCTCCAAGTTTCCGGCCGTTAAATTCAACTAGGTGGCCGACACAACTCAGACACATCGTGTTCTCGAAGATTCCGTGGGAGGACCGTGACACGGTTCAGCGGACGGGGGCGACGCGGCGGGGTCGAGGGTCGCCGTGACCATTGCCCGAATTTGCGACGCGGAATTTTTCAATATGAGTTTTTTCGTACTTTCGCAGAAAGTCGAATCGGCTGGAACATGGGCGTCTCCGGAGGATCGCATAGGAACTTGATTTCCACAAGACTCTTGCCGCCACACCCGAATTCGCGTAGAATCCAAATCCATCCAGGCCATCCCGATTCACATGCCATCTTGGACGACATCGGCCTGAATGCGTGCCGCGTCGCGGCTGGTTCAACCTTTCACCGGAGTCGGGACAAGTTATCTCGAGTATACTTACCGATGTCTGGTTTTGCAAGAGGTGAAGTGCGACATCGGCTCCTGGCTGGCAAGATAAATACCCCGAAATGTCACCCTGTGTCAAGGCGAAAACAAGCATTTCCCCATTTTGTGGAAGGGCGGCGGCCGATCCGCATCAACACTGGCACGAATGACAGGACTTGAGTGCGCTCTGTGTTGGGCCGATTTCTTTCTGCAAAAGAGGTCGAACTGTTCAGCTTCACCGCGTCCCCCCCGTAGACCAAGGGTTTGTCTACCGGGTACCCGGTGTGGACATGCCCAGTCTAGGTGTCACTGCATTTTGACCCTTGGTAGGCAGACGTCTGTCTACCACGGGTAGCCAGAGCGCGGCAGACCCGAGGTCGGCAGACTTTGTGGAGGTTGGTCAACCTGGGCCTACATCCAGAATCCATTTCCTTGACTCAATTATTGTGAACAAAACCTGCCGCGAATACCTGAACGTCGTGTGACATCAAATGCCACGATATTTTGCCTTATTTGCTCCTATCAACTCTCGCTGGCTTCGTTTCTCAGAGGTTTCGAGCCGACATCTTGGGTCCTGTATTGGATTCATTGACCTCGCGCCACCGTGTTGCAGAGACAAAGGAGAAAACGAGGGCCATTCCCTCTTGAGCTTTGGCACCAGGGTCGACGGCGAAATCACATTAGGTAACAGGTTTTATGTAAAATATGGATCCGCTGAGTCGCGGGGAAGCTCACGCACCGTAAGACTCAGCAGGATCACGTCAAGCAGAATTCTGGACATAAGTATTAGGTGAGGCTGTGTCACCCCCAGCAAAGGGTTAGGGTCAATCAGCTAGGGTTGGCCTTCTCAAACTCGACCATTGCTTCTGCTACCCCAACATGAGTGGTATCAATCAATGCACAATACAAAATAGAACCCATCCGGAACATTTCCGAGGCAAAATGACGGAAAACTGTCGTATTTAAAGGCTTTCTTTCCGAGAGCGCAAAATTGAAGGGATGTCAGCCACCTATGTACAGCTGATGCCAATCCCAGCCCTGTACCCTGTCATGTGCGCTTTAGCCAAGAATTGCGAGCGCAGCTCGCAATTATCGTCATGGCCAAGGCACACGTTGAAGGCCCGTACCACACAACACCATCAAAGAAAGGTAGTCGAGGTCGGCGAGGGCTGTCGAGGTGCCAGTGGGATGAAGAGGTCAGCAGGGTCTGCCGACCTCACCGTGCCAGATGGCGCCCAACTGCAGCACAAGTTTGTCGGCAGACTCTGTCTCTGCGCATCACGGACCTCGCCGATAGGCAGCCAACCACGGCAGGCCGGGTCTACCCGGGCCCTGAATGTAGTGTGTCCATCGCGGTCTACCCATGTAGATGAAGGTAGACGGATCATGGCTGAGGTAGATCAATGTGGCCGAAGGTAGATCGACCCAGACATAGTTAATTTAGCATAACAAGGATCAACTGATGAAGCCGCAGACAGACACAGTCACTGGTCTAGGCTTCTCTACTGTGGTATTTCGTTCAATTCGTTTTGTCACGAGTCACACAGCCCAAAAAAAAACGAAAAATTTCTCAAGTCACAGGGTCACAGAGGCGATTTAGGGCTTCGCCTAGGTGCCCGGGGTTAGCCGAGCGTTAGCCGAGCTTTGCTGGTGGATCAGATTGCCTTATTTAGATGCTGTACAAAAGGTACAATTCGTATGATGGTGTCACACACCAAATCGTCATACAAATTGAACGGAATACCACAGTAATACCAAGAATTGGTGTATTTTCCAGAATCGCTGCTTCGGCTTCTGCTTCTCCACACATCTTCAGGTGCTGGTAAGTGCGACTGAGACCCGAGCCTCCGTAAGCAAGGGGGGGTCGGGATTAAAATTCCGTGCATAAAGTTTAGAGCTTCAAAATGGCTTATAGACCATGAGAGGGGTATTGGCTGGTTGTAGTGAACACATATAAGTGCCCAGGGACTGTACAGAACAAGATTTATCAGCCTGAACCCACGGTTTCCGTGATTCAAGCCAAGTTGGGGTCAATTATGATTAGTGCTGGCAAGGTTCGGTTCGGTTCAAGTTTGGGGAGGTCTTTCCCGAACACCGAATCTAAACCTGTGTTCGGTTCAGCGAACGTGTTCGAACTTTTTGAACCTCAAAGCATTTCCCACGCCCAAACTACCTCTCCACAGTCTCCTGAAAAATAGGAAAGGGTATGTTCCCATCTGATTTTTACACCAGAGCATGCTAAGCCATCTTGAACCACACCTACACTAAGTGGACAAAAAAAATGACCGATGGGTTTTCGGTCATAACTCGGCGACCACGTAAGATTCAGACCCAAACTAAGATGCCAAGTTGTTGAGAGAGCATGTGCCGACATTTTTTGTCTATTGATCGTATCAAAATATTCTGATGCGCCATCAGCAGAGGCCAAATACCGAAAACGGTGATTTTCAGTTCAATCAAGGATTTTTTTGAAGAAAATCTAAATCACTCAGATTTTAGCCTGAAGTATGTAGATGACTTTACCAACTTGAATGATGCAAAAATATACAGGCTATAACTCGCTACAGGGCCCGCAAAATGGCCAAAAACAGCCAAAAATGCAAAAAATGACCCAAAATGACCACTTTGCGGGCCCTATAGCGAGTTATAGCCTGTATATTTTTGCATCATTCAACTTGGTGAACTCATCTGCATACCTAAGGCTACAATCCGAGTGATTTGGATTTTCTTCAAAAAAAACCTTGATTGAGCTGAAAATCACCGTTTTCAGTATTTGGCCTCTGCTGATGGCGCATCAAAATATTTTGATACGATCAATAGACAAAAAATGTCGGCGCATGCTCTCTCAACAACTTGGCATCTTAGTTTGGGTCTGAATCTTACGTGGTCGCCGAGTTATGACTGAAAACCCATCGGTCATTCTTTTTATCCACTTAGTGTAGAAATATATCTGAGCAAACTTGGGCTGAACAAAGTTTGATCAGATCACGTGAGTGCCCATCCTTTCGCAACCTACCGCATGAAAGCATCAAGAAACCCCTTAGAATTGGTTGTGAGTGAGTGGTGAGGATAATGGAAAGTAGAGGTGGCAATACCTTTGGTAAATCCCCCAAAAATATGACTCAATTGTCTTCAAACAGGCTATTTTCGGCCATTTGCGGTTCGGTATTCGAACGTGTTCGAGAAAAATCTCTGGAGCCCGAACCTTGAACCTGAACCCCCGTTCGGTTCAGGTTCGGTTCAGGTTCGGTTCAGGTTTGGACTGATTTTCGAACCGGACCCTGCCAGCACTAATTATGATTGGTTCTCAGGTCAGAAATTATTGAGCTGTTAGAGTGCAGAATTTTAAATCTATAACCTGCACTCATTATATGGTATAGACAAGTCTGATTAAGCCCAACAAAAGGGTAGGAAGTAAGCCGGAGAGCAGCGGCTGGGCGCGGAGAAGCCGGCCTGGCCCCAGGGGTGGGAAACTCCTTCCCTATAAGGAAGGAGGGGAGGGGGGGGGTCAGCTTGGGGTTGAAAAAAACTTTTCGACCCTATATCTGATTTTCAAATCCCGACTTCCCCTTGTCCGTAGCTTGCCCTCGGACTGCCCACTCTCCCCAGCTGCCTTATTCCACACAGCGACCTCGATATTCTTGTTGAATCTCGTAGCCCCAGTTTTGCAAAGTGGCTCTTCAGCTATCCAGTTGCTTCATCTATGTGGATGTCTCCACATACAACATCAAAGTTCGATGTAAAATAACACTGACCCCGACAAGGTGTCCACCATCGAGACTCTTGGGCTGTAGCAGTCCATTGCTATGACCGACTTTACTCCCGCAGAGATATACGACATTGTAGGGCTCCCTCTGTTTGCGGGTCCAGTATTCAAACAAACCCAAAAAGCGCTATTCGACCTGGTGGTCCGAGGTTTGTGGGGTAGGGCCCAGTTCTGGAATGTCAGCGCCGAACCATGGAATATTATTCATGCTGCCTGGTTTCTTGAGGACCAGTCTCGTGCAATTGACAACCCGGAGTGGAAGATACAGTTCAAGGTCATCACTGGAGGCAGTCATTTCATACATCTGTGTTTTACGATTGTGGCTTTGAGTTAAGTAATTGACGTTGCTGAATCACAGCTTATGTGGGGGGCTCAAAAGCCATCAATGAGTTGCAAAGAATGTTTTTGATTTGATAATTTCAAGTTGGTTTCGAGGTTCAATTGGCTGAGTTTTTTTCTTCTTTTGTAATCCGTGGTGCGATCTACGCACCTGCCCCGCCACACCCCACCGCCACCCCACACTCTCCGGCCTATACCTGCCTCCCCACTGTCCCACCATAGCACACCTCATCGCTACACACACTGCATGTACCCAATCTCTCACTCGTCATCTCGCTGCATACATCTCACCAACGCCAGTCAAAGCCGCATACATGTTTATCTCTCCCCCCGCATATGACTTGACCTTGCAGTTGTATATATTAATTATATCGACGGTCCCATCCACGACTATGTAGCTAGTCGCTCGTATGATTTCGTCTATCTCTGCTATTCCGCTTTTGATTCCTGCTTTGCTTCACTACATACTTCTCTGGCATGTATCGAGAATGTGGAGAGCGCCGTGGCCGCTGATTCATACAAATTTGAGGTACATTCTGAGATCCGGCAGGATTCTCACAAACGTCGATGTCGATCTGATACCCACGGGGTGAAAAGGCATTGAAGCCCTCGATGAGGACGCGATGCCCATGGAAAAGGGACGAAACACGCTGGTGAACGCCGGCGATGTCGATGCTGGCGGGGCGTGTGAGCTCCATGCGATAATATGGCTCGCAACACAATGCACACTTGGGATTTAAAGTCCTTCAACACGTCCAGGAACTGGTGGTACACCTCTGGCTGATTTGGAAACTGGTTCTTGATTGAGTTGAGGTACCTGAGCACATCGAGCTCATCCGGTGAAAGCGCCGCGGCAGGCTCTGGGGATTCAAATTTAAATTTAAATTTGCTGTCAATGGTGGGTGCTGCTGGAGCAGCTGCGGGAGGGGTGTTTTCACAAGTGGGGGGTTCTGGGGATTCAAGTTTGAATTTGAATTTGCTGGTGGGGGCTGGAATGGGAGGGGTGTTTTTGAATTCACGAGTGGGAGCGGTGAGGATGGAAAGCGGTGGCTCTTCGTCCATGGAATACCCGCGATAAATTGCTAATGGGAAAGTCAATTGAAGAATCAGAGAGTAGCAACACGAGTTACGCGCCAGATACTGGGAGCAAGGAGGCCCACGAGCAGTCCCTCTTAACTTCCTCCGCTTTTTGGCTCCCGCAAACCACTGACAGAGACAATTGAGAAGGTCGTGGTAGGGGGCGGCGTGGGGAAGTGGTAACCACGCTGCCTGGCTCGGATGGTCCCGGGCCGTCAGTTCACGTAATAGTACGTACTGGTCGTGGGTTCGAATCCCACACAAGCCGTGGGAGGTTTTAGTGGGTATTATGGTACGGTAGCCGGTGTAGCCGATCGTTGAGTCCCACAGTACCGTGACTAGTTCTGTCACGTGTCTGCATAAATGCATTCCCTTCCCTGGGCCTCGCGGCACCCGGTATTACATAATGCCGCTACCCAACGGGTGCACCTCCAATGCCTTGCAGAGGAGTGTGTTACTGCCAACGCAACATCCCAAAAAAAAAAGAAAAAAAGAGAAGGTTGTGGTATCGAGTCAAAGAACTACCGAGACAGGGGCCAAACACAAATTGTGATCAAATTACTTAGATGGGTTATTCCGCATCAGACTTGCACCGCTTCTCTCAGACTTCATCACCCCAGCGGGGGACTTCGCGGTTACGTAAAGCCCCTCTTAGGCCTATTTCCCTGTATGAGTAAAAACCCCCCAAGAGGGGTCAACGGAGGCAAAGGAAGAAGCAAAGAAGCAGGTTACGGCACCTCCCCAATTGGGTTATTGCCGGCTAGCTCCTTTGCCTCTACCCTCCCTCCACCATCACCAGTGTCGGCAGCTGCCTGGACTCTGTCGACTGCAAAGACCTTGGTATTTGAGCTCAAACACCGCATGGCCTTTACACCAAACTCTCTGTTGGCTCCAATTGCTGCTAGTGCGGATGCTCCGTTACCTCCTTCTTGTCGACGACTTGGCTTCCTCTGGCTCTGCACACATTGGCTAGCCTATATTGTTTGCAAGTCGTAGAATTCTTCTTCTCGGTCATCGTGTCGGACTCCTGAAGCTCTTGGTTCTCTGTTTGCGGCACCTCCGCCACTTCTGCCTGGTTCGCCAAAAATCTGGGTTTCTGCCAATGCTGTTTAGGCCAATATGAAATACCAGGTATGAAGCTGGTGAAGCCCTTTGAGAAGATCGTTGTGCATGAAGCAACAACGACTGCCCCGTACCTGTACATTGACCGCAGGCGCAGCGGTGCGTCCGCCATGCGCACGCAGCGCATCGCTACCAGCGCTCCTCCTGCAATTTTTTGGGCTCGTCTCGCTGACGCAGCATCGGCAGAGGAGCTCAACAAAGTTCGTGCTGCATTCCGCTGCGTCGTCCGCCGCGTGCATACAGCACATCGCCGCCAGCGCCCCTCCAGCGATTTTAGGGCTCGTCCTTCTGGCGCAGCATTGGTGAGGGGACTCAACGAGTGTTGTGCTGCGTTCTGTTGTGTTTTTCCGCTGCGCCATTCGTCGCACTCACACAGTGCATCACTGTCAACGCCCCCTCCGTCGTCCGCCGCGCGCACACAGCGCATCGCTGCCACTGCCCTCCAGTAAATTTTCAGGCTCGTGCGGCATCAACAGGAGGGCTTGACGAGGGTCGTACTGCCCTCTACGTTGTACGCTGCTGCGCTCACAAAGCGCATTGCCACTGCCGCCCCCTCTGTCGTCCGCTGCCAGTACCCCTCCAGCAATTTTTCGGGCTTGCACAGCATCAACAGGAGGGTTCGACCAGGGTCGTGCTGTCCTCTATGTCGTACGTCGTGCTCTCAAAGCGCATCACCACTGCCGCCCCCTCCGTTGTTGGCTGCACACCACATCGCTGCCAGCACCCTCCAGCAATTTTTCGGGCTTGCGTAGCATCGACAGGAGGGCTCAGCGAGGGTTGTGCTGCCCTCTATGTCGTACACCACACTCACAAAGTGCGTCACCACTGCCGCCCCCTCCGTCGTCTGCTGCGCGCGCACAGTGCATCGTGGCCAGCACCCCTCCTCGGGCTCGTCCCTCTGGCGCAGTATCAGTGGTGGGCTCGACGAGGGTCGTGCTGCGTTCCGCTGCGTTCCGCTGCGCTCACACAGTGCCGCCAGTGCCCTCCCTCCCACAATTTTTTTGGGCTCGCCCTGTATCAACGGGAGGGCTCGACGACCGTCGTGCTGAGTCATTTGTGCGTGCCTTGTGGGGTAATACCTGAAGAAAGAGGTGGAGAGGTGGTGGACAAAGGAGGGCGGAAAGAAGGACGAGATGCGTGGTTGTGATCGAGTTGCCGTCCACCTGTTACACATCCCTTCCATTTAGTTTCAGTATCTTGATCTTTACTCTTCCATTAAATCATTATTAGACACAAACGACAGCTTCAACACCCACATATAACATTTTCATAGCAGTTTTAGATGAAGACTTTGAGAATTTCCGAGAACAAATAAATGGTTGGTGCGGTCGAAATAAAAGAGGAGAGCGGTGTCTGAGGCATTGTACAAACCTCTAATCAACTTCAGAGATGCTGTATGGCGCAGTCAATTTTTCCTGGGTGGTGTATGCAAACATCGTAGTTGAAATAGCAATGCTAATGAGAAGTAGAGGGCCTTTCGGTTGAAGTTGTGCACCCAATTTCAGAGGTACGGAAAAAATCTAAAATATATATGATGAGGAGGGGGCATTGTATCAGAGCCTGATTTCGAGTTTAAACCCAAGGTTTCATGATGAAATACATCTGCAATAAAAAAAATGCAGAATGTTCATCGTTATTCATCATCTGATTGGTTGATCGGATGAGGTACTTGACAACGGCTCGTTACGTGTGCGCTGTGTCTCCCTCCACTACCTCCTTCATTGTCGTCGCTGGCAGTCAACGCAATACATCAGATACTTTCACCGACTGTCCGCGAACTTTCCGCGCTTTCACTCTCTATTCAATGATGTTTCCGGTGCTTGAAAGTCACCTCCACCTCCATCCTACTGCCTCCACCTCTGTCACCTCCAATTGCAGCGATGTACCAACACTTGAACCAACGAAATAATGCAGGAACTGTTCGGCTTGCTCATGGATACTATGCTGTAGCCTCTCTACCTATATCTACTCCGAAAATTCCGAATTTATTTCGCTGTGGAAGACGCTGAATGAAAGTATAGATGTTGCAATTACCCGCTGCTCAACCCAATTTCAATTTTCCACTGTGTCAGCACAGCAAGGTTTCTGCTGGGATGTCGCGAGCTCCAGTGCTAGCTCCGTTGCCCCCTCACTGCTGGCTCCGTTGGGTCGCCCTAACTGCTGCGCTATCGTGAACCCTAGCGCTGCTGGCTCAAACTGGTCACCTCGCTGCCAGCCATGAAGGCCCCTTGCTGCACCCACGCCATCGCGTCCCAGCTGTTGCGCCGTCGTGCCCGCCGCTACTGCACCAGCGCCCCTGCAACAAAATTCACCGTGTGCTACACGCAAGTCCACTGTGTGCTGCATGCATGTGGATAAGATTACGTTGTGCTGCTACTGTCACATCCCCTGCTGTTGCACCGTTGCACCTGCCATCGCATCCACTGCTGTTGCGCTGTTGTACCTGCCGTCATACCCGCCCCTACTGCACCAACAGACTCGCCGCAAAACTCATTATGTACTAGATGACCGAGCGCTCCATGCATTGTAAATCGGATTGCACTGCGCTGCTGATCCACTGTTGCATCCACCGTCGTCCCCGCTGCTCCCGCACCATTGCTCCTGTTGCAGAATTTCCAGTACCAGCTGCAACATACCAATGGACCTTGTCCGTGGTGAGTCCGTTGCGCCAACCAAAACACAGCTCGCAGCCCGCCGCCGCAGACCGCCAGCAAAAAAATGGTGCTGAAAGATGACCGTACATGCCCCGTATGTCTAGCTCCCACGCACGCTGTGTGTATCGACCCCGGGCCGTTGCAATTTCGTGGTTCTGCATTCTGGGAGGAAATTCCAGGAACCCGAATTTCGACGGTGGCGGCAATGGAGGCGACGTCAGCCTCCACATTATTCTTGCTGTAGCGTACAAGGCTTGCTTTATTTCGTAATAAAACCTGTGTTTGAACGAAAGAAAAAATTGAGATGGATTCGTGGATGGAGGAGGCGCTGAATTTCGACGGCGGCGGCAGTGGAGGCAACGTCAGTGTCTACATTATCTTTGCTGTGGTGTACGGGACTTGCTTTATTTCGTAATAAAACCTGCGTTAAACGTTTGAACGAAAGGAAAAATTAAGATGGATTTGGGGACGGAGGCGCCGCCGGGCGCAATAACAGCGGTGGAGGCAGCGCGCAGCTCATTTATGTAAATGAATTGCTTCTTCCGTCGCCTCCTTTGACCCCTCTTAGGGGGTTTTAACTCATACAGAGAAATAGGCCTAAGAGGGGGTTTACGTAACCGCGAAGTCTCCCGCTGGGGTGGACTTCGTCTTTTTGCTCACTTTTCTCGCCCAGTACTTGGCCCTAGATCCTCTCATATGTCTGTGTCCCACTCTAAAAACCTTGCTTTTTTTGCTCGCGCTCGTGGTTACTTCCTCCTAGGAATTGGTGTGCTTCGGCTTTTGCTTCAAATGTCGACGTCGCCGGTTGTGGTCCGTGGGCCGCGGGCGGTAGTACATCTTGCACTAACTGTCCACCCGTAACCTCGTTATCAACCTGCATTTTTTGTTCTCAAAATACAGTGGCACTTCCAAGGCAGCACTCCACAACAGCGTTCTTGCTCAATCCATTTTTGCTCATCAACGGGTTATGCGCGCCGCAAAATCTGGCTCTGCACGGTCGATTACCGATCCCAAACGGTACGTCTATTAGTATATGTAACAGCGCAACTCGTCGTATACTTGTATAGAATGGCGCATCTCTTATCGGTTTCAGGCCATATGAGCTGCGTGCCGTGTCCACAAGTGTGCGGCACCAGCAAAATTCCCCCGGTCTGCACATCGCTGGGAGAAGAACAACTTTGTATTCTTCGCTATCTTGAGCAGAATCTTGACTAGGCCAATCACAGATACTTCCACATAATATTCACCGACTGTGCATATAAAATTTCAAGGTGAAGTCATATGCACAAGTAATATTGCCGCACGGTTGTTTGTGAATATGTGACTAAATGTGCTGCGCTGACCTGTGGAGCCAGTGAAAATCCCTTTGTACAAAACAAACCTCCGCTTCGCTCCGGGAGCCAGAAACGCCAGATGACTGCAACAGTAGATCTACCTAAACAAAGGACAGATCAAGAGTCGAAATTGAAGCTCATGTCGCCGTAGGTTCCTACCAAGACCCGGACAACACCCCTGTCTAACAACATGAAGGGGGAGCTTTATTTGTTGGTGTAAAAATATACATCGACAACTGTAGATCGACAACAGGGAGTGTTATCGCACTGAAGGGTTTTAAGCGACGTTTGACTTCCAAATGCCTGGGCAAGACCATATATAATTGAACCAAGTTAAGGGCCAGGAGCATCGATTACCGCAGCTTCGGAGCACCGGTGCGAAATGTTAGCGAGTAGTAAGTACATCAGGAAAATCCAAAATAGCTCCATAGACCATGGGGCAGTTATGGAAGGCTATGGGGGGCTATGACAGGCTATGAGAGCAGGACAGTGCAGTTATAGGAGGTTATGGGGGGTTATGACAGGCTATGAGAGCAGGACAGTGCACTATATTGTGCTATGGGAGGCTATAGTAGTCTGTGCATTCTGCTCTGGACATCTATGAAAACTAATCAATAATATTTGGAACTATGGAGATCTATCTGGAGCATTTGGGGCATGGGGAGATATCTAGGGCCCCAAATTGTCATCTCTCTTGTGTCTAATCTAACATTTCTTTTTTTGCAATCTAATGCTTGTTGTTCTCCTCAATCTAATACTTTTCAAAAACCTTACATGTCCATCCAAAAATACCCCAAACCAAAGTTGTAGAGCTCGTTGAGCCCTACAAGAAGTGTCTATGGCAGTTTTATGATCCACAGCTTCTTTGGCCCACAAAACACAAAATACTTTTTAAGAGAGGAGTCTTTTGAGTTGTTTATTGTGGTTGGACCTCCACCTGCCCCATGTACTGATCAGAAACTTATCCTATATAACCTTGGTAGTCTACTGGTTATGTTGCCTTCTCTTACATTTTGCCAAAGCGCGAAGGTCGCGCGTTCGAACCCTCCAGAAAACACATTTAAACAGGTTCTTTAAATTACATCAAGTCAATTCAATACACTACAGTCAGTTATAAGAACAGAAGCCAATACGAAATCTAATAAACTAAAGGTTGTTAAAGTGGTCACTAAGAAGCAAAAGGTTGTGTAGTATCTTTTTTTTTTTTCACTCTACTGTGTCTATCTACTATGACTATGAGCTGCTATGACCAGTATGGTTATGGCCACTATGATAGACAATACCTGCACTATGGTGGGCTATGACAGGCTATGAATTTCAACACACCCCCCCCACCTTTCCCTCCAAGCGGACCTTCTGCTATGACGGTTATGTTGTCTATGTCGGGTTATGGGGAGCTATCCAGCCATTTTGGATTTTCCTGATGTAGTAGCCTCGCGCCAAGACAGAGCCAACCCTAGAGATAGTGCAGCAGATTTGGGTTCAACCAAGAGAGAGAATAATGCTTGAGGACGAATAACTGGGTGAAAGAATGACAACAGCCGCCTTTATATACCAAGAATTGGCCGGGAGGACTACGTGGCCTCACGGCCGGTATAAGGGGAAAGAGCACAGCCGATTCGGAGTGAGCAAAATCTTAAAGAACCTATTCCATCAGGCGCAACTAAATTCGAATTATAGATAGATAGATACCGAAAATCCACATCTATCTGCGCTTTTTGCGGGGCGAAAATTCCGTCACTTGATCCCGCCCTAGATCTGACAATCAACCTTTCGACTTCCACCACAACCATGAGGGGCGCTTCCGTTTCCAGTTCCATCCCGTCCTGCCTTCGAATCACTTTTCTATACGGTACTCCTTTTACCATTTCCCATTCAACTCAGAATCTGGCGCATTTACTTGATTCCACAGGTCCGGCTACGCGCTTCGGATTTGCGTCTACCAAACGACAGCTACTTTCGATTTGAATCTACTAAGCGAGTTGTTGAAGCTGACGAACCACCAAGGTCAGATTAGTTCGAGCGTCCCTCCATTCTCAAGAAGACATCGCGGCTCACGGCTCACGGCTCACAGCATTTATTTCAGACTTTGAATTCGACCCGACTCTCGCTCAACTTGATCTGTGCGTGTCGCGGCATGGTACCTGCACAATTCACCGCCGCGTTACAGGGTCCGAAATATTGCATATCGTGCGGACCCTGACGCAGAATTCGCACTGGGGGCAAAAGGCAACGCATATGGGCCATCATATGCATTCGCTTTTGCCCCCAGTCAAGTACGCAACTCGCGACCCGGCACAGGCACGCGAAGTAGGGGTAAAAGAGATTATATTCAAACATGCTACTTACTTACATGCGCGCGACGACGAGCTGGGTGCGTACACTATGTCTTTCCTTCAAACCCGCTTTTGACTTTGAATGTGCGCTAACACCGACAAAGTCAGAGCAGACTTGACCCGGGGGTGGGTTTTTGCTTAGCTGCTCGCAGTGTGACGCCGGACCGTTCCCGCGCACTGATGCACGCTCCACCACCCGACTCGGATGCGAAGAAACGAACGAGCTCGCCGACGTGCAAGGCGTGGCCCGGGCTTTTTTCGAGTGGTCATTCCTGTGGATTTGTTAGCGAGAGGCGAGGACGTGGTGGACATAGTGGAGGCGGACGGGAGAGGCCGCATGGTGTACGACGCCGGCAGCGCACCCCGCGCGCCTCTGGGCGAACAGGGCGGCATCCTCATGTCTAGGACGCCGACATGAGTACGGGCTCGATGGGTGTAGTGACAAATACAGTCGGAAGTTCAAGTTGGTGCAGCGCCCAAGCCTATGAAAATGGTCAGTGAGTGCCAAGATGGTGTTGTGTGTGCGGACGACGGACGTAACTCAGGTCGTGGGTGATGGACGGTGCGTCGGGGATGCGGCGGCGGCGAGTTGCTGGTAGAAGCGCGTCGCAGATGGCGAGTGGCAAGTGGGGCAAGGTACGACACGGGTCTCGAGAAGCCTAGCGGCTAGTCTGCGCAAGTGCGCGGCGCGCGCTGTGTAGTATGTAAGAGTAACGTCGTGGCGCAGTATCCCGTTTGAAGACCAACCCTGGCTGAAGCGAAGACACCGAAAGCAATGAGCAGAAGATGCAAAGAGTAGCCAGAAGTTACGTACCTGGTCTGAGCTGCACGTGCACGCGAGATGGTCCCTGTCGATAGGGAGTGCGCGCCGTCGTCGGCGAGGGTGGGTGCGTTGCCTACACAGACACTGAGTAGTATGTCTTGTGAGCTGTGGCGGCACTTGCGATACGGGGCTCTTGACGGCATGCGCATGTGGGGCCAACGCGGAGGCGAGTCGCAGCGAATGTCCTGAGTGAAAGGAATCAAGTCAGCAATGCGGCGGTGTGAAATCGATACACGACACACCTCAATCCCATTCGCTGCGCTCGTTGACCGAGTGGAAGGACCCAAGCCTTCAGGGAGCATGGGATTCCGCCATGCATGCTTCGAGCTTGCTGCAAAATGGATGTGCTCGAAAGCAGAAAGTGAGTAGGCTTCATATCAACGCGTGAAAAAAGGTCGCGGTGTGCAAGCAAGGGCCCGTCTTTTCTCTCCTTCGGATATTCGATCCGATGTCCGAGTTGATGTCAATTTCGTCATGCCTGTGACCTCCTGTGTCCACTACTACGGCAATCCATTCGATTCAGCAGGAATTCTTTGACTCCGGGAACCAGATCGTACAGTGCACAGACAGCCCGCTTGAAATATGGACCAGCTACTTTTGTTACAGGGATCTGCGGAATCGCAATTGGTTTTGGTGCCGCCCAATTTCTTTCAGACACAAACGCCTCGACGACTCCCCACATGTATGGAACTGCGACGGAATTCAGCCGGGCTATTGACAATATGCGGAAGACCTTTTCGACGCGGCTGGGGGTGATATCCACAGATCCTGACGACCTCAAAGTCCACGGTCTGTCAACGAACTCATATCACACAGGTATTATGGGATATCTCGCCAAACGGAATTGACAGATGATGTGTTTTCTTTGTGGCATGTTTTCAGGCGTCGACCACAGCGTGGTTGTGTATCCGGAATCTACCGAGGACGTGGTTGAGATCGTCAAGATTGCTAATAAATACAAGATGCCAATAACGGTTCATCGTCTCTATGGCTGCGCCGAAACCTTTTCTGACGTTCTCCTAGCCGTATACCGACCCGCACCCCTCCAACACCCACCGACCCGCACCCCTGCCCTGCCCTGCCCTGCCCTGCCCTCCCTCCCTCCACCGACGCACGCTCATCCATCTCGTCTCGCAGAGCACACTATCTGTCGCACTTGGGTACGGCGGTACCCCACCTCGACGGACCGTGTGTTCCGCACTGTCTGTCTGTCTGCCAGCCGACCCCGCCCCCGCTTCAGCACAGACGGGATGGATGGCGCGAGACCCACACCCACACTCACATTTTCTCATCCCTCTTTCCCTCTCCTCCCTGCACAAAACGCCTCCCCCTCCTTCCCTCAACACCACAGACGGACACCGAGCACCGAAAGAAGGAAGAAGGCAGAAGGCAGAAGCTCAGAAATCCCCCTCCCCTCCCATGCGCTCGAAACGCAGACGCACAGACCCCGCTGCGATCCAGGTCCGCATCGCAGTCCACATCCATCCGCACCCTAACGGGACACGGACCCGGACACGGATAACGATAAAAAATGCGACGATCCGCCGACCCTGCCAAGAACTAGGCATAATCTATATACCCATATGCCCATATACCGTGAAGGAGAAGACAGAACACGAGAAGACGAGAAGAAGGTGCAGGCGCCGACGCCGACGCGACCCTGCTCGGCGCTGTCGCCGCGACGATCCGCCAACCCTGCCGTCGCGACGATCCGACGACCCTGCCAGAGCCCGAAACATACACCGCGAGCGAGCGAGCGCGAAGCCGAGAAGACAAGAAGGAAGAAGAGGCGCCGCCCGAGCCCGCCCGACATGACGCGAACGCACCCTCCCCGTCGATGGCGATGGCGATAGAGAGCGCATGACGCGACCCTGCGTCCCGGCAAGCGCCCAACCGGATGCCGGAAACGAGACGCCCGCCCGCCCGCGTCAAAGTGGTCGCGACGATCCGCCGACCCTGCGTTTAACGCAGAACGTATAACGGCAAGAAGAGGCACATGGTGCCGGCGGACCAGCAAGGTACCAACATCTCCCGACGGCGAGAAAGAAAGGAAGGAAGGACTGGGTGACGAGACGCAGACGCGGACGCCACTCCACGCGCAAACCCAACACTTCCCGACGGCAAAAGAAAGGAAGAAATACACTGGATATGTCGGAAAAATATTTTTAGCCTTATCAGACGGCAGTCTGATAAGATCATTATAAGAGCCTTGTCAGATCGACACGAACAAATAATGCTGTTGTCAGTCTGGCCCGCCATCTCATAATGTTGGGAGCTGCTTGTAAGGGCCTGATGAGTTGAAAGCAAATTTATTATTTGGATACCCAGAAGCATTGTCGAGTGTAGGCAATAGGCAAATTGTGTATTGCGATTCAAATATACAGAGTAAATACAGCTATTGCGTCCGAACGTGGATGCGATCTTGCGCTTGCTTGAGTTTACGGGGAAATTCCGCATGGGACTCTGCCCGTTGTATGGTGCGGACAGCAATCTGCCGTATCGGTGAGACTAGTTAGAATAATTACAAGGGGAAGGGTGAAACGGGTGGGACGCACAAGCACGCGCGTGTGGATCCCGAAATCACGTCTACGGCGCGGCGTGTGCACAGGGTGGTTTTAGTGCGCAGCGAGTCGCGTGCGTGCGAGTACGGTAGGGAGATAGAAGTCGGATGGCGCGTTCCGTAGTTCGGAGCAGGCAGCTGGATCTCTTGAAGGTTGCGCCGCATTTGACGGGACTGGGCTTGCGGCTCGGACTCGGGCTCGGGCGCGTTTTTGCGCATTGGAAGTGAGTGACCCGTAGGTGTCGGCTGTGTGGTTGGGCTTGAAGTTGTTGATACCCTCAGTGAGACGAGAGGTGGGAAGAGAAAGAGCTGACACTTCCATTTTGGGATTGACAGATCGGTGAGATGACGTCACGACACGAACAACGCGCGTGTTTCTAAATTCTCGTTCTTGACCGTGACCCAGTCCTAAGTCGATGTATCGCAATTGCCAGCATTGCGGAAACCCTTTCAAACCTCAAGGCTTCGCAAACCACAAGAAGTATTGTGCCCAAAAACAGAAATCACTCCAAACTGAATCGGACGATCGCACTTGCAAATATTGCGGACAATCCTTCACGACTCCAGGGATCGGGAACCACGAAAGACATTGCAAACGAAGAGAAGCTCAAAAATTGGATGACGAAGCTCATTTAAAGGAGATCGAAGACCGTGAATGTACAGTTTCAAAGGCTAATAATCGAGTTTCCGAAGCTCACTTATGAAATTCACAGTATCGGATTTGATCAACGATTTCGCTCGCAAGCAGCTGCCCTCAGAGAGGCCAAGACACAACCCAGCGATACCCCAAGACAACGATGTGAACGAGTTCCCCGAGCTCACAGGTAAGATGCTGGATTCAATGGAGCCCAACCTCAAAATATAGAACCTATCCATATAGACACTGATTTGGAACCTCCTGCTTCCCATGACGCTGCTCAGCCTCCGCAGAATGCTGCTCCAGTTCCGCGGCTCCTGCAAACCAGTGACATTAGACGTGTATTTCATCCTCATGCCAAACGACCCGAAGTTACAATGAGCTTCGAGGATTATCGGGCCACTCAGGTACCCCCACAGCGGCGAAATCCAATCCATAAAAAACCTTGGGCACCTTTTCGTACACGGCTAGACTTTGAAATTGCTGAGTTTGTGCAGGATGCCATGCTCAATAAAAATCAAATCAATGTCCTCCTCTCCCTCATCCAACGTTGCTCTAAAAACCCTGAAGGTTGGACCTTGCAGAGTCAGGCTGACCTAGAGAAACAATGGACCTTTGCATCTGAAATATGTACCGAGGTAGGTTATCATTCTGATTTTTCGGTTTTCTTCATCTCATGCACTTGGAGTTTCAACAATTCGAAGTTACAGTACCATATAAACAAGAAGAGCGGAAATTTGAGATGTACGCACACCCACTCTGGCGCTGGGCCATGGATATAGTTCAAGATCCCCATCTGGCGGACTTCTTTGTCTGGGATGCGGAACAGTGTTACCTTTTTGATGGACAAAAATGGAAACACTTTTACACAGAGCCATGGACAGCAGCGGCCATATGGGATATCCAGGTAGGTCTCGTGTTTTCCCCCCATGCAGGAGCTGACATTCAAATCTCAGTCGAAGTTGCCAAAGTCTATTGACAACAAACTCCTTCCATTTATTATATATGCCGATAAAGCGAAATTGTCATCCTTTGGTACTCAGAAGGGTTACCCTGTTGTTGCTCGACTTGCAAATATGGTAGTGAGCATTCGAAACAGCTCTGATTGGGGAGGCGGCCAGATTGTGGGCTGGCTTCCAGTGGTACGCTGTTTCATCTGTCTGATTTTTCCATCTAATAGTGTTTGATTCCTTCACTAGGTTGATGAGGACCCTGCTGAAACAAAGAAACCGGGTTACGTCAACTTCAAGAATGCTGTCTGGCATGAAGCATTCTACAAGCTTTTAGAAACCATTGTAGCAGCTTCCAAGACAGGTCATGCAATTGAATGCGGGGATGGCATGCTTCGAATTCTTTATCCTATGATTTTGATTTTGGCTGCAGATTACGAGGAAGCGTGCGTGTTATCTACCTTCATCTTCTGTGAATCACACAAATTTTGTAGTTGTGTCATGGCTCTGATTCGTGGTCTGCGTGCATTGTACCCCTGTCCAATCTGCTATGTGAAGAATGAAGACCAGCCGGATTTGTCCAAAAAAGCTGATCTCCGCACCAGCAAACTGTCCCAAGATACTGTGGCAGAGGCCAGAACAATGACCGCAGAAGGACGAGATAACCTGCTCCAAAGCCATGGCCTTCACAATGTTGATGTAAGTTTCCAGATTGTTCTGAACTAGACAGCATCTCATTCTCTCGCAATTAGAATGTTTTCTGGAATGTTGCTTACTCAGACCCTCACCAAGCTTTGTCGTTCGAACATCTCCACAGCTATTCATCTGGGCTGTGGGGTAGACACTTGTTTGATCAGATTAAAAAACACACTGAGCAACTTGCTGGGCGCCAGGCTGCAGAGATAGATGCACAGTAAGTTTTTCTCATTTAGCAGATCTACTCATACCAAGATATTTGGACAGATTTTCATCTTTTCCATGGTGGCGCAATCTCAACCATTTTGACTCAGTGATGTCGACTGCATTCAATGACGCCACGAAACATGAAGATATAGCAAAGATGATTGTGTTGACTGCTCACAATATCCTTGAGCGACCGATAGACCAGCTCCTTCTCCAGCTATGCCGCTGCTACCAAGAGCTTAGCTTGTATGTGACGATGAAATTGCAAACAGCTGACAGGATCTGCGATGGGGAAAAGGCATTCGAGAAATTTGGGCGTCTGTTGAAGGTATAAACACATGCTGAACAGTTCTTTGCATTGTTGACAGTCTTCCTAGATCTACATTGAGAAAACCAGTAAAACTCCGGGTTTAGAGGAGAAGAAATGGAACTTTCCCAAAGTTCATGCGCACCAACACGTCTTCGATGACATCCGCCGTAAAGGTGTTTCAAGAAATTTTGGAGCCAAAATTGATGAAGTGGTGCACGGGCCCGTTCGACAGACATATCAGCGACAAACAAACTTCAAGAATATTGCGACCCAGGTAACACCAATTCAAACAGCAGAAATACACTCATGTGCCATAGATTCTCAAGTCTGATCACCGCACCTTGGTTGGAAAACACATCCGGGATCAAATCAATGATCTTGATGAAATTACGCGGCGCGAGTGGGAAGCCCTCACTGCCCCTGCTGCCCTCAATCAAGAAGCAGATGAAGAGGATAGTAATGCCCCTGGAGACCTCAGTGAAAAGATAGATAATGTGGCCTTGGGATCAAAGTTGCCACCAATCTCGTTTGAAGAGTTGGAGAAAAAGATGAAAGCTGATACAGCTTTCCACCGTTTTCGACTGAAGTTCTCAGAATTCTTCACGTCTTTTTTGTATGTGTACGAAGGTCAGCTTCCAGGTGGCCAACCTGTCAATTTTAAATCCACAGATCAGGTACAATTTAGCAGCTCCCCTTCAGAAGTGATTGACCAATGTTTTCAGATCATGCCATACCGATTCCTGAAGATATTTTACCAGTCTCTCGACGATTGGTCTGATGAGGCAGATTACCTTCGCTGCCATCCAAACTTTCACAAGCGTCCCAGATTTGACGGCGCTCTGGTCTTGACACCGACTGGAAATATATTTGTGCAGCTAAGACACGTCTTTGAAGTTCTTGCAAATGGCAAAACCTATCCCTTCGCCCTGGTCCAACCCTTGGACTCTCCAGTTGGGCAGATTCCAGCCAAGGACAAGGCCTTGAAGCTTTTCCGGGCTCGGGCCAAACCAAGACAGGCATCGGAATTCATTCCGGTGCGCTCAATCATTCGCGGGGCGGTACTGGTTCCAGATTCGGAAAAAAATAGGGATTTCATTGTCATGGATGTTGTTGACGGTGATATGTTCTTGAGACTCCAAGATATGTATCAAGCTAGATTTGAATAGCTGTATTTTGGTACATGAATCAAACATGATAAAGAATAGAAAGCAAGCAAAGCCTGAGAAGCAAGGAAGGCTAGACAGAGTCCCAAGTACTACAGAGTTTCAGTGGAAAACACGAGCCAGAGAACACGCTACTGGTAGAGCGTTGACTCTCTTCCTCCATCAGACGCGTCGCTTGGAGATGCCTTGTCACCGTCACAAGCCATCACGTGAGTAGTGACTGTACGCGGTCAAAAACTCACTGTGGTGAGTTTTCTTGACACGCAGCTTACTTCAAGACAAAGTCGTCCATTGGAATTTTTATCCAGAACTCGTACATCCCTGGGCCTGAAACACTCCTCTTGTTGTCTATTTGCCTCGGCGGACTCGACTCAGACTCAGACTTGCCGCTTGCTTGCTTGCTGGTGTGCCCAAGAATCAGTACTTGGGTCTGGGCACATCCTAGCTTGCAGGTGGCATTTCACATTTGCCTTTGTCTATCTTCTTGCATGCAAGACACGTCTTTCGTTCAAGTAAGCACGTTGCGCTTGTGTATCCATCTTTCAAGGTGAAGCTGATCCAATCTTGCATGTAGATCACTACCACCACCACCACGGTCTCGATTCGAGGGACCCCCGTCGAAGGAGTGTCGGATGGCGCACCCCCGATCCGCACGTCCACACATATCGCCAAGACAGTCCCGCTGCTCAGGATAATCCCAGTCTGGGTCCAAGTTGGGCTAGGCATGGAAAGGTAAGCTTCAGTGAGTTTGTCTATTCTTTCGAATTAAAGCGCAACAGAGCTACCCAGACGATTGTTCTGTCACTCGAGCTTCTCGTCGAACAAATGGTGCACGGCTGACCCAACAATCTCGACAGTCACTGAATGGGACGAAATCAAAGACCAAAGTCAGTTCTTCCTGGTACATTTGCTGCGTTCGCCACTCGAAACACCGATACTGAACTTCTTTTTGACAAGTTGCTACATGGAATGTCAACACCATGGAGATTCTTGGCCTCTTCTGTGGTGACACGGTTATCGTATGGTGAATACCTTCGCATTTGCTCCATTCGATGTGTTTCTGATTCATTGGATCAGCAGAAAGAAATGGCGCGACTCATCTGCCTTTCTTCGGGTGGCGTCGAGGAAGTCACATCCAAGGTCGCCAGCAACATCTTGCGCGTCAAGCTCAGTGACCTCGTCGGCATGCCATGTCACAACATAAAATATGGCAAGCGGGCCCACATCCTGCCGTTCGACCACTCCATCGAGGGGCTGAGTGGCAACATTTTCGATATCTACCTCGAAGGTACCTATTTGCGCTCAGTCACTGGGAACTGCTGCTTACCACTATGTATAGCATACCGACCGGTTCACAAGGGCGACATCTTCCTCGTCCGCGGAGGCATGGGGACATCCGAGTTCAGGGTCATTCAAACCGACCCTACTGAATTCTGTATCGTCGCGCAAGATGCCGTGATCCACACCGGCAAGTGCCCTTGTGCTTCGCGTATTTCTTTGTTAACGTGCTCCAAACAACAGAGGGTGAACCAGTCAAGCGCGAAGACGAGGAGTCAAACCTTCCGATGTCGGTTACGATGACATTGGTGGATGCCGCAAACAGATCGCCCAAATCCGAGAACTCGTCGAGCTACTTCTACAGCAAATGAATTCATAAACAACCCGCTGACGAGAGCGGTGCACATCGGACCTGCTGTGGCCACCGCTAATACACTCAACATTACCGGAGCCCCGAGACATGCCCACACCGCTCCACAAGCAAGAGCATCCGTCACGCCTCCACTGAGCGCCAACAGCGATGAGGAGATTGACGAGTCAGTCAGTTCTCCCCTCCGCCCAATTAATCAACGTGCACGGAGTCACCAGCTCGTGGTTTCCGACGACGACGAAGGAGCATCCTCTCAGCCCGAGGATTTAGATGCTGGTGTTCGTCCAGCGGATCTGCGCATGGGCCTGGAGGACCGGTTGAAAAAACTCAAGGTTGCCGAGTTGAAGACCATCCTTCAGGATGCGGGGCAACAACCTCCACGCCCCAAAGCAGTCAAAAGCGAGCTCATTGCCAGTGTCATTGCCAGCGACGCTGCTGTTCATGTTTGCTTGACCAGATTCCCCGTTTAGCCACAGATTTGTCATTTTATTATGTACATTAAAACGTAGAATACATACCTACTTTCTTGGAGAGAAATTAAATGAGTTTCGTTCGCTTCCTTTGTTTGGAATTGGTGGTGCTTGGTTCTGACACCTCGGTCCAAACAACCTCGTCACTTGATTCCGCCCTCATCCTCGCCACAGCTCGCCACACGGAGGACCGCAATGCGCCCGTATTTGCACCGTCGTCCTCGCTCGGACGATTTTCCACCTCTCATCGTGATTCGTCTACCAGCTTTGGAGAGCTTGAACGTTGCGACCAGGTCGGCTCCAGCCACGCCCCGCGGGATATCCAACAGTGCGGTGAACATCCTCAAAATCTCCGCCGTCTTCCGCTGTAACTGCGTCCACTATATCTGTCCATAAGTATCTCCATATATCGCTACTGCTCAATTTATTTGTCGGCTAATTTCTATATCATTTCTCACAGGGTAGGATTCTGTCCATATTTCAAGGCCCGATTTCATCACAGCTCCTTCCTCTCGCCCACCATGTCTGAATCAACCAACACTACTGCGCCTTTAGAGCTCGTCGACGGTGTAAGTATTGAATACCGTTGACCCACCTGATTCTAAATTCACCTTTACTATGCTCACCATCTAACTAGGTCAACGCTTTGGAGTGTCAATGCCAAGAACTCAGAAGGCTGAACAGTGCACTTGCCCGGGACCATGGCGAGCTGCATACTCGCTTTATTGCACTGGCTGCGGACTTTAAAGAGTTGGCAAAAGAATATGAGGGCCTATATGCTGAGTATGACGCTCTCGTTGACGACCACGAGGCCCTTGATACAAGACATGAAGTCCTTGCTACCAAACACCAGAGGCTTCGCGCTCTGCATGCGCGTACCATGTAAAGTAATTTTACTCGGCCTGCACCGCCCTTACTGACTGATCCTTTCTGAAGCACCAGGCGCCCCAGAGAGCCCCCCGTCAATCCTGCACTATCATAAGTAGTACCAACTTGACGAATACAATCCTTTGAGCTCTCAGCATCTGCGTCCTTGAGAATCTTCTGCAACTTGTACGTTTAAATCTGGACCCTGCCACTTTGATTCTCGGGAGGAGCGATTGATATTGACGCGACCGAGTTGAAGTTCAGGGGCTCTGATGCTAGCAATGCTATTCTGTAAGTGACTTTTAACCTCGCACCCACAACACAGTCAACGCGCTGACGTACCCGCCCAGAACGCGAATCCAGATGCGAACTTGAAGATGACTTTGCCAGAATTCAATGTGTCTTTACTCTTGAATGGGCCGCCAACTCCGTCGTTCAGAGGTGGGTGGGCCAACTCGTCTTGATGAATGCGCGTTTATTCCGTGTCAGAAAACCTGCGACCTCAATCTGACGTGTCAACAAGAAGATCTACCGTATTGGCTCTGTTACCGACGATGCCAACACGTCAACCGAGTCCGACGTCATGAAGAAACTGATCACGCCTATGGGTGGCTTCCCCCCACTACGGTATTGTCAAGAATGACTTCCTGATGCTCAAGGGCTCAATTCCTGGTACCAAGAAGCGCACCATCCGGAAATCTCTCATAGTTCACACATCGCGTCGTGACCTGGAGAAGGTCCAGTTAAAATTCATTGATACTTCGTTGAAGGTCGGTGTATGTTTTATGGCTTTTGTTTCTCATTCCTCTCTCATGCATGTTTTTTTTGCAGCACGGTGCCTTCCAGACGTTCGAGGAGAAGGCGGCTTTCCTTGGTGTTCTCAAGGTAAAGTTGCAGTGATTTTTCTTCCTTGTATCATATGCGTAGGCCATATCACCGACCCCATTACTTGTCTATGCTACGCACTGCTCGCTAGATTATTGTGTCTAAATTCAATGCACCAGCCTGATTTTTTTTTTTGAAGTCAATGGCGCGCGCTTGTTGCTCGCGTGATCGGCACGGCCAAACTCACGCGATACCATTCGCATTCTTGACGTCAACGGCATGAAAGCCCAAAAAGTGGTGACTGAGTGAGCCACGAAGGGAGAGTTTCACGTGTGGCTTGTAGGCTTTCTTCTACTCTATTTAGTTCTGGTCCTAATTTTCTGCTTGTGCAGGATGACCGTGGTTGATGATCAGAGTGTCTTTGCTGGTCCAAACAACCTCTTCTCAATCTTCGCGCTCAACTGCTATGTTAATTCAACGAGCGACGGGTCCTTGCAGATCGCTAGCGGAGTTGTACTTCGACTCCCCGGGTGCCTCCAGGTCTGGGAAGAGCACCATCGCGCACCTCCTCGCGGGCTTTACGCACCACAGCGAGGCGTCATCCTCGTCGATGACCCCACAATGACGGACCCACGCGCGCTGGATGTGGCGGTTGTCGGGCAGGGCCAGGTGTGCGTACTGTTCGACATGAGCATCCACAAGAATGTCGCACTGGGGCGTGGGGCACCAGTGGCGCGCACGGAGGTCGAGGCGGCGTGCCGGCGCGTGTTGATGCATGAATTCATCAGCGATACCATGCTCGGCCGCGATGGCGCGAGTCTTAGCGGGGGGCAGGCGCAGCGGCTGGCGATCGCGCAATCCGGACGTCTTGGTCCTTGGTGCGTCTTGTGTTTTGTTCTGTACAGCCAGCTTATTATCCTGTTTTATTTTCAGATGAAGCGACTTCAGCGCTCGACCCAACATCCCGCGTGGCGGTGTTCGATGCGGTTAGGTGTTGGCGCCAGGGCCGCACGACGATTGTCGTTACTCACGATCTGGCGCAGATATCAGGCGACGACTTTGTGTATGTTCTGAAGGATGGGTGCGTTGTGGAAAATGGCCCCTGCGTGGACCTGAACACGTATGTGGGTGGGGTCTTTGGTAGTATGGCTGTTTTGCCGGTCCTTGTCCAGCTAGAACGAGAACGGCGTCCGCTGAGTCCTATCGTCACCACGCCGGTGGAACACACGCCCATTACGCGCCCCCTTCCTTTTGGCCACCTGTCCCTGCCGACCCTGTCCTCCGCCCCCTCTGCGATGACTCGGGTTGCTCGGGTTGCCCAGTTCACGCCTAATGCTGCATCTTTCTTGCGGCACCGCACTCCCAATCCCTACAAGCCTCTCCCGCCGCCTCTCACCGTGTTCACCCAGCCTCCCAGCCTCCGCTTCACTCCGTCCGACCTTGTCCTCAACAAAGAGAAGACAACTTTCAGCAGCGACCTCAAAGTGCACGTCGCTTCCTCTCCGTCTTCACCCTCCCCTCTCCCCTCAATCTACGCCCTCCTCCATGAAATCTACCCCACTGTCCCACACAAGCCACTCGTCTTCCTCAGGCTCGCCGTGTGCCTCCTCAGTGGCGCCACCATGCCCATCTTCTCCATCCTCTCGCGCCTCCTCTTCGAGGTCTCCACTGGCGCATGCAACACGCATGCCGTCAACACATACGGTGTGCTTGTGCTTGGTACCGCCGCGCTCGACGGACTCCTCGCGCTCGGTCCTCCCCAATGGCGGTGGCAGGACAGACACAATGCTGATCCGTGTGAGCGTCGCAGCTGCGACGGACGAGCTAGCTGCGGTCACAGAGGTCACACCGCTGACAGTTGTGCACGCGCCGGGAGCGCTGCGCCACCGGCAGAGTAAGAGCAGCATCGCGTCAATGAATAAACCCGGGTGCGCCACACGCGCAAAGAATTTTATCAAATTTCAGCGGAAGAGCAAAACTCTGCTTGTGGATGGGCTGTGCCGTGAACCCTGCTCCCCGACACTCTCCACCTGCTCTGCATCAAACACACCCACATCAGGAAATCCGCGCAAACAGGTTTTGACTGCCACCATCCCCTGTCCGCGCACTCCCTCAAGGCCTCAAATCTCTTCAAGAACACTCAAGGATGCCCACGCCTAGAATGCTCTTCAAGGTTGTTTCCAATGCTCAAGCTCTCAAACTGGTCAAAGCTCGCTTTCGTGCTTGATTTCCTTTTGTTGTTCTCCCCCTTCAAGACTTCAAATCTCTCAAACGGCACCCTCAAGCAGCAGTCAAACCAGATTCAAGCTTCAAACTGTTCTCTCCACGCGTTTTCATCCACGTCGCGTCGTCAATTTCTGCGCCGCATCTATTGTTGGGAAGGTACTGCCGTACCTCAGGCCATTTGGTCTTGGGTGAACGCGGTGTACCGCTGGCGTGAGGTGGGGGCAGAGTGGAATACTTGGTAGATGCAGACGAGAAGAGCTTGGTATTGCGCACATTGCTGCTTGGTAGATTGTCTCCTTTATTCTGTCTTTGAATTGAATTTTTGGTGTCTATTGCATTGTATGAATGGTATTTTGTATTTATTGTCTGTTGTGGAATATGTGGGGATTATAGGTTTCTCGTGGCTGTATGCCCAACTGGCGAGACTGAGAGGCACATCGGAAGCAAGCCACAGGTGTCGCATAAAGAGTACTGCTTTCCTGTATATATAAAGCCATAATGGCTCAGTTGGTTTTAGCTAGCCTTTTGTAAAACACTTGGAAGGTCCGCGGTTCGATTCTTGTAACGCTCATTAAATAAATAGACAGACCGATAGATAACAAAACATAATACAGTAGGGTTAGGGTTACAATAAGTCGGTCAGTAACAAATTGAATGCAACTAATCAACCCAGTAAGCAAAGTAAGTAACAACAAAGTCAGTCATGGTCAGTAGCATAAGTAAAGAAGTAAAGAAGGCCACTATTACAAGGCAAATAAAAACCTATATTTTTGGTGTGCAAGACCGCTCCTTACAAGACATTTGGCCAACTCATAAGGAGCTATAAGGCCATCGCCTCTTATTGCCTCTGATACGGCTTCAACCATCTGACAAGTCAAGTCAAGGCTAATCAGGCCAGATAAGATCAGTTAGGCTTATCAGAACCGTCATCTTATCGGAACATCCAATCTTATCAGCGGGACCGTGATCTGATCGCCCCAGCCTTTGTTTGGATCAGAGCCTTATCAGGTTGGCCGCTATTACGGCCTGATGAGGCCTGATAGCGCCTTGTCATGCAAATTATAAATTTCCGACATAACGAGACGCGGACGCAGACGCCACTCCATTCGTAGCGAGCGGATCGGCGCGCCACGAAAGATCATCGCGGCGCGCCACCCCCGGATATACGACAAATGGGTAGCGGGTGACGGCCGCCGTTCTCCATAACAGGTAACGCAACGACCGCCCGCCGTGCGCCACTCTCCTCTCCCTGGACCAGCGGAGACAGCAGAGTGCCACCCACCCCCACTCTCCCTCGTACCCCCAAAATATAAAATAATAATCTTCGACGCTCACCTAACACGCAAGACCTTCCCGCCGTCCGAGCCGTGGCCGTGGCGGACGCGCAGCCAGTGGCCGCGCCAGTAGATGGTGTGCGCGTTGTCGAACGAAGATGACACGCGTTTTGCTCGCGCCGCCTGCGCCATCCTCTCCGCCCACGATGGTATTGTACGAATCAAGCCTGGTGAGCTCGGGGTCGTCCTCTCAGTCCTGGGCCTGTGCGGCGAGCGCGGCGCGGGTGGTGGTTTCGAATTCGCGGGAGCGCCACCAGTGGATGTATGGACAATGCAATGTACCCAGCCGTATGGGGGGGTACATTGCGTTAACGCCACAGCTGGGCGGCGCAGCCGGGTCGTGAGCTTAATGCAATGTACCCTGATCCGGTGCTTATACCCCAAAAGAGGCCGGCAGCCAATTCCCGGCTGGAATTCTCAATATATTGGTGAATAATCGCCGTAGGTACTGAGCCATCACAGTATTTATTCTGCCGCTGTCCCCTTTTGTTCATTCAACCCTTGCCGAGCACAAGTAATGCCACAAACTGGCCAAAACGAGCGTGTTTACACGTATTGTGAACACAAGCCGCCGAAACGAGCGTGTTTACACGTATTGTGAACACAAGCCGTACCGAAGCGCTCACAAAATACCATCCTCCTCCTCCCCCTCCAGCCGCGCCTCCTCCTCCTCCGGATCCAGCTCATCCTCAAGATCCACCTCCACCGTCAAGCCCTCTCCCCCCACCGCCTCCACGTCGCCGTTCAAGTACGCATCTGCCTTGGCTAAAATGCCTGCCCACCTCCTTTCCAGGTTCGCACAGCGGGCGCGTTCTGTCGCAGCGTGCTCTGCTGCATACGCACGTCGACCCTCTGTCAGCTCCGCGCTCGCTCCCGGCAGCTCCTCGGCCACGAGGCGCTCCCACTCCCGCGCTGCAGTCTTGCCGTACGCGATTGTGCGTCGCATTTCCTCGCGCAGGAGCCGCACCTCTTCGTGGTTTCGCCTGGAGCGTGCCAGGGCTTTGCACCACTCAACACGGAGCGCTACCGTTGATTAGTTTCCGTATTATCCCACAGAGAATAAACCTGAGACTCACATTCTTCGAGACGAACGTCGTTTGCCGACTCTGGCGCCGCCTTTGGCCCCGCCGAGTACCAGATCCATGAGAGGCTATGCGAGCCCTCCCCAGCGGCCACGCCCGCTGCGCGCGCAACCCCGCCCTCGATGATGGCCCCTCCGATTTCCGCCCACAGCTCGTTCTGTGCCTTCTCTTCAGCGGTCAGCGCACGCTCGTTCAGGCCGCGTACGTCGTCGTCGGCGAGGATCCGCAGGCGTTCTTCCCACTGACCGTGATCTCGCAACGCCAGCAGTGCCGCCCGTGCGTACCGATAGCGAATTTTGGCGCTATGAATTCGAAGACTGACCAGGCGGAGGATATTCTGGCCGCGCGTCAACAACCCCTGCCCAGTGTAATTCCGTAGTTTGTAACGGTTGGCCATTGTGCGAATGTGCAGACCGGTGCGGACCCCTCCTAGCGCCTCGCTAGCTTCCCCATCCCTCATCCGTGCCTCGATGACCGCTACGCCCACCGTGCAAACCCTCGCGCGAATCCGAGGATCCTTGATCTCAGATGGCATGAACAAGCGAGTCGACTCCGCCAACTGCTCCCCGTCTCCGTCGTACATTCGCTTTTGCGTGTCCGACAGCACGTTCCGCAGCGCGGGCATGTACCAGTCTTGAATCTGCCGGAATTTGTGAATACGCTTGAGGAGCGCAGTGCGGCGTTTGGTGAACGCCAGCGTTTGCGTCGCGGTGGGATCCTTGATTGCGGATACGTCCACAGTCAGCCTCCGCCTTCCACAATGTGACATGTCAGTACCTCGCTCGCGACCGATAAGCCTGAAACGCACTGGGCTTCCTCGATCTCCACTCCCATGGAAATGAACGACCCCGGCGTGTGCTCACGCTCTACCTCGTCGCCATTCTCGGTGCGCGTCAGTTCTTCTTTGGCTATTTCCAGCTGAATGTCGCGCAGAGTAGTGGCTGTCGGGCAACATGTCAGCCATTTCGTCAGCCGAGCTCATCTCCATGGAGCGCGTACCTTCCTCATCTCCCTCGAACGGCGATTTCTCCCCGGCCTTATGTTGCTTCGATTCCCACTCGTCCACCAAGGCCCTCCATCTCTTCACTTGCTCCGAGTTCTCCTCCTCTAATCCGTTGGTAAAAGCATCCAGCATGGCCTTGTGCCCTGCTGCTTCTATCATCGCCACTGCCAGTCGCTTCGGCAAGACGCGATCTGTCAATCACATCATCAGCGCTCTTGACAACCAGGTACGCCAGCCACTCACGCATAGCCAACAATCTATCGTAGTTGTGAAATCCGAAAACGTCCTCCAACGTCGCCTGACACGATCCTGGCCCCATGAGTCTCGTTGAGCCCGCGGCCCCGTTAGAGAATGCCCAGTTTTGCTCAATAGTTTCACCATGGGACTTCCCGGCGCCCGGCATCCAATGGAAAGAGAACGCGGGATGACACCGCTTGTTGTGGTCTGGCAGGTGAAAGTTAGGTATCTTCCACCACACATTTGACGGCGCGAGTTTGAGCCGCATGCGTTCCGGTACCGCAGACATCCGCGTCCAGAAGTTGATCGCGTACTGGCACGCGATGTCGTAAGAAATTATCAGCCACAACAGCTCGAATGCGATTAACGTCGCCAGGAGGATAAAGTCCATGTTGCATTGCCTGTCTGCAATCAGCACCCGAATCAAACTCGTTCGTGAGCAGAATTTGCGCACCTCTCCCCACATTGCAAATCCCCTATGCCGTTCGCGCGCCACATATTATGTCGAGAACAAGTGACGCCCCCGACGCCCGTCGTCCGCAAGCCCTTGGTGCGTTTCGTGTTTGCCTGGAACATCGCTTTGAAACCTGAACAATTCGATATTTCGGCCTCATCCACGTGTTTCGCGATGTGTGCGTTGTAGCCGTCCTCGCCATACCGCTTCACGAAGTACCCGCAACCGTCTCCCATGATTGGGTCGGCTGCCTCGGAAGAAACGCTGCGGTTCGACAACCGGAAATTGGCGTCTTGTGCGAGAAACAGGAAGTAAATAAATCTGCGCATTCAAGATTAGCCCAGTCCCGATTCTGCCTGCATCCCCGACACACTTTAAGGCTGCTGGCGCATTCTCCCATCCCTCCGGCAAGTTCCAGCCGGGTTGAGGACATGCTCGACAAGCGAGCGCCAATTCCCCCTGTTGCATTCCTCTCACGCTGTCAGCGCAATGACCCCGCTTCGCTCGCTTCTGTCGCTTGACCTCGCGCCATTGTCGAACGATGTGCATAAAAGGCTTGCGGCGGTCCTATCCTTGATCAATACAATTAACTCTTTTCCATCGAACAGGACGTACAGGTGGTTTGTCAAGTCCATCGTGGTTGGTGCACTTCTCCAGTCCTCGAAGAAAATCGTACGCAGTCAATTTCCCCAGACAATTGAGAGTTTGAAATAGCCGAAGCGTTCTGAAAGTCGCACAGGTGTTTGGCGAAGTGATCGTAGCTGGCCACCAACAAGCCCTTAGTAACTGAATCCGTCGGTCCGTCGAAGGAAGATTGCCGGTTTGACAACCGCAAAAATCGACACTGAGCTCGTGGACCCCGCTCAGGTCGTACAGGACGAAGTCGTGCGCCGCGGCTTGTCGATACGGACAGACGACGCCAGGCGGATGCCCAAGCTGAACCCGCAGGCCCAACTCCTGAAGCCATGTTCGCTTTCGCACAAAATTGGAGCCGTTCCATTTCTGTAGGTACAATGCATTAATTCCAGTAAGCTTAACCGGGGCAACCGGGACAACGCACCTCTACAAAATGGGTCGGGTGATGTGAATGCGTCGCCAAAATGCACCGCGTGCAAAACATGAGTTCTCCCAGGCATTCTTGGTCCACACAGCGCCACTCAGGAGTCCCCTCACATTCCCGAGCGGGGCATTGGCGTGTCGCATCAACGCAACGAGAGCCGGCGCAACGCGCATATGTGTTCGGTGTGCCGCGACCCTCACGCCGCAAGTTTTCCTCCAGATACTCGTCCACTCTCTGATACCAGTTCTGCAACGGTCGATCCTACATCACTTAATTAGCGCGGTTCCCAAATCATCCCATGTCACCGACCGAATTCGTATTGCGAACTCTCTTCAATACTACCGTAATACCAGCCTCGGTGGATTCCGCGGGAAGCGCTGCCACAGAGTCGTCGCCTAAGGCATACGAAAAAGATTCTGACTCGCAAGCGAGGTTGGTTGCAAGATCATCCGCCCAAAAATCATCTTCAGTTCTCGATGAGGTCCCGGACCCCTCCTGGACCAGTCCCGTCCGTAAACGAACCCGACGTCCGTCCTGAGTCGTGTGCGAAGCCGATGCGACGGTTCCAGCTATGACCAGTTGAGGAACTTTGCGTTTCGCCTTGTGAGACATGAACAGAGATTCAGACGAAGAGAGCAGAGCCAGATACACCCGTTTGCGCCGTACCCACCGCCAATCACGCTCCAATGAGCCTGACTCTCAGCGGGCACGACGCATCAGTAGACAAGAGCGGATGAGCGCCTATCAATTCGAGCGCACGTGCCTAATCTCAAAATAACACTTCCACCTCTCCCAACTCGCAGATGCGCCGACCTCGAATAGCCACTCACAAACGGCGGTTCCTTCGTCGTCACTGGGACGAATATATCCAATCCCGCTCCTGCCACTGCACCTCCTACTTTTTCCACATGCTCCTCAACAAGTACCTGGACATTTTCGGATTTACCGAGTTTCATGAGCCGTGGTATGGGGTGCCCGAGGATATCGACACACTTCCTCAACAGCAGGCGGACCGGGAGGTGCGGCAGCAAGTTGTCCACCGACTCACGATGGTGCGTACCCTCATAATGCCCATTTTGCCCAACTTGCTTACTGCAATATTTCAGCGTATGCGTAATTGGTACCGGTACAGTGATGGAGTGTAGGCCCCTTGACCGTCAACCATACGGAACTCTTTACCCCGTGGAAAATATTGTTTGTAGTTGTTCAGGTTTTAGCTGCGCAAGGAAAAATTTGACGAATGTTTGACACAACCAATTATTATTCTAAGATCACGTATAAAAAAATTACATGAATTGCCAGTCGTCGAAGAGGTTTTGTCGCGCCTTCTCGGCGGCCGTGCGACGCACCGGGCGTGTGGCAGCGGAAGAGATCCGCGAGCCTTCTCCAGAGTTAGCCGACAAGACGCGAGGGGTCTGGTTGATGCGATCGCGCGCGGCGCGAATGTGAGAAGGTGCCTTGCGTCCCGGGTCTGAATCGGCCTCGACGGCGCGCAAGGTGCAGGAGCCTTCGACTTTCTTGGGTACCGGGGGATCCTTGAGGGAAGAGCGCGGTCCCTTAAAAATCCTTTTGTGCTTGGGCACGGGCGCGGAAACTGACCAGAAAATCAATCATTGCCGGTAGCCGGTAGAAGCTATTCTCGCGTGCGTACCTGTCTTTGCCGGGACCCCCAGTGCCATGGTGAAGGTCGTGTTCTTCGCCTGCACCGCTGGACGCGTTCACGGAGGGAACAAAAAGTGGGAGAGGACGTATACGTACTGTGCAGTACAAGCTCTCCATGCGAATCCAGCACCCAAGGATTCACTGCCGAGGAACCGCGAAACTCCGCCATCGCAGGGGAAACCCACTTGTGTCGACCGTTGGAAGTATCTGAAATGCGGAGAGCTTGGTGCAGGGATGGAGTAGTGAGAATGAAAATACCTGCGAGGGCCCTGCCTGGCTTCGCTTTGATCTGCTTGGATGAGCGCTCTCCAGATGTCATGGCGGAAGAGAAGATCTAGCGAATCAGAGATCACTTGACGCGTATCGCGTGTGTCCAAATTTGAGGCGAGCCGAGTTGAAACCACCCCAGGTCATCGTCGAGACAGCAATTAGCAAACGTACCGGTGCGAGACACAGAATCGCGCACGAATATGGCGTTTACGAATATATCGTGGTGGTGGATCGCAAGTGATGCACAGTGTTTATCACTGTTTCGTTACTCGCCTCCTGTCTTCACCTTTCTTCCTCCCTGCCTTTCATGTGGCCTAGCTCACCCGTGGGCAGCTCAATAGGTTGTTCCGGTGAGTTCACGGCACTCCTACCGCATTTCACATCGAGCCCAGACACCGTCCCGCGACAAGTATTGAGCGAAACCGCCACTTCTCGACCCCCCGCTCGTCCCGACATTTCTGAGGCAAGCGCGTTACACTGCGGGTCAGAGCCTATTTTACCACTTTGGTAGCTATATTTCCTTGAGTTTCCTAGTTTCTGTGTCGCCTCCCCTAGGTCTCGTCGTACTACCACGCCGGATAGTCAATGTAGTCAAAAACTATATTAACCGGATGTTATATGATATGTCGTGCTCAAAAAGACCTGAGTCTCGTCACAAACGCTACCGTCATGTCTGAGCGCCCAGGGCAGCAAAAATTTCGGGACTATGAAGTCCAATTGTTCCAATACATCGGTCCAACAACAGAGTGGCGCACTCACAGGCTAGCACCCTGGCCCATACATTGAGCTTTGCGAGATGACTGGCAGTCATATTGGTCTCAAACCTTATTCATGGTGTGTGGATTGGTCACAGAAACCCTTGGGCAGAAAAAAAAAGGCCATGAATAAAATTGACCGACCACCATTGTCTTATTCCATAGGACTTCTCGAACGAAGATTGCAGCCCAACGAACTTTTTCATATCTGCTAACTCTCATTTTAAATTCTGTTATTCTATGATGCACTGAACTAGTCCGACCCTATAGCGAGTATTTTGGGCGCCGAATGAGCCCCACGCGCTTCTACAAAGCTGAAAGAAACCAAGATCGTGTGCGTTAGGTAAGCCAATTAGGCCCAAAGAGGCAAGGCGCCTCTCTTGATCACATAGCCGCCCAGCTGATTGCGTTAAGCGCCTGCGCGATTAGCCTGATTCAGCCTATCTTGACATTCTCCGGCATCACCCGACCTTCATGCCCGCCGTCCAGCGTTGTGGAGACGACGAGGAGCGTCACCTGCGGCGGCTTGCCACTTACCGCAAGTATCGGCGCAGGTTAGTTTATTCCGTTTCCTCTCCGATTGGATCATGATTGCGTTGCGTAGCCATCTCGAGGAACACCGCAAGAAAACCAGGGAGAGAATGGCGCGACTGCGTGCAGCCGCCACGGATGAGCAGCGGAAGCGACACCGTGAAGCACAGTGTCGGTATCGCGAACGGTACGTTGCTGTTGCATTTTGCCATGCTTACTTACCTTTACCGTGATATAGTTTTCGAGAAACCATCGCTCATCGGGCCAGGCGAGCGGCCGTCAAGAAAAATGCAGAAAAAGGGAAGGATACTGTGGCACGCCCCAAGGCTCGCCAGTATTGGTCAGACCCTGAGTTGGTGACGTCGGATGAGGAAGAGGAGGACAAATGGTAAATTGCATATAGTACATACATTATGTATTTAATGCAAACCATTGGCCTCGAGCCGCGTCCACTCCAGCTCGTTCTTGCGGGACTCCTCGGCCCAGGCGATCGCCCTATTGATGGCTCTCTATCGCCAGCCGTGCTCGCCGCGCAGCCTTGCGCTGCCGCTGGCGTTGCCGCTTGCCAGGGCTCTTGGGGACGAGTCCGCCAGTCCACGGAACGGGGGGTGGCCAGCCCGCGCCGGGATTCCGTCGCCCACCCCGTAGAGCCCCATCCCGGGACAGGTTCCAACGGTACGGTTGGGGGAGGCGGGGGTGGGGGCGCGAGACGGTGGCGCCACGCCTGGAGCCGCCATGGAGAATGTCGGGCAGAGCGGTAGCCGGCAATCGCCTTTGAGCACGCTAAACAGGTTTCAGTTTTTTTTCTCTGGAGTACGAAGGCATGTGGACGGACCCATCTGCACATCCCGGGCATCCCGCAGCGCCAGATAATCCTGGAGGCAATGTACCTTGCATTTGCACGCAAGAAGAAAATCCCGCTGGATTATGCGGCATTCCACAAGGTAAGACACCTCTGTTTTTACAATCAGCCAGGTTTTTAGAGCAGTGCGAAACGAACCCTCCCAAGAGTTTGTGCGCACAATTGACCACATGTCCGGTTAGAGAGAAAAAGGTGAGATAGAAAGATGGGAGCACGTGGCGCACTCACCATCAAAATGACTTGACGTCTCCTCATGTCCACGCTCCCTCGTACCAACCTCAGCGCCGAAGAGGTGATCATGGACAGTCGCCCGGGGGGGCGCGACTCGCGTTACTATTGCCTGCCCCCCTTCCGCGGCAGCCCCAACGCGCCGGTGGTCTGACGCAAAGGAAGGAAATTCGAGTTCTACCTCGTATCACAGGGACACATTGTGGGGGTGTTCGACGATTGGTGAGTCACTTCCTATCGTTCTCGAGGCGTATTTGCAACTCACTTTCCCTAGGCTTGAGACCCAGGCTAGCATGAGCGGGTACCCGGATAACAGTTTTCGCGGCTACCACTCAATGGCGGAGTGTATCGAAGCATGGCAAGCTTTATGCAGGTGGGGGATCCACCCGCACGAGGTGGATCCTGAGTATGCCACGGGGGCGGATGCAGTGGTGAGCCCGTCGCCGGAGGAATCGACCACGGCCCTCGTCAGTCCTGGAAAGTCTGGCACGATAGATCTGTGAGCGCTCGTTTTCTCCGTGCGAGAAATTCCTGAACGCAATCACCTAAACGCACTCATCTAGGAAACACTTTTGTTCCCCCCCCGCCCGTCAAAGTCGAGCCCTCAGAAGGGTGCGACGCCTCAGAAGACAGCGAGCCCTCAAGCGGCAACCGGTTCTCAGAGGGCCGACGACCACCTGAATTTTGTGATCCGCGGTGGGGGAATTGTGTCGAGCAGCGCGTAAGTGGACATCGCGTCTTGGTTGGTCTTCGTGGCTGATCGCGTGCAGGCGCTGAACAGAGGAGCGATATCGGGAGCTACAAAGCCAAGGAGAGGAGCCCGATCTCCTCTTGACTCGCAGCCTGGAGGCCGCCTCCTTCTTTGCGCTGGACGACGGGGAGGTGTAGGGGATCAATCATCTGTATGTTGCGCTGCTGTGTCGTTGTTTTTTGTGGGCCTTGCTGCAAGTTTCTGTGTATTGCGAAATAAAATTGAAAATAAAATTACTTGGGGACAAAATTGATATGCGTGCAGAATGAAAGAATATGGCCCCTTGTGGACTCGTGATATCGGAAAGGCGTTCGTTGACTGATGGGATCTCGTGCGACGTGCGCACAGAAATCTCGAGCACGTGAACTTTTTATCTCCCGTCTCGAAATGGCGCGCGCCGGAACTGCAGCACGAAAACGCCAACGCGAGGGCAAAGAGCCCGCGAAACCGGGGAAGAGGGGCTGGGTCCACGGGTCCAAGCTTACCTTTTTCCAAGCTCACCGCGAGGCATTCTTGGCGGCTGTCGAGACCAAAACCACTTCGGCGTTTTATAGCCGTGTCGGGGGCCTGTACTTGAAGAAGTATGGGTACCATACCAGTTGGGAAGAAGACTTGGACGAAGGCCAAGCCGTGGCCGACGACGTCGATCCTGACGAGGATGTCAACGGCCTGTCCGCGGAGGAGGCCACATGGCGCGCAGAATATTTCAAGAAATTACGTGCGAAGATTGGTGTCTGGTATAATGCTCAGTACGGCGGCGGGCAGAACAGGGCGCAGAAAATAAAGACCTTTAAACAGCTATTTGACCAGAGGGCGCTGGAGCCGCCGAAGCCTACGAGGCCGCGCGTCCTACAGTTCTACTCCGGGCTTTTTTACCATGAGCGCATCAAACCCCGTGTGGACGCGCGCTGGATAGAGATCTGTCGGCTCAAACTTGAAAAGCCGCCCGCGCTGGTGAAGGTGCGCAATATCGTGACGAAGGAGGCTTGGGACTCGGAAACGCCGGAATTCCAGCGCGACGTTCTCGCGTCACTGGCCAAACAACACGAGAGTGCCCAAGAGGCCCATAAAATCGCGCTGGCGAAGGACGTGCCCTTGTCAGCAGAGGAGTACAGCATGTGAGTATGGGGTATTTTGCGGCATACAAATAATTGACCCTGTCTTTTCTAGCGCCTTGAATAACGCAGCCTTTTACCTGCAGCCTTTCGCAGACGCTGCCCATAAACAATTTGGAATGAATATTGCGATCTTGATGTGCGGCCCAATACCGGATCGTGGAGGGAGGATTGAGATGAGGAGGTGCGGACCCCCTACAAAGTGCGAAAGAAATCGTACTGATAATATTCATTTACTGCAGCGTCCACGCCGGATTTTCAAATGATCTGGTCCCGCGTACTTGGAATGACTTCGATCGCGCGGGGTTTGACGCTGTTCAGAGCAGTTTCGTGGTGTTCACACGTCATTGTTTCAGTAAGCAAACATTTAAATATTAATAGAGATCCGAGACTGACAGGTTACTTAGCGGAAGCGCAGTGCGAGGAGAGGGCATGGACTGATACATGCGGAGAAGAGGCTTCGACTTCGGGCGCGGGAACGACCAACCAAAACGATAGCGATGACGACAGCGAGGAGGAACACGAGGACGACGGCGTCAGCCACGACGATGTGAGCGCGCAAGGGCAGCCGGCCCCCCCCGGGCCGGTACTGCCCTCGACCGCGCAAGCGTCAGTGGCCCTGCTGCCGGAGCTGGCCTTGCCCCCGTTCCCGACGGTGTCCGCCCTTCCAAACGGCTTGAGGCTCAGCATGCCCTGCTCAACATTATTCATCGCCATAGGTCAGAGATCTCTCTGGAACTTCAGATGTGTCCGCTATCGCCACGATCCCGGGAAGCAGGTCGCCCAGTGCGCCGACGACGGGAGACCAAGCCGTACCCCTGTCTCCATTCGGACCTTCCTCGTACGGCGACGACTCGTGGACCGGACTACAGCTTGACGGGAATGACTGGTTGATAAACGGATACCCCGACCCTATTGCAGAGCAAGAGCTGGGGCTGGAGTACACCGGCCCAATCGTGGGGCAAGCGTTGGGGCTGGAGATAGCAGTGATGTCGAATGAGGAGAGTCTGCAATACATGCAGAGGGTGGCGACGATGTCTATCGACGAGATGAACCTGGAGACCGTGTTTGCGGAGGAGCGCGCGCGCGCGAGAGAGAAGGCGGCGGACGAGAAGAAGGCAGCGGAGGACGCCAAGCGACCACGCCCAAAGCCTAGGTGGCGAGGGGCGGAGGGGCAGAAAGACGAAGGACTGCCGGACGAAGAAAAAGAACGCGCGGGGGGGGGAGATCGGCTCGAATGAAGACGAGGATTCACCGCAAAATCAACAGGAGGAAGAAGAACCCGTGGGTGAAGGAGGTGTATCCGGCAGCAACGAAGTCGGCAGCGAGGGGTGCGGTGCGAAGAGCGTTGAGGGAGATGGGGCGGAGGGCAGCGGCGACAAGCAGGGGGCCGTGTGGGAGCAGGACACGACCGAATGGTCGGAAGAGCTCAAGATGGTGTTCGGCGCGTTCCAGCGTGTGAAGCAATTGGGGGGCGAAGCCTGGGAATTCTGCGTGGAGAGTCTCATTGCGCTGGAGCGAGCGGGGGGCTTTGCGACGAAAGGACCGGTGCCGGTGCCGCAGGGCGATAAGGCAGTGCGACCAGAGGAGGTGCCCTACTTCATGCGGTACGCGCGCAAGTGGGACAAGATTGTGCCTCTCAAGTCGAGACCGGGCCCAATCACGACGCCTGGGTCCTTCGCAGAGCGGTGGTGGATCTGGTGGGCGCGTATCCAACCCCCCTCACGCGTACTGCCCAGCGGGAAATTTATAAAAGCATTTTTCACCAATTATTATTAGGTTGAAGTTGCAGGTTGAGGTTGAGGACGCATGCCCAGTTGAGCACTGAGGTTAAGTGATTTTGACAGGTTACACAGGCAGGTTGAGGTCCCAAATGGTCTATTTGAGGTCCAGTATGCTGTACAAGGCTGTGGTCATCAGGTCATGAGGTGGCTATTTGAGGTTGAGAACGCAACTTGTGAGGTTGAGAACGCGACTTGTGAAGTTGAGAACGCGACCTGCCAGATTCAGTGCTGAGGTCAAAGATTTAAGTGTATTAGGTATTTCCATGATCGTATCATGATCTAACCATGGTCAGACCATGATTAAACCATGGTTGAATGAGATCAAAACTAAGATGCTGCAGCTAATCACCACATTTCTCTTGATCAAGCCATCAACAAACACCATCAATTTTGATGCCATTCATTATTTTTGATCAGACATCATCAAATTATGATTTCCATCATTTATTCATGATATGTCATTTGCTTTCATGATTTATTGATCAGTCTAATGAGATCTGGATCGATAACAGATTCAAGTGAAGTTTTGAATATCTGAGTGATCATTGGGCAGATCAAAAAATATTAGGATATAGTACACGAACATGAGCAAGTGCCTGGGTCCATAATAATATAACATGAGTGTCTTCAGCCCTTCCAATGAGATGAGAAAATGTATCATACAAATCATTGACCTCCTCATCGGTCAGAGTTCCCATCGGGGGCTGAACAATAACCTGACTAAGATCAGGAGGAGGTCCAGTGTGCCCTACCCATGAGCTCGAGCCCTCTGCATGTGAGTTGTTCTGAGCCTGCGAGCGAAGCACTCCATCATCTCGAAGTCCCTGCCAGTCAATCCCATAGACTTCTAACTCCTCCTCGTCAAAGTTCTCTTCAGCCGCAGGAAGCTGATCCCCACGAACACCATTAACATACATATCAAAGACAAACATGTCGGTTGGGGAGCGGTTGGGAGAATTTCGTATCTGAATACGATGTTGGTTCCATGACTGGGCAAAGAAATCGAGCTGGGTATTGATAAGGCCAAGAAAGAGGAAGTGCAAAAGCCAAATATGAGCGACATTGTTGATGTCGAGCCCATACCGGACTTCCAGCAGGGTAAAATGGTCGCCCCAAGTTGCGCCAACCTGTGCAGTTACATCGACCCACAGTCGTTCAATGCGGACATTATGAACACTTCTAAAAGCCGAAATTGAAATCAGTTTTCTTTTTGGAAGAAACTAGGCACAAATTGAGTTACCGTCCCCATATATATGACCCTCTGCGGGCTCCACGGTGGGATTCCATCCAAGCAGCAACATAGAGATTTTCGGCACCATGGTCCCCACGCATACGCGATGGGATGCCATATACACCGGCAGCATCTAGAAATAGTTCCAAGACAGTGTCTGCAGTGTTGTTGTCACTCGCACGTAGCCCTGTTATAAGGCGGGAATATCCGTCGATGAAACCATGAATAACTATTCCCCAACGAATCAGACCTATGATGAGGAGTATGAGATTCCAAGTTGGTTCAGAAGGAAGCGAAAGCCTACCATGCTGGCCATCATGGTGCCAGAGAGAATTTGGGCCGAGCACACGATAGTCACGGCGCCGAATGCGGATGCGCTCAAATATTCGTCGAACTGGATCAATTCGAAGGAGAGACTGGCGAATCCGCTCGATCGGAACACGATGCCCGAGGCGGCGCAGCATTCCATTCAGCATGCTTAGACCTGCTCGTCGGTAATGCGTCCGCAAGCGAAGGAGAAGCATATCGAGGTCGTCATCAGATATATCTGATAAAGGCCCAGTGAATGAAGTAGTTGGCTGAGATGAGGCTGCGAGCTCTGCAACCTCGGGAGGGAATGAGCCAGTCGGTGGGATGGGGAGATCAGGATCAAGGATATCATCTCCATCGGAAGGACCAGCAGTATCCAAGGAATCATCAGCTTGTTGGAAAGGATTTTGCTGTGGTTCGACAATGCCATGAGCAATAAGAGCATTTCGCACAGTTGTCCGACCGACTCCGAGAAACCTACTGATGCTTGCAGTGGATCTCTGGCCATATGCCCATCGAAGAAAATCAGGATCAATATAAATGCGAGGCCGCCCAGGTCCATCTGGAGATATGGTTTGGACAAGGACTGGTCTGCCATGATGCGATGCATCAACAGCATCTTGATATTCGAGTCGGATGTCGAGTCGCATTGCAGCTAGACTTGTCTCCAATGTAGTGAATTCTTCAGGTGGGAAGATTGCTTGGTTCTGGATCACATTTTTAGGGATATTTATTTTCAAGAGTTGTATACTTGCTTCGGTTACAATGTCTGCAAATTCATCAAGGTCATCACCGAGTCGCGAGATTACAATCGCATCGGTCTGAGTTCCAACCAAATCGGTGATTGCAGCCTGAAAGCGATGGTAATGAGTTCTGAAGGCATTCAGAAGAACTTCTTGAGCGAATGAGCCAAGTTGTGGAAGATCCATGTGATAAGCGAGTGGTGTGGATCAAGAATTGTTGTGACATGTGACATGTGACCAAATCTTTCTCACTTCGCCACATGGCTCTAGCAGTCGCAGCAGGTAAGAATCTCACCCACTTTGATCGCTCTAAACTTATCTGTTTCTTTGCTCAAGGCTCACCTGCAGCAGAGCCTGCACAGAAAGTCAGCTGCCACATCATCGTCAAAGAGACAGCTGCACCTGATATTAGCCATGTCTTCGCTGGGCTCGAGTTCCCCATGTCTTTCCTTGTTGAAAGAGTTGGAGGACGATATTTGTGCACAACAGCTTTGGCATTATTGACCTGCCTGCGATCTCATGCTGCCAATCTTCTTGCTTCTCGCAATATTGCGATCGATCCTTCTATTTTGTCTGTGATACAAGGGTCCCATCCACTCGCTGCCAACATTATGGTCGCAACATCGAGGACCCTTGATTTTGCCAACCAAACCTATCGCAATTACCAGAATGGTTTTCGAGAGCTCGGTGGCCTATTAGGCTTTTCATCCACCATTCCACTCGCCGAGTTCGACGATGCCATTGATGTACCTTCGGTCACTGGGAATGGACCTGAAGCACCCCTTTTTTTTGACACCTGGTCTACCATGGATGTAGTTCCGAGATCACATTTCGTTCTCTTCTTCATCATCACACAAACTCCACTCTTTCCATTGATTTCGCTCCCACTGGGATACGATATACCTTCCCTTGATTTTGGTGGTGATTTTTCTCTTCCACCAGTCGAGAATGGACACCGAACCCCTGCCTTGCTTCACTCTACATTGACACCATCCTCGGCTTCTGTCTCACCATCCCGATCTTTGCAGCGACAATCACGCAGTCCATCACCTTATCCTACTCAAAGACACTCCAATGTGTCTAAAAGCGAGGCAATAATCGAAATATGCCAGTCAAAAATCACAGAGTTCGAAAGTATCCGGCCAAAAGCTCAATTTCGGAGCGGAAATTGCTCGACCTCGCTCGCATCGCTTGCTCGTTCCTTTTACTTCATGGAGCGGCTCATTGTCGGACTTGGACTTGAGCCTGGAGATCTCAAGTCTTCTCGCTCATTTACACTCCAGAATGGGAATATTGTCGAGTTGAATCTCGAGCAGGTTCTTGGGAACTTCGCCTGGACAGCCCCCACTTTGGCAAGAAGTGGAAACTGTACAAGCTTGCGAAGGCTATTGCCCTTCGAGCATGGAATGGCAAGTCTCAATAATCTTGTATAGCAATTTGGGCAATTTCTGATGGAAGCTCAGACCATACCGATGCTACACCCGAGCTGCGAAATATCTACCTGGGCATCAAGTTTTTGTGGGCCAAGAATGGCCCTCTCGATGACCTCAATATTCCATTGCCTTCACCAGAGGGACAAGGCGACGAGAAATGTGCTGCAGATCTCAAGCAAGTACATCTTGCTAAATGCCACACTCTTCACAACAAATATACCTCTGAATCCTAGGTATTCTATTCACCCCTTGTTTTACATTCAATTTACTTATAATGTTGCAGTCTCAGCGACCTTTCTTAACCTCATGGACGACATGACCCCTAGTATATATTTGCATAACTAGACTACTACCACTTTGACCCATTGCTGTATATCTTGCTAACTAGAATACCCTCTCGTCGCTCATTAATGTAGAATACTTAGTTCAGGCTTTTTAGATTACTACATACAAACCTTTAGTCTTATCAATCATAGATGTGATCGCGTGCAAAATACTGGATAAGATTGAGTCTGAAGTAGATTAGATCAAGTTGGACATGCTTGGACAATGAGGCACAGAATATTTATAGAGAACACCTGCTGTAGGCATGGCATCACAACACATGTAGAACACACCAACAATGAGGCACAGAATATTTAGAAAGAACACCTGCTGTAGGCATGGTATGATATCACAACACATGTAGAACACACTGATAATGGGGCACAGAATATTTATAGAGAACACCTGCTGTAGGCATAGTATGATATCACAACACATGTAGAACACACCGACAATGAGGCACAGAATATTTAGAAAGAACACCTGCTGTAGGCATGGTATGATATCACAACACATGTAGAACACACCGATAATGAGGCATAGAATATTTATAGAGAACACCTGCTGTAGGCATTGTATGATATCACAACACACGTAGAACACACCTATGACATCACAGAACACATGCAGTATGCATGTCCATCTTTAAGTATATAAGTAGTGTAGCCTGCGTCCTTGTACCCTAGTTCTTCTATTCCATTCATTTTACGACACTACATGAAGTCTTTTAAACAACGCGACACAGGCAAGACATCTGATAGCCCACCCATGAGCAAGAAAGCAGTCAAAGCAGCAGGTATAGAAAATTACTCCACGTACAAGTTCTTGACTCATAAATACTTTACTCAAGCGACAACTTACATCCACGAGCCTAGCGTTCTTGCATCACTTGATAGCCTACTTGCAGTCCCAGATGCTAGGGATGCACTGGTGGCATCAGTCACTAAAATTCACCCTGATCTCACAACGGTATGCTGCAGTCTTCTGTATTTGGCTTTTGATTGATTTTTTGCTGGCAGTTTGAAGATGTGATTAGGTTCGCTCTCAATGTAACAGAAATTGGGAGCGACGCAAATATCGCATGGCGTGGTCTAAACACGAGGATTGATACAGCAAAGAAAGCGAAGCTGGAAGTACTAGGGCTTCCAAGCCATCGAGAAAAACGGCAATTTGTGAGGATCTGAATGTACATTTTACATGTCACTAACAGCATAAAAGATAAATCTTCTAGGCTTGCAGCCGAAACCCCATGCAATTGCGTACTTCATAGAAAACCAGCCTGGCCCCGACAAACCCAGTAGTTTTCTTCAACCACAGATTATATTCCGGCCACGGACAGAAGTTGCACTAAAACGAGGCCACATAATAACTGACCTTGACATCGAGAAATGTCAAGATTACCTTACGATCTGGCCACACCAATCTGTCCTCTTTATCAACCCCTTAGGTGTGTTTCATTACTTATACAGATGTCTGTATACTAATAATAGCAAAGACCACAAAGACATCGAGCTCTCAGTGCACCGTGAAGTGGCAACAAATGTGCCGCCGCTTTACGAATGGTATAACCATGTCGTGGACATAGCTTGTTCTGAACGTCGTAATGTCCGGGTATGTATTTTTTCTCCTTCCTATTCTGCTCTACCAGATTTTTTTAAATGTTGCTGCAGCCCACTCATCCAGGGAAGATGGTACAAGTCGGCTGGAATGCTGGTCCACGACATGCTCGCATATTTGGCCTTGCAAAAAGCTACACAACCAACATTGACCAGGAGGTGGCCATCGAACATGATCAAGATGTGATTACTGCTCTCACTTTGACTTGGAGCATCGCCAAGGCCTTTCTGCCCACGGAAATGATTAGTTCGATCACAGATGCTGTCGGAGAAATTGGCCTCCCAAGGCTTGCGACACGCAATATTGCTGAAGGTAGATAAAATTAAGTATGCAGATAAAATAACTCACTGGAACTTTTAGGAACTGGTTACAGGCTCAACCTTGGTGGTAAACATTACGAGTTCCCACTTTACGAGCGTGCACCCTGTGAAGGTCTTTTGACGCAAAACTATGCATCGTATGTCTACTGGTTACTTTTCTGATTATTTCACCTGATGGAATATTTTAGGCCCGTTCATATTGATCCAGCACATGCACCATTTACTGTGTCGTTGACAACTGGCCGAATTGTTCCTGATTCTCCACCTGCCCTATCTCCACTGGGTGTGCCTGAGTCAGGGCGCACCCTTCGCAGCCATGCTCAGAATCCTGCACCGATCACCCAACAACCAGTAGCACTGGCACCATCTTATGGAGGTGGTAATTTCATTGACCACTCCCTGAAAGTTCGCATAATACAGGCAGCTGGAACTCTCCTCGGACACAAGCAGACATACAAACATAGTACCACCCCTCTCTGTGGCACACTTGCTTGTGGGGGCACAATCCCATTCACTGCTAGGATAAAAGAGGAATTTGAAAAGATGATGGAGCGAGGCACACACATCGAAATTCATGAAGGGGAATTTAGCCCAGAATCAGATTAACATGTAATTGAGAATAGAGGTTGGATTGTAATTCCAGTGATATTTTTGTCTATACTTGAAGAAAGAAAAAACCCAAGACAGAAATACAAAAAGCTTGAAACTCCCAACAAAATGCCTTAGGGAAATGTGTAAATTAACTGCCCACCTGGGGGTTTGAACTCGGAGCCTTCCGAATGCACCACAGCCAACCTTATCCAGTGTTGGGGCGAAACAAACATTACAACTGCACCATCATGACCATAAGTACCTTAGGCAGCAATATGACCTAGATACTGAATTCAGCTTTTCAGGCTGCCAAAAATCAGTTGCAGCACAAAGAAAGGCAGCTCAAGTCGCAAAGTGAAGTTCAAAGCAAAAATCAAATGACAGCCAAAGACATTGATAGCTCAAAAACGACAGTGACAATTATGACCAAGGCAACAGTGGTATTATAAGTGGTGTAAGAGTAAGAGCGAATGTTTGTCAACAAATAGTAGCGAGTCCACAGTAAAAATCGGTCCAGTTATGATACAAACAAGTTACAGTATCGTATGAGCCCCGATCCCATTCAGGGTCTGCAGAAACAACCAATTCTCGATTGCCTGCTCAACAGTGAAGGGCCAGATGTCATTCCCACCTTCATCCTGAGCAGGATACGACCGACTGCAGAGTTCAGCAAGAAAAATAATCGGAATCCGAACTGTGCGAAAGCAGGCACGAAATGCGATTACTCCCTGCTTCATCAAGCTCCTCCTCGTGGCTTCGTCGTTGTGATAACCTTCGTCATCGGGCCCAACAAAATGGACGACAAGTTTCTGATGCTCGTCAAAGTCGATGTGAGGAGATCCAGTGCTCGACCAGCAAAAGCACTTCGGCCTGAAAGCAGGGGAGTCTACCTCATTGTATGGAATTAGTTTGCTGAATCTTGCTTTTCCCTCGTCCAATTCGGCAGAGCAAGGGACCCCCGAGGTCTGCAGGAAATTCTGGAGCATCGAAGGGAGATCCATGGCGAGGATGGGGTTGGTGGCAGACTCAACGAACTGTCTGATCGCAGACCGACTTGGGGTGAACATAATGAGGTAAGGCTCAATCGAGCCAAAATCGTGTATGACCGATGTCCAAGTTTTCGAAATAAAACCAGCAGAGCCCGAAGGATCTGAGCAGAGAACCTCCGAAAAAATGTCAGTAAGTGAAACCCAGTGCGACGAACCATGATGCATACCTGCCCGAAGTCGAAGCCATTGGAGCAGGGAAGTCGGAACCCAGTAACGAACTCCATGAGCTCGGTGTGGGTCGGAGGCTGGGGTCCAATGACAGAGGTATACAGCATGTCGATGCCAAGGGCCTCGTGTTGTGCCAAGTCGCGACTATTGAGAGAAGCAATCTAGAATATAGAATAGAAGGTCATGTCAATGAAGAGCAGACGATATTAGTTTCTGACTGGCCTGGATATCATGAAAAGTTGCAAAGTGCTGAGCAAACGATCGGATGTCGCCTGCAGGCCCTGCCGAAATCCAGCGATCCAGCAAAGCTTTCAGCTCGGGGTGCCACTCGCCGATGAATTCACGAGTCAGCGACCGAACATCACATTGATTTGCTGCCCACTGTATGAGACAGGGGCTCAGAGGCTCAGGAGCGATCCCATGGATGAGCAACAGAGCAGCCAGACATCCCAGTACCATAAGATTTATGCGACGATCAGCATTGACCAGCCCTGAACTAGCCAAAGGCATGGTCGTTGCTACCGAGCATTTACCTTCAAACCGAGTGAGGAACCACTGCCCCCCATGTTGAACATAACAGTAGAAGGCTGTCCATATGGCTTCTCGCCCGATGCCAACACCAGTTGAGAGAAGGCTACCATCATCGTTGAGACTGCATATACTATTAGCGATTCGGAAGTGGGCAGATCATAATAAGTACTCACAGGTTATATACTTGGTCGGCAGCCATGATTTCGCTGAAGTCGCGACGAGCAGCTGCCTCCTTGCACTTGGTAACCAGACACATAGATAGCTCGGGTATATTTCGGCCCGAGATAACAAGGGTAGAGGGAGCACGATTGCTTGAGGCTGTCTCAAAGATGGACTTGACGAAGTCCTCAGATTGAAAGACTGCTCTATATCGCCCAGGTATCGGAACCCATGTGGTCGCCCAGAGCCCAGAACCAGTCGACTATGGGAAGGTAAGTCAGTTATGAAACTTGTGGCAAATGCCCGACACTAACCTGCGACGAGGATGAGGGCACAGGCAGAGAGTTCTGGACGAGTTGTTCGATAAGATGACATAGACAAGTTTAAGAGGTCATACCTGTGTAGCAGATGTTTCAGATGGAATCGGCAGGGCAAGAGAGGAAGTAGGATGCTAAATAGTATGTGATTAGCTGTAGCCCAATCATCGCTCTAACGAAAGTGCCTACAGTCTGTATCCTTGGAGTGGGTATCGGGAGAAGTACTGCTGCAGTTGGGGTCGCTGAAGCCAAAGCCGAAGTCGAAGTTGCTGCCTGCATTACTGGAGCAGGAGGTTGCATCGCTGGTGGGGTCGGCTGGACTGGAGTCGGAGTAGGGGGTAAGTTTTCGGAGTCAGAGTCCTGCAGAATAATCTATTAAGATACCGACTGCACAAAAAGGAAATCCACGAACGAAGAGCATATCATCGACTTCCATCTCTTCATCTGTCTCGCCACCAGAGTCGCAAGGGGGTGGAGACCATTGAGACGAGGTTTCCCCTGTTTCGTTTCCAGCAGAGTAAACCGAGTGCATAAATTGGGGGAGGCAAGAATGGCGACGAGCAAGATGTGACCCAGAGGTGGGTCCGATTTTGGCAAGCCCAGTAATGCCTGATTGAGCGACAACTGTAAATCATGGTCAGAAAAGGGAAAAAGAGAGTATAGTATGATGTACCAAAATTGAGGATGAGTCGTCTGTTTCTAATGGTGAGATCTGGCTTGCAGAATCTTGGTGAATTGTGTGGGCTGAGAAGCCCACCGAGAGTGAGTTGATTGTTGATCGGAACACGAGTGAGTGTGATAAGATTGTCAGTCCGACGAGGGATGCCTCTGTTGGAGAGGGCGAGAAGTTGCAGGTGGAGTACTTCATAGTCTCGAACCTGCTGACGAAAAGAATACGATGGTTCAGAGAACACCCATTTCTTGGGTGAATCGGCCATATCTCGAGCGACTGTGTGGATGAGAGTCACGATTGAAGTTTCAACAGGAAGACGATGCAGGAATCGTAAAGAGTTGTTGTCGAGAAAAGTTGGAAACGAGTCAGGGAAGCGATGCACCAAATGCACACTGGCATTGGGCTGGGTCTGTGGATTGTAATATTAGCCAACAATATAGCAGTACAACCAATGGCTCACAGTAGGCAAGTACACATGGACTTCGATGTGAATGAACTGTTGGTTGGAAAGGCTGTCGGTTTGGAGAGCTGATGCAAGTGAACTGTCGTCGACCAGAGTTGGAGTGGCCTGAGCTCGGCCCCTACCATTGCGACGACGACCTCGAGGAGGAAGGGAGGGTCCAAGAGGAAAATGACTGTCAATCGCCTCGTTTCGACCCTGGTTGGCCTCAGAGATTTCAGAGCGAGTGGGACGATCTTGGAGCCGACTACGAGATCCTGCAGCCTGGCGAGGTTGATTCGAATTAGCAGCCATAGGAACTGCCAATGAAGACGATCCAAGAATGGCTGAGGGAAGAGCTGCTGTTGTTGGGTTTGGGTGTCCCCGAGCTGATAAGGGGATGCCTGCACGAGGAGGGCGAGTACTGGTATAGCTTGTGATCGGCAAGGCGAGTCCATTGGCAGATGACCCAGGTTGGGGAGCAGGCTGTGTCGCTAGAGGCTGCTGCATTTGCTGTACAAACTGGAGAGCAAGAGCAAGAGTTTCGGGGCTGATCTGACTCATGATGCTATACTGATGTTAGCAATTCAAAGTAGTGGAGGCGAATTGGAGCCTCACAGTTCAATGATTGTCAGAGTGAACTCTGAACAAGTTGATAAGCTTGAGAATGATTTCAAGTCGATTATTTACTCACAACAAAAAGGCCAAAAAATGAATGAGAGAGAAGCGAAGAAGGATGGAGATGGATCTTGAGCAGGCTATATTGTGCAATATTCCAGTCAGCGACCCAGTAACCAGGAAATAGGAAATACACCAACAGGAAACGAGGAGAAAAAAGCGATGGTATTGGTTTGCTGGGAAAGACTTATGTTCAGTAGCGAACAGGCATAAAGTTTTCTGAGACACACCTGTAAAATGAGAGGTTGAGCGAGTTCGGCAGTAGCGAGTTAAGTGATAATGCAGGCGAGCAAAAAAGAGGGGTCTTGTCTTGCTTACTATTTATATACCTGGTTCGAATTCATGGCTAGGATTATCCAAGACCGATTGAACTCATAGTTCAATGATGCCACATCATATTTGATGATGCCTCATCGTATTTGATGATGCTACATCGTATTTGATGATGCCTCATCATATTTGATGATGCTCAACCATGTTTGATGATGTCAAATCATAATAGAACGATGTCATATCCCAATGGGGAAATCGGTTTCAGATGTGCACCTCAACCTGAACTTGACAGTTCGCAACCATTGATGGCGACCTCGGGCTTTGATATGGTAATGCAACCTGAACACAGTAGGTATGCAACCTGCCCTATGATGTATCAAAACCTCAATTCTAGACCTCAACCTCAACCTCATAATGTGCCAAAACCTCATACCTCAACCTCATCAGGTGCAAAAACCTCCTACCTCCTACCTGTAAAACACTGTTTCAAACCTCGTTTCCAGACCTGCCAATTTCCAACGATAAATAAGGTCATAGAAATTAATGTCTTCGCGATTCGTTCCAGCGGAGGATTGGGCTGAGGTGATCCAAATGACGGGCAAAAATGGAGTTCTGCTTTACGTCGGGGCGCTACTGTGGTGGGGGGATGCAGTTGCGGCGGAAGAGGACGAAGCGCTGGTGAAAGAATGGAAGATCGCAGTGGGGGAGGTGGGGTGTGTGCTGGCAATGGTGGTGTTTAGGTGCGACTTACGCCCACCTTGACACTTATGTGCTGATTGATATCACAGCATGGCCGCGGCGAAGAAGGCAGACGGTGACACGGACGCCACGTCTTCGACGCGCCCCAAACGCCAGCAAGGAGGCGAGGACTCGCTAGAGGACAAGGAGAATGCACCGCCGCCCAAGTAAGTGCGATGATTCCGATTTAGAGAGATCAATATTTGATGGGTTACTTAAAAAGGAAACACCTCCGCCAAGATAGACTTAGATAGAGAGTGCACATGGCGGAGAAATTGGGTCGTACATACATTGATTCCCTGAAGTTTACTATGTTTGACTCTGGCTGCGTTTACGGAACTATATGTCGGGCCGGCACTTGAGTTTGTGATGCGAGTGATACGGGTGAGAGGGTGACTTTACGGAAAGGTGCTCGGGGCGCAAGCTCGTGGATGCTAACAAGCTGACCTGGGAAGAGACACCGCATCCAGACTAGAACGCAAGGACAGGGATTGACAACAAACAGTGTACAACAGATCAGATACGCCTGATGCCGAAGGTGAAAAGCGAGCGCCGTCATTCTGAGCATTACCCGAAGAATATTACCCAAGAGAAGTGGTATTTCCGGATGTACGGAGCCGTTTCCGGAGTGCAAATGGACCCCGAACCGGCCGAAATAATAGAATTTTCCGGCTGCACCCCAAATGGGGTGTGACGGGGTACATTGCATTAAAAGCACTAGCCGGCTGGCCCACCCAGGTGTGGCATTAATGCAATGTACCCCCCCCATACAGCTGGGTACATTGTAATAATGGTACAGCTACACCTGGGAGCGCTGGCTTGGGTGATGGGTTAGCATGTCGTTCGTCTAATTCAAGAGGAACGGACGCACCGCCTGGAAAGCCACAGCATGAGCCAGTCGTACGGGTGGTGCTCCTCGGAGAAGTGGGCCGTTAGGAAGAATGCTGTGGGCAAGGCGTCAATAGAGTCGAGTAGAGCAGTTAGGGAGACTTGCAATTAACGAAATGGCTCCACGCGGAACTACTTATTCTGCGGGCAGTCTCGACGGTGCCGCCGATGACGACGAGCTTCATGCCGTCGACGACCGAGGAGCCGTTCACCAATGGTTGGACGGGTGAGCGGAGTGCGTCCATGGTGTGTTGCGAGGGTGTCGGTTATTGCGAAGGTATGGGGCATTGCAAGCCGACCGATGCGTGAGCGGGCTTGACGCTGACAGCGCGATGGAGTGGGAGCAGGTGTGGAAAAGAGAAGGGGCGCGGTGTAGAGCTGCCGTGTGGAGGCGTGGCATACAACGAAGTACAACGAAGGGAGAGACCTTGGTGCAAGGTACAGTATGGAGATGAATGTGGGCGGACAGCCTTGGTTAGCCGATTGCCCCTTTTGTAAAGACACCGGTTTACGTACTACTTGTGTAAAAAATTGATCTGGCAACCTCAATTTCTCCTCAATTGCCTTGGAATAAATTCTGGGGTTGCATACCTGATGCATACGCTGTGCCTGCTATTTTACAGAGGCCGCCGGGAAGAATTGAGCACAGGGCAAAATCGAAGGTTACAGATTTCATCAGAAATGATGGCCCACCAATTTGGCTGGCCATCATTTTTGCAAACGTGCAGTTTTCGATGTTTTGTGTCGGCAGCTTCATGGCTCCGTCCGCACCGGGCACATAAATCTGAAAATATTCAGGCGTAGAATTCATATGTCTGGCTTGCTTCCCTTAAAATTTCCAAGAATTTCGAGCCGAAACACCTTCACAGCAGCTTCATCAAAAATATTTTGCAAAGGTACCGGATCGATAGTACTTCCAAGTCGCTGTCAACTTTGCGTGACGTGAGTCTCCACGTTGCACAAGCATGACTTCCCGACAACCCCGCCCACCATTCCATGCGCTGAACGAATCTGAACCTTTTTTATGGGCCCGGAAGGTTTTGGCAATGGGCGCGAATTCAAGCAATTTGAAAATGACCACTTATTTTGTGGACTATATCCTGGCAAACTTCCTGGAAAAGAGTTACCTAAACATTAGACCCGGAGAAATTCTAAACATTTTCTTACAAGATATCCATATTCCAATATCCAACAGAACACCTCTACCCGAGGACATTAAACGAATGATATTGACTGGACGAAGGTACAACCTGAAATTCACTGGGCTGTCAATTGCGAATGAAGTCAAACTCAACATGCCAATTTGGAAACATCCAGGAATGAACAAATATGAATATCAGAGGGCCAAGCGACGTGAGTCGGCAAAATGTCTCAGATTGAACCATAAAGTCAGGACAGTCCAAGACACCCTCACCATTGCGACATGGAGAACGACAAACCTGAGAAAACCTCACCAGATAAATCCTTCTGGAATAGGTCGGAAAAATTGTGGCTGCCCACTATGCCTTCGAGATCGGACACAATTAAACTGTGAACACCCTGGGCAATGTGTTGAAACAGCCAAGATGTTGATGGACAGTATTACACCAAAATGGAATCTCACCATACCCAATGTTGACCTGGGTGATGAGCTTGCCCTGACAGATGAAGAAGTACAACTCAACGAGATGCCAGTTGAGGTAAACCGGGTCATGACATTTGACCCAATTTTTAGTTTAACAAATATTGCAAGTGGGTTCCGTATCTTTGCTACAGAGGAATCACTCAACGAGATCCCAACCAGAAGGCATCAAATCCCTGGAGAAAAAATAAACATGGTAACATATTTTCTACATCCTATCATCCTGCATGCAGGTGAGTTTGAACCAAAGATTGAATTAAAGATAATGAAGGTATCAAATACTACACAGGACAGTATTGCATTATTGCTCTCCTTTGATAGGGCTGAAACTCCCTTGACATTCTCAACGGCCCTTTTGGGTGGCCTGCTGCTGATCTTGCAGAATAGTGCACGGAATGTTCCCCTTCTAATATGTACCTCTTCCGAATTTTTAGCACGAGTTCTGGTCAAAGACAGGAAAAAATACGAAAATGACGTCCTTGATCCGAACTTCCAACTCTTGAAGGCTGTCATAGCCATGTTAAACGAAAGGGTGGCAAGAACCCAACTCAAGAAGGTATCTGAGAATCCAGCCAAGCTGATATCTCTTGAACTAACACATTCTGTCAACATAGACACAGATATTGATCTTATGTTTGAAAACCCAGGAATGCTATTATTGTGCGGATCACAAAAAATATTCACAAATATTATTCGCTCCCTCCGGGCGAAACCCTATAGAAAATTCACTTTTGTAAATCTCAACCGTATACGCTGTGCCGTAGAGGAGATATGCAGCTATACACCATCTGATTCCATGATTTGGAAATCAATACAATCTACCACTCTGCAACGACGCTCACGAGAGTTCTATTGGAAATGTATTCATAATACCTTCAGAGTGGGAAGCTTCTGGACCTATGTGTAACATCTGGAAAGAAATGGGACATGGCAGGTATGTGATGTGACAGAAAGCTTGGAGCATATTGCATTGGAGTGCAACTCACCAGAACAAAAGTTGATATGGACCCTCTCAAAACAGCTATGGGCAAAAAAATATGATGCTTGGCCAACCCTGAACTGGGGATTAATCTTAGGCTGTAACCTAGTAAAATTCAAATCTCCAAGGGGTCGGGTTCTACCTGAAAAAGGGAGGCTGTTTGCAATATTGGTATCAGTTGGTTGGCATCTCATTTGGAACCTCCGTGTAAACCGTGTCATGAAAAATCAAGGTGCAACCCTAAGTACAGCAAGTATTCACAACCAATGGCTCACGGCAGTGAATTTGGCTTACAACGTGATCGTATTCTCACTAACAAAGTTAAATTCGGCCCACTCGCATTGAAGAAACAAATGGTGCTTAACACATGGAGTGGCCTGCTTATGAATGAGGACGCTTTGCCGGATAATTGGACACTCACAGAGGGGGTTTTAGTGGGTATGTGGCCAATGACTCGAAATGGTATAGGATAATTTTCTCGACGGCCAGAGTCCCACACTGGTTAAAATTGTAACGGCATTTCCTCCTGGACAAACAAAGTGGACAGACTCTGCAGACTTTGATCTTGTTATTCCAAACGCTCCAAAAAAAAAAAAAAAAATATATATATATAAAAAAGACCACTTTCAGCCACTTTCCCAATAAAATTGAACTACGGATTTGAACGATGGACATGATAATGGCTCATGTGTAGTCGCCGGCCCGGAGGGCTCGGGCTCCTTGCTTCTGGGGCATTGAATCTTGATTGTGCGAAAGTGCATGCTGTTCTCCAGAGGCGCTCAAGGTACTCTTGTCTTACACCTCCACGTCCGCTGCACAGGAATACATCCTCCTTGTCTTTTCTGTGAGCAGCTCTTTCTGCTGTGTAATCTTCGTTTGTGACTCACATAGTGGCCCACCTACATCAGATCTGCACTGTATTGATCCATACTGGCCATGTCCCGCCAGAGGAATGAATCCACGCCCATCATTAACAAGATTTATGGTGCGTGAGGAACTTGATTGGGTTGTCAGTATCGTGATTCTTTGTCCCCAGGAGGCCGAGGAGGCGATGGTGGAAGGGCATGGGAAGGTGGCGTAGGTGGCCGCGGGGGTACAGGAGAGGGTCCTATTTTCAATTACAGCGGAGTTGAGAGTGTGACGAATAATACGTACGTTGATGATGTCTCCTGGTCCTTTCCCAAAGTCATTCTCAACCACAACAGTGTGAACCAGGGTGAAGGGTTAATGAAATTGCTGAGTTCGATATTTTTGAAGCTGAATTATGTCTAGACTCGACGAAGTTCTGGGCAAGTGGTTGCGCATTCCTTCCGATTTGACAGATAGACAGTACGAACTGCAGAGCCTTCGCTACGGAGCCACGGGGGCCTGGCTCCTACATGATTTCCGATTCATCAGATGGAAGGCTACACCCGGCTCTTTGTGGATCAAAGGATTCTGTGAGTCAATTCCATTCTGTTTCAAACTCATATCCAATAATTGTCTAGCTGGTACTGGAAAGAGTGTCCTAAGGTGATTTGCATTGCTACTATGCACATAAGCTGCTGCTGCTAAAAATACCTACACTGGCAGTTCAACGGTGATTGAAGAAATCACTGTGGCCTGTCCCAAGGGCTCTGTTGCATATTTCTATTTTGACTTCAGGAATGACAGGCAGTCCATGGACATCATGCTACGGTCGATCATCTGGCAGCTCTCTGGACAGTCACCTTCGCCTCACAGGGCTCTTCAGCAGCTGTATGAACAGTTGGGAAATGGAAATATACAGCCACAGAACAAACATCTTCAAAGAGTCTTTGAGGATGTGCTCTCAGAGTTGGACCAGACATATATCATTGTTGATGGACTTGATGAATGTCGCAAGACCGACTGGAAGCATCTCATGCAGCTCATTTGCAGCCTATGCCATACTGCCAAAAATGCACTGCATCTCCTGTTTACCAGTCAACCTCTTGAGGAATTCCAAACAGCATTCAAGGATGTAACCTTCATTGAGCTTGGTTCCTGGGTCTCCAATAATGACATTAGGTCCTTTGTTGGCAGTGAAGTTGCCAGGCTGGGAAATTGGGCTAGTGATGACAATTATGCAAAGAATGTCACGGAGCAAATTGTGCAGAAGAGCCATGGAATGTCAGTCCTCTTAGTGTGCTGTAATTTGTGCTCAAGCTAACTTGCATATCCAGGTTTCGCATGGCTGCATGTCTCATTGAACTGCAGGATTGTAATTTCCGAGAAGATGTGGAGGAGACACTCATAAGCCTTCCAGCTGATCTGTTTGGGATTTACAGCCGTTTCTTGACCCGGGCAACAAATATTTCCAGAAGAACAGTTTTTATCCAAGCAATTTTCCGGTGGCTTGCGTTCTCCTTCAGAAACCTTACATCGGATGAGGTGGCAGATGCTATTGCATTCCCCCTATCTAACCCGGGGTTCGACTTTTCTGACCTAACTAAATCCATTTATGACCCAAATAGACGTGGGGGCAATTCTGATATCTTCAAATTGTTAGAGGGCCTGATCGTGATCAAAAACGAGAGCTGGGATAAGTCAATTGCCTTCGCACATTCCTCTGTCAAGGATTATTTCCTTTCCCCACAATTTCAGCAGCAATTTGGCACAATCATTGACCTTAGGAAAGAGGTCTCCCACAAATTTATTACCCAAACTTGTGTCCGTTATCTCCTTCTTTTTGCCAAAACCAACCATTTGATGACCAAAGACACAATCAAAGACTACCCTATCTCCTTGTATGCAGCAAAATATTGGTTCTGTCACTTGCAGCTTTGTGATAACCAGGACCAGGAAGCACTACTTCCCTCAACAATTCGTCTCCTGGAAGATGGAAGCAGCCAGTATGCTGCTTTCCACCAATTGCATCACCTCAATTTTTCGACCCAGAATTGGGATGGACCCATATCACCTGCAGTGTGGATGTGTCATACAATGGGCTACACTCAGGGGTTGCACTGGCTGCTTGTCAAGTACAACACATGTGTTGATGCAGCCATCAAAGAAGGCAAGACTGCGCTGCATCTTGCAGTGGGCCTGGGTGACCTTGACTTTGCACAGTTGCTCATTGAGCACAATGCATCTGTTGACCTAGCTACCAAAGAAGGCAAGACTGCACTGCATCTTGCATTGGGCCTGGGTGACCTTGACTTTACACAGCTGCTCATTGAGCACAATGCATCCATTGACCTAGCTACCAAAAATGGCTGGATTGCACTGCATCTCGCATTAGAGAAGGGTCACCTCGAAATTGCACAACTCCTAATTGAGCACAATGCATCTGTTGACCTAGCTACCAAAGACGGCTGGACTGCACTGCATCTTGCATTGGAGCAGGGTCACCTCGACTTTGCACAAATGCTCATTGAGCACAATGCATCTGTTGACCTAGCTACCAAAAATGGCTGGACTGCACTGCATCTCACATCAGAGAAGGGTCACCTCGAAATTGCACAACTCCTCATTGAGCACAATGCATCTGTTGACCTAACTACCAAAGATGGCTGGACTGCACTGCATCTTGCATTGGAGCAGGGTCACCTCGACTTTGCACAACTGCTCATTGAGCACAATGCATCTGTTGACCTAGCTACCAAAAATGGCTGGACTGCACTGCATCTCGCATTAGAGAAGGGTCACCTCAAAATTACACAACTCATCATTGAGCACAATGCATCTGTTGACCTAGCTACCAAAGATGACTGGACTGCACTGCATCTTGCATTGGAGCAGGGTCACCTCGACTTTGCACAACTACTCATTGAACACAATGCATCTGTTGACCTAGCTACCAAAAATGGCTGGACTGCACTGCATCTCGCATCAGAGAAGGGTCACCTCGAAATTGCACAACTCCTCATTGAGCACAATGCATCTGTTGACCTAGCCACTAAAGATGGTGAGAATGCACTGCATCTTGCATCAAGGCAGGGTTACCTCCACATTGCACAGCTCCTCATTGAACACAGTGCATCTGTCAACCTAGCCACTAAATATGGCTGGACTGCACTGCATCTTGCATCAGAGAATGGTCAGCTTGATATTGTGCAGCTGCTTATCCAGCATAATGTATCTGTTGACCTAGCCACCAGATATGGCAGGACTATGCTACATCGTGGATTGGGAAAGGTTCATCTTAACCTCCCAAGTCTGCTGATGGAGCACAATACATCTGTTTACCTACTCCCCAGATATGGCTGGACCGCATTGCATCTCGTATCAGAGAAGGGTCACCTCGAAATTGCAAGGCTGCTGATAGAGCACAATGCATCTGTCAACCTAGCCACCAAATATGGCAGGACTGCGCTACATCTTGCAGTGGAGAAAGGTTACCTTAATATTGCACAGCTGCTTGTGGAGCACAATGCCTCTGTTGACCTAGCCACCAAAGATGGCGAGACTGCACTGCATCTTGCATCAGCAAAGGGCCACCTTGATATTGTGAGCCTGCTCATCAAGCACAACATATCTGTGAACATAGTCACCAGATATGGTTGGACTGCACTGCATCTTGCATTGGAGAACAGTCACCACAAAGTCATGCAGCTACTCTGAATCATTGAGCGTGGAGAGTACAGTGGGTGAGCCCCAGAACTCCAATGCATGTCTCCTGTATTATCTGCGACTTCCTACCTACCTGGCCACTTGCATAATAAAAGCTGCTGTAACAAAACATTTCAAATACTGGTGCCTGTAGGATGAAATATGGCCTATGAGGACAGCATAGCTCAAATTTCAAGGTAGAATGAAGTGGTGATCAAATGTTATGGGAGGTTTTCAATCATAATGTCAACATCATTTCTTAGCTCTGAACAACCCTAACCCTAAAAACTTTGATTTGAAGAATTTATGATGTGTCAAATTGCCAAGCCATGCTGGCAGCCATTGGCTTTCACTGAAGATGGGTGGTCACCTGCAACCCAGAATAGGGTAATGGATGACATCACAGGGAATTGCCGAGAGTCATGACCTTATACCACCGGTAGCCAGTGTTGGCCACCTGAAACCCCTTGCTGGAACATCCTGTTTTCTTCCCTTTTTGCTTCGTTTTTTTAAATCTGCTTTATGAAACCCTGTTTCAACGTCTGAAGGGTTTTTTGCTTCCTCTCCAATTAATTCAAACATATGTCAATGTCATGATTCAATTCCTCAAATCCATTGGTGCAGGTACCTGTCAGGGGAACCGCCCGTTCATCCGTCCGTCTGCCCGTCCGTCCGGCTCCGGCTCACCGCACGGCCCCACTGCCTCGCCTTATCCTCGTCCATCCGGCCTCAGCCGACCGTCCGGCCTCGCCTAACCGCCCGGCCCTCAGCCCGGAACCTCAGGCCGCACCTCCCCCCGGAACCTCGTCCCCCGTCCCTCCGGACTCCATTCCGCTCCTTCCCCCTTCGTCCGGCCGTTCACACTGGAACGTGCTATGCGATCAAGCTCGAGACCACTGCCGGTCACTTCGGATACGTGCTACTGGCTAGTACCTATAAAAACCTCGCCTAGCGTGGGAATCCTCATCCTTTCTTCTCTTCGGATTCTCCCGCTAGGTGCGTATTCTAGAAACCTGTATTTAGTACTGTCAATTGAGTTCTCTTCGGATTCTCCCGCTAGTTCCCACGTTCACACACCGAGCTGAGGTTGCCCTTACAGCAGAAGAAAGGATCTAAGGGATCAACCGGTCAAGATTGCGAAGTTCGGTGTAGACTCGGACTCGGACCGCTACGCTAGCGCTCCAGCCTCCCCCACTTCCAATCTCGACCCCTCCTTGATGGACGCCCCGACGCCCGGAGACGGGTCCGCGCAGCCCGAGCTCCCGGATGTTTACATCCCGGACCCGACCCACGACCCTGAGACCCGGCTGACTGCGGTTGAAGACTCTCTCGCGAATATCGAAACCTTACTCCTCCGCGTTTTACACAACAGTCAAAATCCACCCGCAACTGCCCCCATCCCTGCCGCTCCGGCTCCGGCAGCGGGTCCAGACTTCACCAACCTCACCCCTGCAGTGAAATTGGTTCTCCGACCGAACCCCCCGGCCGTTTTCGATGGCGACCGGACGCAAGGGCGGATGTTCCTCCACTCCATCCTCACATACCTCCGACTGGTTCCGGAAGCCTTGATGGTCCACGGACAGGTCGTTGAGGAAAAACTTGTGCGGTACGCCATGTCCTTTACGGCGCGAGACACGGCCGGACGATGGGCTGAACGACAATCCGCAATCGTTCCGTTCCCATTCCCGTCCTGGGCGGAATTCGAGTCCAAGTTCCGGCTCCGGTTCGTAGAGGAAAACGAGCAAGACCAAGCTCTCCTCCGACTGGAGACCCACGGCTATTACCAAGGCTCCCGCGATGTCTACTGGTACACGGACGACTTCGAGGAACTCGCCACCACGGCCGGATACACGGACCCGCTCGTCCGTGTCACCAAGTACCGCGCAGGGCTCGACCCGCGGATTAACACGGCGATCACCACGTCCGGGACGGCTCCAACGCTGTTGGACTAAGGTAGAGAGCGTGGGAATCCAGCACCCTTATATAAGCAGCCATCAAAAAGTTCCCACGGCAACATCTGAGGTTCAGACAACTTTTTTTTTTTTTAAATTCGCAGGGGCACCAATGAAATAGTGTGAACAAAATATATACATTAGTAGGTTAAAATAGCAGCTTTTATCTCTGCAATCATAAATGGAGGTAACATCCGATGCCCACTGAATTTTCGGTTGACATGAATCAAATCACCCCCAGTCAAGCCCTGTGCATATGCAGAAATGAAGCGTGCTGCACGATTTGCAAACCTTGAAAGATCACAAAGGTTAGTAATATCCCAAATGTTTTATTATTTCAACTCACCGAATGATAGATAGTTGTGGAACTTCATCTAGGCATTTCCTCACATTGTTCTCCATCTCATTGATGTTGGTGGTCCTTGCAGATGTACGGTAACAAAATTTGGCTGCTCCCCAGTACATTTCAATGAAGTTCAGCTCACAGTGGTACTTGGGATAAAAGTCACAAATGTGACCTCGTCTCTCCACAAGTTCTTCAAGAGCTGACTTCTGGTTGATAAAATCAGGCTGACAAAAAAGGATTCGGCGGCAACAGCAGTCAGTTTTTCCTGCTTCACACTTGAATCATAGGCACTCTGCACGTAAACCATCCCTCCACAGCCCACGCTCCTTGAGGATCTGTTCCATGCCTTTAAACCAGCCTGGCATTGTTGGATGATTTTCATCGAAATAGAATGACTGTGTCTCTCCATTAGGCATTGTGCCATTTCGCATTCGAATTCCTTCAATAAGTTTTAGGCCTTTAACCATTTTGCGGGCAGAGAGTGCATCTGCTGCTCGTTTACGATGACTTGGAGCATTGTCAAAAAGAAACAATCCTGTGGCAAGGCCCCGAGCCTTGGACTCAAAAATATCAATTGCTCGATCAACTTGCTGAAGAAATTCTTCAGATGTGAAATATCCGTCACGATTTTTGCCTGCTCGAAAAAAAAGCCGTGCTTCTCTGAAAGATAGCATAAGAAAATGGCTAGCACAACAGAAATGACTTAATCATCCTCATCAATAAGCCTTCCCCAATCAAGTGTCAAAAATTCCGACACCATAATAGACTCGCCTTCACCCTTTGGCTGTGGCTGGTTCTTCCCCAATTTACTGAACCATCCATCCTTGCGGCGATCATTGGCATAGAAGGTGGACTCATCGTGGGTGACAAGAATGAGTCTAAATGGTCTGCCTTTAAATTTGCCCTTCAGCACATACCCAGCTGGTTCCTTGACCACTTTGCCATCATTGTCATATTCCACCATCCTTGGCTCATAGTGCTCCAACCAGCGCTTTACAAATGCTGTCCGATAGGCTATAACATCCTCACGCTCATGGCCATCCACATACATGCCATTCTTGCGACGTCCAAACCGCCAGTCAAGTCGTTTAAGCCATCGGCGTGCAGTCCAGACTGAGATTGTTTCCTGCTTTCTGAGCTGCAGCCTGTGCACTAAAAAGAAACTGGGAAAATTCATCAAGTGCAGTTTCTTCTGTTATTTCAGGGGCCACAACAATTTCTTCATCCAGATCTAGTTCTTGTGGCCCATCTGAAATGTTGTCACAGTCTATATCAGGCAGCTCGTTGCCTAGATCCAGGTCCCAGTTGTCTTCATTGAGGAAGTCAGATTCAGGGTAAAAAGGATCATTGAAGTGGTTGGTGTGGAGAGTATCATACTCGCTGTCTGAAGTCTGCTGCACAACGTTACCCTCATCTGGGACTTCTTCTACAGTGGCTTTGTGTGTGTCTCGGGCCTTTTGAAGGTTATTCTGCCTTGCTTTCTGTGCCTTGGACATCTTAGGCATGTTTGTGACTGAGGATGGGTGGAGGGGGGAGCAGAGAGTGCGCAAAAGCCATGCAGAGGCCATGCGGACACCACATGGTGAGGCGGCCCGGTGCACGGGCCGGATCGGACCGGTCACGTGAAAGGTCACATAGTGGCTGTGCAGGCAGCAAAAAGTTATGCACACTTTTCCCGAAACTGCGCCTACAGTTGTAAAAAAGGTGTAGAAACTCAAAAAACAGGAAAAACTTGTTGGGCTTTCTACTCCCTCAAAAAAAAAAAAATCTTTGAATCTGGTTAATAGGAACTAGACATAAGGATCCTAACTATGATTCCTATTAAGCAAAATATGTCTAACCATTAATGGGACTGAGTAGTTACAACATCAGTTGCAGCTGATGGCTGCTTATATAAGGGTGCTGGATTCCCACACTCTCTACCTTACGCCGGATGGCGTCTCCACGCCTTCCCCCAGTATGACGCCCTCACCCGTGTCCGAGCGGGAGTGCCCCCGACTCGCGCCCCGGCTCCAGCCGCACGCCCCCGCACTGGGATGTTCCTCCCAGTCCCCTCTTTCGCGCCCGCTCCCAAAGCCGCGCCGGCGCCCACCCTTCCGCCCGGCATTCTGATGGATGTCAATCGGACCCGCGCGCGCTTGCTTCCGCTGCGGTGCGGCCGGACACCTCGCTCGAGACTGCCCAACTCCCTCGGATGTCCAGCACGCGGACGTCCTGGACGAGGTCGTCCGTCAACTCGGTGACAACCTCCTTGGGGAGCTCTTCTCACGCCTCTCCACCACTGCTGGACTCCCCACCGAGCCGGGAACCGGAGACGCGGAGCCGGAGGGTTTTCCGAACATGGCCGAGTGAGCGATGCACCCTCGGTCGCGTCCCCCAATTGTTACTCCTGCTTGTACAAAGATATACCCAATAAATCAGCAGTTGAAACGAAAGACACACCCCCTGTTCCGGTTTCCGCCCCCAAACCGGAGCCCCCTATTCCCACCCCGGAGGCAAAAACTCCTCCCATTCCTCGTGTCCGCCACCTGAGGTGGGAGCGCAAACTACCCTGGCGGTACACTATTGATTCCGTTGAAGGCCGGAACTCCCTGCACATTCCGTTGGAAATGCAATCAGTAGAGACCGCGGCTACGATGTCCGTGAAGGGTCTGGTCGACTGCGGAGCGACTGGAGACTTCATCGACTTGGAGTATGTGATCTCCTGTAACCTTCCCGTCCAGAAGCTCTCTCAGCCCATTCCGGTCCTCAATGTCGACGGTACACCCAATGCGTCTGGAGGCGTTTCCGGCGTAGTAGATATGGTCGTCAACTACAAGGGGCACTCCGAGCGCATCCAACTCGCGGTAACGCGGCTCGGAAAGCAGCACGTCATCCTCGGCTACTCCTGGCTCCAGAAGCACAATCCAGAGATCGACTGGGAGACCAAGGAAGTCCGGATGACCCGCTGCCCGACCAGCTGCAGCACCTGTCGGGATGAGCTCCGTGCTGTTCGTCGCAACGCGAAGATCTCTGCCGCGATCCTCCAGTAGCTCCGCGAAGGTCCTGTCCCGTCCATCTGCACCATTGACTCGGAGGAGTGGTGCGGAGACGACGGGTATGATCTGGACGACGACGGAGATGACTTTCCGGACCTCACCCCGGACCCGGACGAAGATGACGATGACGACGACGAGCTCGAGGAAGGTGACCGGATTCTCTACACCGCCTTCGCTCCTACCAAAGAAATCCGCGCGAGTAGCACCGTCTCTCAACGGCTCGCGGAGGCCTTCGCCCGGAACTCGGCCCCGCCTGGGACTTCGGTTCCGACTTGGGTCGAGGATTTCTCCGACGTTTCCGACAAGGAATCCTTCGACGCACTACCGGAACACCGGACTTGGGACCACGCCATTGAACTCGTCCCGGACGCGAAACCGGCCAACTGCAAGGTCTACCCGATCTCCCCCCTCGAGCAAAAGGAACTCAACGCGTTCATCGAGGACGGGTTGAGCACCAGACGGATCCGCCCATCCAAGTCTCCGATGGCATCTCCAGTCTTCTTCATCAAAAAGAAGGACGGAAGCCTCCGGTTCGTCCAGGACTATCGGGCGCTTAACGCGATGACTGTAAAGAACCGATACCCGCTCCCGTTGATTAACGACCTCATTAATCGCCTGAAGGGAGCTCGGTTCTTCACGAAACTCGACGTCCGCTGGGGCTTCAACAACGTCCGGATCCGAGGAGGCGACGAGTGGAAGGCCGCATTCCGTACCAACCGAGGGCTCTTTGAGCCGCTGGTGATGTACTTCAGCCTTACCAACTCTCCGGCCACATTCCAGACGATGATGAACGACATCTTCCAAGACCTCATCCTGTCCGGAGACGTCATGGTATATCTCGACGACATCCTTATCGCTCACTCCGACCTCACGCGCCACCGAGAGATCGTCCGAGAAGTTCTCCGACGGCTCTGGATGCACAAGCTTTACCTCCGGCCGGAGAAGTGCGAGTTTGAGAAATTGTCGATCGAGTACCTCGGCGTCATCATCTCGCACAACCACGTCGAGATGGACCCAGTCAAGGTCGCCGGAGTCGCTGCCTGGCCCGCTCCGGAGAACAAGAAGGATGTGCAGCAGTTCCTTAGTTTCACGAACTTCTACCGGAGGTTCATCCGGGCATTCTCGGACATCGTGCGGCCCCTCTTCGACCTCACAAAGAAGAGTGTCGTGTGGACCTGGACCGCTGCTGCAGCCGCCGCTTTCCAAGCCCTCAAGGATGCGGTGACTGCGGAGCCCGTCTTAGTCCTACCCGACGAGTCGCGCCCGTACCGGGTCGAAGTGGACAACTCCGACTACGCCACTGGAGCCGTCCTGTCTCAGCCGGACGCGAACGGAAAGTGGCATCCGGTCGCGTTTTACTCCAAGAGTCTGAGTGACGTCCAACGCAACTACGAGATTCACGACAAGGAAATGCTCGCGATCATCCGAGCCCTTGAGGAGTGGCAACACTTCCTCGAAGGCACACAGCATCCGGTCGAAATCTGGACGGACCACAAAAACCTGGAGTACTTCTGGAAGGCGCAGAACTTGAACAGGAGGCAGGCGCGGTGGTCCCTGTACCTGTCCCGGTTTGACTTTGCACTCCACCACCAGCCCGGCCGCCTCATGGGTCGTCCGGACGCGCTGTCCCGCCGCCCAGACCACGGAGTAGGCTCGGACAACACGGACGTTACCCTTCTCCGTCCGGACCTGTTCCACGTCCGTGCACTGGAAGGCATCGTGGTCACTGGGCCCGAGGTTCCTCTCCTTCACGACGTCCGGGAGGCCTTCGCAGGTGAGCCGGACCTTGAGGACCCCGTCGCGCTTGTCGCGTGAGAACCGGAATGTTCGCTCCCCCTGGTCGTCTGAGTGGCACATCGCGGAAGGGCTCCTTCACTACCGCGGTAAGATCGTCGTACCACGGAATAAGGACCTCCGACGCCGGATCATCGCCCTGCACCACGACACTCGGGTCGCCGGACACGCTGGACACTTCAAAACCCTCGAGCTCATCGCCCGGAGTTACTGGTGGCCCCAGCTGTCCCGTCACGTTGGCCAGTACGTCCGAACCTGCGACCCATGCAACCGGGCGAAGGCACTTCGGAGGCTACCCCACGGAGAGCTCCACCCAACCGAGATTCCGGAAGAACACTGGGACACCGTTTCGGTGGACTTCATCGTCGAGCTCCCGGACGCGCACGGGTTCGACGTGGTCATGGTCGTGGTCGATGTCCTGGGCAAGTGGGCCCACTTCAACGAGTGCCACACCGGCCTTGGCGCAGCCGGAGCCGCTTGGCTCTATTACCGGAGCGTCTGGAGGCACCACGGAACCCCCCGGAAGTATATCTCCGACCGTGGACCGCAATTTGTCGCGGAATTCACCACGGAGCTGTGGCGCCTCATCGGTATAGAGCCCGCGACCTCCACCGCCTACCACCCGTAAACCGACGGCCAGACCGAGCGTGTCAACCAGGAGCTCGAGCAGTTTGTCTGGATCTTCACGAACTACAAACAGGACGACTGGGACGAGCTCCTTCCGGCCGCGGATTTCGCGTACAACAAGCACGTCCACTCCTCAACGCAGCAGGTCCCGTTCATGACGGACACCGGAAGGCTCCCCCGGATGGGGTTCGAGCCCAACGGGTTGTGTTCGAATGTGGAATCCACGAACGAGTTCCGGGACCGGATTGGTCCGGAGTTTCGGAAGCCAAAGCCGCGCTCATCAAAGCCAAGGACGAGTTCAAGCTGTACTACGATCGCCGACGCACGCCCGCCCCGGAGATCAAAGTAGGCGACTGAGTCTGGCTAGACGCCTCCGACATCCGGACGACCCGTCCGTCCGTCAAATTCGCGGACAAACACCTCGGCCCCTTCAAAGTCGTGAAGGTCGTCGGAAAGGGTGCGTACAAACTCGAGCTTCCCCCGCAGTACTCCCAGCTCTACCCGGTCTTCCCGGTGGTGAAACTCCAACTCGCGGAACCGGATCTGTTCCCCGGGCGCCGCCGGAACGACGAACCCCCGCCCGTCCTCCAGACGGAACGCGATGTTCAATGGGAGGTCGAGGAGATCCTAGAAGCGAAGGTCTGTTACGGCAGTCTCTGGTACATGGTGCGGTGGAAAGGCTACGGCCCGGAACACAATAAATGGGTAAAGCACTCAGACGTCTTCGCCAAAGAAGCCATTGATGCCTATTATCGCCGCTACCCCAACGCCCCGCGCCGGATCGCCTCGGCCGCATTCGACTCGCTCTCGTTCCGGAAGCGCGACACCCACGTACGGTTCATGTGTCGGGACGCCGCATTCCAAGGGGGGGGTGATGTCAGGGGAACCACCCGTTCGTCCGTCCGTCCATCTGTCCGTCTGGCTCCGGCTCACCGCACGGCCCCACTGCCTCGCCCGATCCTCGTCCATCCGGCCTCAGCCGACCGTCCGGCCTCGCCTGACCGCCCGGCCCTCAGCCCGGAACCTCAGGCCGCGCCTCCCCCCAGAACCTCGTCCCCCGTCCCTCCGGACTCCGTTCCGCTCCTTCCCCCTCTGTCCGGCCGTTCACACTGGAACGTGCTATGCGATTAAGCTCGAGACCACTGCCGGTCACTTCGGACACGTGCTACTGGCTAGTACCTATAAAAACCTCGCCTAGCGTGGGAATCCTCATCCTTTCTTCTCTTCGGATTCTCCCGCTAGGTGCGTATTCTAGAAACCTGTATTTAGTACTGTGAATTGAGTTCTCTTCGGATTCTCCTGCTAGTTCCCGCGCTCACGCGCCGAGCTGAGGTTGCCCTTACAGTAACCCTGAATGCTGTCTGGATGTGCTCAAAGTTTTCTTCCTTTCCTCCCCAAAGTTAATTTTGAATTCCTCTTTTCAATGACTCAGCTAGCTCCATGCCTGACCTCCACACGGAAAACATTCTGCTGATGCATACCCGTTGTGTAGAATCAACCTTTGCTACCTGCTGCTCATGGCTGTTCCTTCCATGTCCGCTTAGCATTGGCCTGATGCCAACTCAATTGCACGACTCAGTAGTTTTGTATGCCCCTCCAGTGATGACCTCAATTTAGAATGGACTGCACAGTGTCATGGGCACAATATGAAATCTAGGTGCAGATGTCTACTCAATAAATATACTCTTATGTTTTCCAATGAAAATTAAATTGATGCTGCAGGAGGGGCAAGACAGCCAAGTAATATCCCCCTCATCATCCCTTTGTTTGTCTCTATTGACCTTGAAGTTGCTTGTGACACGTCATGGCACACAGACGTTCTCTGTGGAATAAATCATGTGATTATGGCTGTACCCCATCAGTCTGACACATTCAGCCCTATGTGAGTGCTCTTTACCAAGGGGTAGCAGATCTTCTTATCAGCCACACTGATCAACTCACGTAGCATAGTGATGCCGCTGATGTCCGTTCCATTTTGGGCTCAAGTGTGACATCGCACAGCTTGCTTTCGCTCGTTCACCTCCCTGGCCTTTGCGCTCGTCTGGCACCTCACTCCATACCCGATAGATATGTAAAGTTCATGGTATAGAATGTACCAATAATGGAAGCTTTTCACTCCAACCGGGCGACTTTGTGTCCAATTTCCCGCCGAGGACTTCCCGGCCAATTCTCCTTGTCCGATTGTCGTCATGCTTTCTCTTTCCCTCGCTGCGGGGACTGTAGCTGTTCTAAAGACCGTTTCGTTCCCTGTGGAGTGACGGGCCTGAGAGCAAGTACAGGCCAGTCAAGGACTTTTGAGGCCGGAATACCAGCCGCCAACTCCTCAGCTTCACTGATGTGAATGACCGGGACAGAGTGCGGAAGAAGGAGTGCTTTCCACGACGGGTGACGCTCAGCAAAATGCTGTGCAAGGTTATATTTCCAGTGAGTTTCTTGGCAGTTCAACGGACAAACAACAGGCACATTTGTGCAGGTACGAGTGTTGCGGGACGCTGCGGTGGCCTTTATTTGAAACGAGTAGGCGCGCGGGCAGTCAGAGTCGGCCGTCGCACCCTTGATGCGAACCTGACAAGCCCCGTTTGTCGTTGGACCACCACACATGCCACATGGATACTGGTCAGAAACCTATGCAAACTGTGAAACTATTTAATCGGAATCTGAGAGACACGTACTGGGACCTTTACTGTTGGGTCAGGAACTCCTCGGATGGCCTTGAGAATATATAGGCCCGTATGATTTTGGCGTTCTGTATCTTTCAGCGGTTTCTGGCAGACACCACAAGAGTTGCGATCTGCAAGGGATCGCGCAATTGGAGTGTTCGCTATAGATGATGAATATATAATACCCCGAAACTCTGGCTCATCATTAATACAGTCAGCGGAATATGGATAATAAAGGGCTTACGAATGGAGGCCGCAGCTTGGTAGGGGAATACTCCTTGGACGACACCATTGAATTTTGGAAACTTGTCATGAAGTGTGGTGTCGGAAAATGATCGGGCCCACAGAGAATTCCAGCATGCCAGGATGTCGCTGTCGGAGAATATCCAAGTTTTCTCTGATTCACAACTGAATCCAGGGAACTGGATATCTGCGGTCAGGGTATCCTTGGCTTTCTCATGGATAGACTCGACAAGACGGCTGGAAACAGAAAATTGAAGATTCCGCAAATAAGTCATTCCTTCCGATGAGCCCGCTTTTGCTTTCTTTTTCAATGACAAAGAGACGAATGTTCCGGTCCATGCCCACTGTGAGGCATTCGGCGATACGGGCTGAAGTGCCAAGATTTGTCCGAAGATCGTATATGGGGATGCCGGTAACTCGTTCCGCGATTGGAGCGGAAATGGATGGTGATTTTGAATTAGCTGGTCCTCGTTTTATGAGAGTGCATTTTGCAAGCGCAAACCCCAAGTGAGTGCCATTGTAGCAAATCAGAGTACAGAAAAGGTTTCCAAGCTGAAAGTGAGTCGAAGGAGACATCACTTCTGTCCTGGCATCCTCGTGAACCCAGAAACCCCGTACACGAAGGATACGATCATGGGTAACATGGTTGTCATGAGTCATGTCGAATAACACACGACAAACTGTCTTTTTATGGGTGGGATGAGAGCCATCTCCGATTTTTACAAACAGAGAATGGGGGGGAGCTGAGGCAGCGGCTTCGCACTCAGTAGTTTCATCCGCATACATGGCATCGAAGTTAATACCACAAAGGGCCTGTCCTCGGGATGGATTGTTGTCTGGATCCACAGCTACTATTGCTGCCTCTGGTGTTGTATCGGTGTCCGAACAGAGGCTCGCCATCGACCGATCCACCTCGACTGAAATTGCGGGGTATTTTCCTCCAAAAGGCCGCAAAAGATCGGTATTTTTCTTCTTGAACAACACCGTGAACGGGACAGCCATTTTGACCCCATATTTGGCCTGGATGTTCTCAGCTGACACAACAGCCGACATCCAGCATTGTTCTAGATTGCAGCTCTTTGCAGTATATTCTCCCTTCCATATCCGTGGACGCAAGTGGTCAATATCTCGTGCTCGAAGAAGATTTAAATGGCGTGGTTTCCGTTCCAACTCCGGATGATCCTCGTAGACTTTGTCGAGATTCATTGCAGAGCTGAATCGGTCACGGAGCTCGCATATGGTACAATTTGGGGAATGCCCGCCAATCATCCGACAGCGGCCAAACAGACCTCGAGCACATCATCCCCGAGGAGACAGATAAACACTTGTTGGGTGAGGCCACCGCATTGTGTGGCGTGACTCGTACTTGACGGGTTTTTTTTGTCATTTACCATCTTAATGTTACTAAGGTCCTCTGTAAGTAATCTACAAATTTGCAAGTCCCACTGTCCCCACATTGCTTAAATCAGAGTCACTTTTTGTCGTCATCATGGTAAGTTCTATTACATTGTGTGCGTTGCGGCCACAAACACCGCGGAAAATAATGGCCGTCAATATACTAAAAACCACCGGAGAAATCCGCCGGATCACAGCATGTCGTTTGATCGCCGTCAAAAATCGGAATACTCGGCATGCCATAATGCCGAACCTTTCTCCGCTTCTTTGGCCTCATGGCTCTACACGTATTTCCTCTCTTGCTTCCCGCCACCACCCGCATACCAAGTCTATTCCAATGCTATGACAGTGACACCGTTTCCACCGAGTCTCTCTTGGCCCGCAAAGATCACGACATCTGGGGGAATCAGGCCTGAAATGAAGTCCGTTAACCAGAGCACGGAGCATCGCGGAATTAATTGGTGGACGGGGTGGTCGCTTCGAATCTCGTTCAATCGGGAGCCAAATTTTCGACACCCGCAAGGATATAATGAAAGTCAAGAACTTCTTTTCCACTGGGCGCCTTGAGCTAGGTGCTGTCAGGGGAACCACCCGTCCGTCCGTCCGTCTGTCCGTCCGTCCGGCTCCGGCCCATCGCACCGCCCCACTTCCTCGTCCGATCCTTCGTCCAGCCTCGTCCGTCCGTCCGACCTCGCCCGACCATCCGGCCTTCGGTCCTAGGCCCCCGCCTACGCCTCCGTCTGGAGCGTCGTCCTCCGTCCCTCCGGACTCCGTCCTCCTCCGACCCCCCGCGTCCGGTCGCTCTCACTGGCACGTGCTATGCGATCAAGCTCGAGACCGCTGCCGATCGATCCGGACACGTGCTACTGGCTAGTACCTACAAAAACCTCGCCTAGCGTGGGAATCCTTATCCTTTCTTCTCTTCGGATTCTCCCGCTAGGTGCGTATTCTAGAAACCTGTATTTAGTACTGTCAATTGAGTTACTTCGGATTCTCCCGCTAGTCTCCCGCGCGCCCGCGCCGAGCTGAGGTTGCCCTTACAGCAGAAGAAAGGATCTAAGGGATCAACCGGTCAAGATTGCGAAGTTCGGTGTAGACTCGGACTCGGACCGCTACGCTAGTGCTCCGGCCTCCCCCACTTCCAATCTCGACCCCTCCTCCTTGATGGACGCCCCAACGCCTGGAAACGGGTCCGCGCCACCCGAGCTCCCGGATGTTTACATCCCGGACCCAGCTGCCGACCCCGAATCCCGGCTGACAGCGGTAGAAAGCTCTCTCGCGAACATCGAAACCCTACTCCTCCGCGTTTTACACAACAACCAAAATCCACCCGCGACTGCCCCCGTCCCTGCCGCTCCAGCTCCGGCGGCGGGTCCAGACTTTACCACCCTCACCCCTGCAGCAAAATCGGTTCTCTGACCGAACCCCCCAGCCGTTTTCGACGGCGACCGGACTCAAGGACGGATGTTCCTCCACTCCGTCCTCACATACCTCCGACTAGTTCCGGAAGCCTTCATGGTCCACGGACAGGTCGTCGAGGAAAAACTTGTGCGGTACGCCATGTCCTTTATGGCGCGAGACGCGGCCGGACGATGGGCCGAACGACAGTCCGCAATCGTTCCGTTCCCATTCCCGTCCTGGGCGGAATTCGAGTCCGAGTTCCGGCTCCGGTTTGTAGAGGAAAACGAGCAAGACCAAGCTCTCCTCCGGTTGGAGACCCATAGCTACTACCAGGGCTCCCGCGACGTTTACTGGTACACGGACGACTTCGAGGAACTCGCCGCCACGGCCGGGTACACGGACCCGCTCGTCCGCGTCACCAAGTATTGCGCAGGGTTCGACCCGCGGATTAACGCGGCGATCACCACGTCCGGGACCGCTCCGGCGCTGCTAGACTACGCCGGATGGCGTCTCCGCGCCTTCCGCCAGTACGACGCCCTCGCCCGTGTCCGAGCAGGAGCACCTCCGACTCGCGCCCCGGCTCCGGCCGCACGCCCTCGCACTGGGATGTTCCTCCCAGTCCCCTCCTTCACGCCTGCTCCCAAAGCCGCGCCGGCGCCCGCCCTTCCACCTGGCATTCCAATGGATGTTGATCGGACCCGCGCACGCTTCACGCCGCGCACTTGCTTCTGTTGAGGCGCGGCCGGACACCTCGCCCGAGACTGCCCGACTACCTCGGATGTCCGGCACGCAGACATCCTGGACGAGGTCGTCCGTCAACTCGGTGACGACCTCCTCGGAGAACTCTTCGCGCGCCTCTCTACCACCACTGGGCTTCCGGCCGAGCTGGACACCGGAGACGCGGAGCCAGAGGGTTTTCCAGACCTGGCCGAGTGAGCGGTGCGCCCTCGGTCGCGTCCCCCAATCGTTACTCCTGCTTGTACAAAGATATACCCAATAAATCAGCAGTTGATACGAAAGGCGCACCCCCTATTCCCGCCCCGGAGGCAAAGACAGAACTTCCCCCTTCCCTTCCCCGCGTCCGCCGTCCAAGGTGGGAACGCAAACTACCCCGGCGGTACGTTATTGATTCCGTAGAGGGCCGGAACTCCCTGCACATTCCATTGGAGATGCAATCAGTAGAGACCGTGGCTACAATGTCCGTGAAGGGTCTGGTTGACTGCGGAGCGACCGGAGACTTCATCGACTCGGAGTACGTGATCTCCCACAACCTTCCCGTCCGGAAGCTCTCCCAGCCAATTCCGGTCCTCAACGTCGACGGCACACCCAATTCGTCCAGAGGCATTTCCGGCGTAGTTGATATGGTCGTCAACTACAAAGGACACTCCGAACGCATCCAACTCGCGGTAACGCAGCTCGGAAAGCAGCACGTCATCCTCGGTTACTCCTGGCTTCAGAAGCACAACCCAGAGATCGACTGGGAGACCAAGGAAGTCCGGATGACCCGCTGTCCGACCAGCTGCAGCACTTGCCAGGAGGAGCTCCGCGCCGTCCGTCGCAACGCGAAGATCTCCGCCGCGATCCTCCGGCAGCTCCACGAAGGTCCCGTCCCGTCTATCTGTGCCATTGACTCGGAGGAGTGGTGCGGAGATGACGGGTGCGATCCGGACGACAACGGAGACGACTTCCCGGACCTCACCCCGGACCCGGACGACGACGACGGTGACGAAGACGACGAGCTCGAGGACGGCGACCGGATCCTCTACACCGTGTTTGCTCCGGCTGAAGAAATCCGCGCCGGCAGCACCGTCTCTCAGAGGCTCGCGGAGGCCTACACCCAGAACTCGGCCCCGCCCGGGACCTCGGTTCCGGCCTGGGTAGAGGATTTCTCCGATGTTTTCGATAAGGAGTCGTTCGACGCGTTGCCGGAACGTCGGACATGGGACCACGCCATCGAACTCGTCCCGGATGCGAAACCGGCCAACTGCAAGGTCTACCCGATCTCCCCCCTCGAGCAGAAGGAACTTGACGCGTTCATTGAGGATGGGTTGAGCACCGGCCGGATCCGTCCGTCCAAATCCCCGATGGCGTCTCCGGTCTTCTTCATCAAAAAGAAGGACGGAAGCCTCCGGTTCGTCCAGGACTATCGGGCGCTCAACGCGATGACCGTAAAGAACCGGTATCCGCTCCCGCTGATTAACGATCTCATCAACCGCCTTAAGGGAGCCCGGTTCTTCACAAAACTCGACGTCCGGTGGGGCTTCAACAACGTCCGGATCCGGGGGGGCGACGAGTGGAAGGCCGCGTTCCGTACCAACCGAGGGCTCTTCGAGCCCCTGGTGATGTACTTCGGCCTCACCAACTCTCCGGCCACGTTCCAGACGATGATGAACGACATCTTCCAAGACCTCATCCTGTCCGGAGATGTCATGGTATACCTCGACGACATCCTCATCGCTCACTCCGATCTCGCGCGCCACCGAGAGATCGTCCGAGAAGTCCTTCGGCGGCTCCGGGCGCACAAGCTTTACCTCCGGCCAGAGAAGTGCGAGTTCGAGAAGTTGTCAATCGAGTACCTCGGTGTCATCATCTCACACAACCACGTCGAGATGGATCCGGTCAAGGTCGCCGGAGTCGCCGCCTGGCCCGCTCTGGAGAACAAGAAGGACGTGCAGCAGTTCCTCGGCTTCACGAACTTCTACCGGAGGTTCATCCGGGCGTTCTCGAACATCGCGCGGCCCCTCTTCGACCTCACAAAGAAGAGCGTCGCATGGACCTGGACCGCTGCCGCGGCTGCCGCTTTCCAAGCCCTCAAGGACGCGGTGACCGCGGAGCCCGTCTTAGTCCTGCCCGACGAGTGGCGCCCATACCGAGTCGAGGCGGACAGCTCCGACTACGCTACCGGGGCCGTCCTGTCCCAGCCAGACGCGAACGGAAAGTGGCACCCGGTCGCGTTCTACTCCAAAAGTCTGAGTGACGTCCAGCGCAACTACGAGATCCACGACAAAGAGATGCTCGCGATCATCCCAGCCCTAGAGGAGTGGCGGCACTTCCTCGAAGGTACGCAGCATCCGGTCGAGATCTGGACGGATCACAAAAACCTGGAGTACTTGCGGAAGGCACAGAACTTGAACCAGAGGCAGGCGTGGTGGTCCCTGTACCTGTCCCGGTTTGACTTCGCGCTCCACCACCAGCCCGGACGCCTCATGGGCTGTCCGGACGCGCTGTCCCGTCGCCCGGACCACGGGGTAGGCTCGGACAACATGGACGTTACCCTTCTTCGCCCGGACTTGTTCCACGTCCGGGCGCTAGAAGGTGTCGTGGTAGCCGGACCCGAAGTCCCCCTCCTTCGTGACGTCCGGGAGGCCTTCGCGGGTGAACCGGACCTTGAGGACCCTGTCGCGCTTATCGTGTGAGAGCTCCTCAAGAACCGGAACGTCCGCCCCCCCCGATCGTCCGAGTGGCGTGTCGCAGAAGGGCTCCTCTACTACCACGGTAAGATCGTCGTACCGCGGAATAAGGACCTCCGACGCTGGATCATCGCCCTGCACCACGACACCCGGGTCGCTGGACACGCCGGACGCTTCAAAACCCTCGAGCTCATCTCCTGGAATTACTGGTGGCCCCAGCTGTCCCGTCACGTCGGCCAATACATCCAAAACTGCGACCCGTGCAACCGGACGAAGGTACTCCGGAAGCTACCCCACGGAGAGCTCCACCCGACCGAGATTCCGGAAGAACGCTGGGACTGGACTTCATCGTCGAGCTCCCGGACGCGCACGGCTTCGATGCCGTTATGGTCATGGTCAACGTCCTGGGTAAGCGGGCCCATTTCAACGAGTGCCACACCGGCCTTGGTGCGGTCGGAGCCGCTCGGCTCTATTACCGGAACGTCTGGAGGCACCACGGAACCCCCCGGAAATATATCTCTGACCGCGGGCCGCAGTTCGTCGCGGAGTTCACCACGGAACTGTGGCGCCTCATCGGGGTAGAACCAGCGACCTCCACCGCCTACCACCCGCAGACCGACGGCCAGACCGAGCGCGTCAATCAGGAACTCGAGCAGTTTGTCTGGATCTTCACAAACTACAAACAAGACGACTGGGACGAGCTTCTCCCGGCCGCGGAGTTCACGTACAACAACCACGTCCACTCCTCGACGCAGCAAGTCCCGTTTATGACGGACACTGGAAGGCTCCCCCAGATGGGGTTCGAGCCCAACGGACTACGCTCGAACGTGGAGTCCGCGAACGAGTTCCGGGACCAGATCGCGTCCGGAGTTTCGGAAGCCAAAGCCGCGCTTGTTAAAGCCAAAGACGAGTTCAAGCTGTACTATGATCGAAGGCGCACGCCCGCCCCAGAGATCAAGGTAGGCGACCGAGTCTGGCTGGACGCCTCCGATATCCGGACCCGTCCGTCAAATTCGCGGACAAACGCCTCGGCCCCTTCAAAGTCGCGAAGGTCGTCGGAAAGGGGGCGTACAAACTCGAGCTTCCCCCCCGGTACTCCCAGCTCCACCCGGTCTTCCCGGTGGTGAAACTCCAGCTCGCGGAACCGGATCCGTTCCCCGGACGCCCCCGGAACAACGAACCCCCGCCCGTCCTTCAGACGGACCACGACGTTCAATGGGAAGTCGAAGAGATCCTAGAAGCGAAGGTCCGTTATGGCAGCCTCTGGTACATGGTGCGGTGGAAAGGCTACGGCCCGGAACACAATAAATGGGTAAAGCACTCCGACGTCTTCGCCCAAGACGCCATTGATGCCTATTATCGCCGCTACCCTAACGCCCCGCGCCGGATCGCCTCGGCCGCTTTCGACTCGCTCTCGTTCCGGAGGCGCGACGCCCATGTCCGATTCATGCGTCGGGACACCGCATTCCAAGGGGGGGGTGATGTCAGGGGAACCACCCGTCCGTCCGTCCGTCCGTCCGTCTGGCTGCCCATCGCACCGCCCCACTTCCTCGTCCGATCCTTCGTCCAGCCTCGTCCGTCCGTCCGACCTCGCCCGACCATCCGGCCTTCGCTCCTATGCCCCAGCCTACGCCTCCGTCTGGAACGTCGTCCTCCGTCCCTCCGGACTCCATCCTCCTCTGACCCCCCGCGTCCGGTCGCTCTCACTGGCACGTACTATGCGATCAAGCTCGAGACCACTGCCGATCGATCCGGACACGTGCTACTGGCTAGTACCTACAAAAACCTCGCCTAGCGTGGGAATCCTTATCCTTTCTTCTCTTCGGATTCTCCCGCTAGGTGTGTATTCTAGAAACCTGTATTTAGTACTGTCAATTGAGTTACTTCGGATTCTCCCGCTAGTCTCCCGTGCTCCCACGCCGAGCTGAGGTTGCCCTTACAGGTGCTAGGCCTTTAGTGCGGCTGCCACTATATTCTTGCGTACAGTTGTTCCCGCATGGACACCGGCACTGGAGCGAAGGCGCAAAGCACAAACTCTCCTGCGGGAAGTTGACACTCGGCAGGGATTCCTTCCAGGGTATAAATGTTAAAAAGCGGTCAACGGCGATAGTATCTGGCTGTCTTATGGCTATCGAATTTTACGACACCGACTCAGTGAATGCGCAAGAATATAATGTGAGTGACGATGCAAGGATTGAATACCAAGTAAGTGTAAGGGAATTAAAGATGAACATAATTTAAATAATTAAGCATCGGCAATGAGAGCCCTGAGAAAATACGAAATACTGAAGGTTGAAGACGCTCGCTGGAAGCCGACAGTGGTTTTTGGGCTCGATTAAGTTCAGATGGAATGTAGGTTGTAGTGATCGAGAGGAGTGGGATCGCATCAGCGACACTATAGGCCGTAAAACTCTATTTTTTTCTGGATTGCGAGACTTCCCTGCTGCGAGTGCACCGATAACCTCTTCATTGTCGGAACGCACATAGAAATGGACGTTGGAATAACTGCGGTGAGCGGCGAATCTGAGTCCGAAATTAACGGCAATCAGTTCAGCCCCAACCAATCTTGCGCCTGTCCGAAAACCACATATCACTGAGCTTCCATTGACGCCAAAAGCCGTCGGAGACGACCCCGATTGCCCAGGATGTGGGGGCGTCGACCCAGAAATTGAGCGAGGACATCAAAGGTGGGCAGATGAAGGTAAATTGGACACCTGCTTCCACCACTATGCAATGTCGCTCAGGACCGTACGCTTAAGTGTTCGGCAGCTGAAATCAGATGTGGCATGCTCAAATGATGAAGCCAGCGTAGAAATGTAGCAAAAGCAAGAGGGACCATCGGTAATCGCAAGAGAACAGTGTACAACTGTTCCCTGAACGGATTCGACCTGTTTGCGACAGAATGTGACGGCCGGAACCCGTGGTTCCAGTTTTTCGAGATAACGGAGTTTCTTCTCAGCAGGGATTTCGATGGTTTTCGAGGACAAGTCCCAAGAGAAATCCATTTACTTGAACTGCTGGGAAAATCATCGTGTTTTGGAGACCTCCCACGTCCAACCAAGACATAGGCATAAATCTCGGGCAGACCATAGTCGAATTGGGACATTGCGGAATTGAGGCAGCAGAAGAATAACAAATCATCCTCCCATCTTTGATAGGGCCGTTTCACGGGAAAGGTATAGCACCACAATTGCATTTGCAAGGCATCCAAATACGCCGCTAGAGCTGGCACTACCAAAGGGAGTGTTATGATCAATGTAACAGAGGTTATTCCAGAACACAATGACGAAAGGTTGTAGAGAGGGATGAATGGACAACGACGGAAGACAGCGTCGACGTCTAGAGTTGCCACCTTGGCGCCGAGAGGTGTGTCCATTACAAACAATACCACTTGAAAGCACCAATGACAGGGAAAGTTGTCGACATTAATTTCTGAATTACTAGCAATTGAAGGGCAACACACATTTTTTCGAGGGAAAGAGAAGTCCTGGACGATGCGGAACTCGGCGGTGGAGCCAGCCTTTTCAACCACGCCCAAATGCGACGAGCAAAAAGGTCCGATTAGGGATTCAAGTCGAGATTTAAAGAAAGGACCAGTATAATGGCCATTAGAGAGTTCTTTGTGAATATATTTTTCAACAACCTCAGGATGCGCCAAGGCGGACGGGTCATCATGAGGAGTGTACGTTTCAGAAATGGTGGAATGAATGCCCATATAGAAATCTTCCCGAAGCCCCATAGGTAGATCTGAATAATATTGGCATCGTGACGTGTCCCCATCCCATCCCGAAACTCCAGCTTGGAATCAAATTCCTTTCCAAGCTCATTTATTCAATTCGAGTATCAAAACTTGTCCATTCCAATGTCACACCTGTGTTTGGATTCGGTGAGATTGATACCATCTAGACGGTCCAATTTCACCCGGTAATCCGAGTCCCACGCCATCTGGGAGCATGTGTCGCTCGCGGCCTGCGCGCAAATTTGGTCTGGTCCCTTCAAACACGTCTTATCTCATCCCCGAAGCTATTCGGAAGAACTTTGCCGCCAGGTGGACTTCACACGTCCCGCTACAATATCTGACCGATAAACTCTGCGGCACCAGTAATAAAACCGCAGCCAAGGCGCTGAATGACTTGTGGACAATGGATCGGACAGTAGCTCGTGATCGGTCTTCTCCATCACGAAAGAACTTCCCATCGACGGAGAGTTGAAGTTGACTTTCGACGAGTGGCTTCAAGCATGGCAGCGTCTGCTTCAGCTTATCCAGGAGTTCGTTCTGAACCTCTGGTCCATTCATTACCAGCCCATTCTTCTCCGCCCGATGCGAGGAGAGCAATAGGGCCTCTTCCTTGCATGCAATTTGCGCATTTGACACCTCGCTACAGCTATGGGCATTGAAATGTCCCAGTTCCACCTTGCCATTTGGAAAGAACTCAAGACCAGGTTCATCATAGCTCCAGCTCAGTCCAACAGGTGCGCATGGAACTTGGCAATAATTACACACCAGGTGGGCGACTTGCACTCGGCATAGCGATCTCTGTTTCCGTCCGTATCAAGGAGACGCATGCGGACATTGGCAGACAAATTCATATTCGCACCTGCTGTCACAATCGGAAGGAAATCAGAGTTTGGGGCACAACTGGGTCCTGTGAGCGCCGTTGCACTGTCCGCAGAGGGAGCACCAATGTTTTCCTTGCTCGCACTGGCAGTTTGCGCCGTGAGCACAGCCAGTATGCCTGTTAAACGAGAAACAGAGGGAGTTCCCCTCAGCGGCGTTGGGGCAATTCTCTATCCCGTTAACAGGAATGCTGGAGTGGCAGCAACGGGAACTGTGGTTGGTCTCTGAGCTCGCGCAGTTGAAGCAGCGGGTATTGGGGGCCATGATTACGAGGCCGTCAGAGAAAACAAGAGTTGAAGTGTGTCACACAAACGGTGACAACACTGCGCGGGCCTTTTGCAGACAGCAAAATACCAATGGCACATATCTGTGTAAGCAAAAACAAAGTTTGATAATGAAGGAATAGTGCAGACTGAACGAACTGTTGATACTGATACATTTCGAGAGCAGAGAGAAAAATCAGAATCCGTTACGTAAGAAAATACTCAGCCACCGTGACAAAAATTTAAGAGTCGTTAGATTCGTTTCTAATGAAAATGCGGATTGAGTCACGTTTGGAGTACAGCCACTAGTGAGGCTTCAAAAATTACGAGTACTTTAGTAATCGTTCATAATATTTGTGGACTGCCATTTTTTGTTCACGCGTTTTTACTGTCCGCATCTATCGACGGTGATACTTTTAGTGGCTGTGCATAATATTCATTAGATTTTTGAAGCCTCGATAGTGGCGGTACGCCAAACCTTATTCAATCCGTGTTTTCGTTAGAAACGAATCTAATGAATCTTAAATCTTTGTCACGGTGGCTGAGCATTTTCTTACATAACAGATTCCGATTTTTCTCTCAGCCATTCAAATGTTTAGTTATTGAAAATTTGTTCTCCCTGAACCTTTCACTCATCATCAAACCTTGTTTGTGCTTCCTCAGATATCTGCTGTTAGTGTTTGGTGTTTGCAAAAAAAAGCCCACACAAGTTTGTCACCACCAGTGTGATGTCACCATTGTCACATTTCCACTCCCCACGTGGCGTCCTTGCTCCTGAGCCTCCATCTGGTCCCATCCCACCTGCGGGTATTTCGTGGCCTGTGTGGGTACCTATCGAGGCAAATCCACCACCCCGACTGTTCCGAACGTTCTTCTAGTAAATTTTGAACCACCCAAATTGACAAAATTTTACATGGCCCTCCGGGCACCCCTGGAACCTGAGGCACCCCACCATCATACTTGCTTGCTGATGCGTTGGGACCATTACGTACAATGTCCCGATTTGGAAACAGTATATTGCCATTTTGGGACAGCATTTTGAAAAAGCAACATTTTGAGTGATGAGGACGAAACGGCACGTGTGGTAGAGCCAGAATGGGGTTATGCCCATTTAAGGAAACTTTCAATTGCCATATCGGGACAGGATTTCCAAAAAGTCTTTGCGGAGACCTGTAACCTAAAGGTTCCAGGAATTCACCTCGAACCTTTGCACGCTCCTGAGGCTGCAAGTGCCACGGTATTTTAGTTTCTCCGCCCACCTTCAGAAAGAGGGCAAATCTCGTCAGCACATTGACACATGCGTTCCTTCAGTTCAGAAGTAGGCTGAGATGAGGAAGCCACAGGTTCGTCGACGAGTGGCGCGGCTTCCTCAACAAGCGGGTGTTTCCACCAGGCGTTCCTTGGCCTCAGGTTCACGTTCTGGGGGTACAGAACGCACTACATTGCGATAGAAAGTCGATGCAGAGAGCCCACGAGTGACAAGAGGTCTATGAAGAGATGACCTCTGAAACATTCGGCAACAAGGCGATGCGGACCGCGTAGTCCCGAAAAGGAGTTTTGAAAAATTTCGACGTCAGCCTCGAGTGCAGAGAAAGTCTGAGTTTTTTTAACTATCACACGTCTACATTAGGTGTCCAGAAGCATGTATCCACGTAGCAAAACATGTAAGGAGGGTGTCATAGTAGAGGGATTAGGGAAGAATAAATATAAAATTATTTTGTCCCACAGCAGATCCTGGACATAGATTTTGCCACCATCGAGCTTTTACGGCGGCTCTCGCGAGAAATTGCAGTGCATGCTGAACTTGCCCTTCAGTTCCTCGCTGTATTGGGGCCATTCCTCCTTATACAAGAAATCCTGGGTCGATTTGCGGCATCCATCGAACAGCGAGATCCAGCCCCAGTCAGCAAGAGCGTCAGGGCCGTTCTTCTCAATCCAGCGACGGGCAAGCGCAACGCGCTCTTGTACAAAGCCTCGGAAGGAGCCACACCCTAAAGCGAAATGAGAATGGATACACGACGTTTTGCTCTTGTAGGCGCCGCGGGGACCATTGATGGCATACACAGGCTAGGTGCCCTCAGTAACCATCGGCTGGCTCTCGCCAGTCACTGCTGCGTATTTGAGGTTGAGCAAGAAATTCGAACCAATGCCTAACACCCATTTGGGTTGTAAACGAGAGCTGGCAATGGACTGGTATTTAAGTACGACGGCGGTGACGTGGATGGAGGTGGGATAGAGCTTCGGGCCCGAGGAGACGGAGTAGTAACGCGGTTGGAGACGGGGGATCGCAGACACAATGAGTCAAAGGGGATGGACCATGCTGTAGTGTTCTCTGCGGTGGGAGTGGCAGTAACCGCGTTTCCCGCCGCCAGCTGGAAAACTTCGCCAAATTTGAAGCAGCCATTGAAGATGACGGCAAAATATTCTTGTTGGAGTTGAGAGCTTTCATGACCTTCTCCACCTCAGGTGTGGGCCCAAACTTGGACAGCGAGCCGAGGATTCAACGACCGACAACGGCACTGATATCGATGTAGTGCCGGAGAATGGTAGCGTAGGTTGTAGGGACAGGGAAAAAGAAAAGGAACTTTGGCGAGAGCTGGGTCGAGGGACTCGATGCCGATGACAGTAGACTTTTCATCGAGGAGGCCAAGAGCGCAGAGGAGACGATTAGCCTCGGCTTCTGGGTTCGAAGGCCAGATTCCAACGTGATCACCATGTTGATATGTGATCCCAGACCCATCAGTGTTGAGATCGACATGAACACAGTTACGTTCTTGGGTCAAATGGAAAAGTTCCCGAGAAGCGGAGATGAGTGTGGGGTAGGGATTCTTGGTGTTGTCGATGCCCTTTGTCTTCGTGAGAGCACAAGCCGACAGTTCACCTATCGCAGATGTCAGCAGAGAGAGATGAACAATGGGATGCACTGACCGAGGTACACTTTTTCGGGGGCGTGGTCTGTTAATTCCGAAACAGCAAAGTCGCCCTGTCCTTCCTCCACGCCTATGGCAGTAGCAAACGTCTCTCACATGTTATCCTTCAACTCGAGATAATCTTCTTCCATGCTCTTATCGTCATCTCCCTTGCCTCACTCGCCGATGCGGATGCCGCCCATCTTGGTCAACTCATAGTTTGCTGCCTTGGTGGGCAGTGGTGCGACCTTGGGCTTGGAAGTGGAGAAAAAAAGCTGCTCGCGGAAGAGGTAGAGTGCGGCAAGGACAACACCAACACCGAGCACCAAAGTTCTCGCTGGCAGCAGTGAGTGATTTAGAGCTACCTTGGAAAAGGGACATGGAGATTAATGAGAGTGCAAGAGAAGGAGAGATAGATAGAAATCACCAGCGGAAATATATACCTGAGTCGGGGCTTAGAAAGAGCGGGCCAGATAAAAAGACGTGGCCTGGGTCTGGGCACACGACCAGAATCTCATGCTTTCCACGAAGTACATATCGGTCCACCTGTCTTTTGATAAGGACGACCTCCTTATAGCCCAGATTTGCAGACATTTTGAAATTCTTTAGGCCGGTGATCGTGTATGTGCAGAACCGAGGATCGTTCTTAACTGGCCAGATAATGATAGAAGAGAGGCCAGAGTACAGTTTGAAGAAGGTTTTCAATATATCAGCAAGAACTGGCCAGTATTAACAAGTGACATCAGCCTTTTGACATTTTGATTGCGGGTTTTCCGGGGTTTTCAGGTTGCCGGTATTCCCGACAACCTCACAACCTCAAATGACCCACAACTTGGCAGTAAATGAAGGTAATAAATGTTCCCAGACTCACAAAAGGGGGCTCTGGAAACTTTCTAAGGACTCTAATATATCTGTTCTCCAAAGATCTTTGTGAGAAAAAGCAAAATCCTGCCCTGGCGGGGGCTTGAACGGTCGAGCTTGTGGGCTCGGGACATAGGGTTTTGACGTTGTCAGGTTTCGAGGTTTTCAGAGGTTTTTCGGCGTTTTTCGGGGTTGTACAACCTCACAATCAAAATGTCAAAAGTCTGATGTCCTCCCTGCACAAGTATTCCTGGTGAACCTTACCTGGCCTTTGGCGGCAGCTGCGACGAGCGCTTATGATTATGTGATTATTGGGGGAGGAGCGACAGGACTTTCGCTTGCCGTTCGCCTCTCGGAGGACCCGACGCGGACGGTTGTGGTGCTAGAAGCGGGGAATAGGTACCGTCTACGGTCATTTCATCTGTGCCCAGTTTCTGACATAAGGTTGTTAGCGGCATTGGAAAGTAAGCTGTTCATTCATTTTATGATCCCTGAGACAAGACGAGAACTCTTCGTATTAAAAGCCCGAATATCACCAACCTCCGACTCAATTCAAATAACTTTGGAACGACGAATGACTGGCTAGTTCCTCTACTGCATCCTTCATACCTATTAAACTGACTACCATTTTCCCCAGGCAATTTGTCACAGTCCCCCAAGTCGACGTAGGGAACAGAGTACAGGCACAGGTCCAGGGAAACGTTCTCGGGTACGTGTTGTTCCCGCCTCTCATTCATTTACACCTATCGATTGCACCTAGCGGCGGCTCGGCCATCAATTCCGGGATGTATCTTCGGTAAGGATTTTTTGGATTTCACTTTCACCTCTTCCCTGCCCGAGGCGGTTGTTGACGCAGAAGAACAATTTGTATTGGTGGAAATAAGGAGGAGTATGACGCGCTCGACATACTGGGTGCTGCAGGGTGGAACTGGGACTCAATGTTCCCCGCTGTTAAAAAGGTTCGGATCCTTCGGGGCTTTCCTCCCTTGCTTCCTTCTTTCGGCGTCACGAAATGAAATATTTCTCAATTAACTGGCAATTTTCAACGTGCAGAGCGAGCACTTCCACCCGCCCTCCCAAGTTGAGGTCGACACCTTCAATATAACGTGGGACGCTGCATGCCATGGCTTCGCTGGGCCTATCTCGGTGGCGATTCAAGCTGTTAATGTGTCTCAGTGAGTCTTGCTCTCGCTTTGCAGGACTCGCAGCTGTGATTAAATTTCCCTACTCAACCCAGCTTCTTCCGAAACTTCGCCGTGCCCACCTTGAAAAACTTGGGTCATGAAATGAACTTTGACCATAACGGGGGCTTTCATAACGGCCCGAGCTGGGACTTTCTTGTGCGCACATTCCTTCACGACAATTTCGTCAATGTTGATCATTGGTAGACTATACTCCCCGACTCCAGTACCCGCTCATACGCCGTCTCTGGATACTGTGCGTCCATCCACACACACTCTCAACACCGCAAGCGACATGGGCTGGTCTGACTGCCGTGACGATTATAGACCTCCCGGTCATGAACCGCACCAACCTCCACGTAATGACCGAGAGCCAAGGATCCAAGATTCTCTGGTCTGCCGCAAAGACCGACGGGTTGGTGACCGCGACCGGCGTGGAGTACGTCTTTTTCAACGAGTCGGGGATATCAGAGACCCGCACTCTCGTACGTCTCCCGTTCTCACTCAATTCTAATGTTGCACAATACTTGTTGGGTAAGGCCGACGCTATGCGCGGCAGAGCGAGTACTTATTTTCTATTTATTTTAGAACTCGCACGCGCCAAAACTGCCAACCTGGTGGCTGTGCCCGGCCATCATTTGCCGAGATGTTCTCCGCATCATGATTGTATTGCTATATGTTTGGCTCTCCTTTCCTGCTCTTGACCACCACCTTTGGTGTCGCGAGTCACCCTGATTAATCTCTAAATTACCATATACAAACAGAGGATGTGAACTGAAGATGCAATCAGCGAGATCTCCCAGACGCGGCCAAGACACGTCGAAATCGCGTTGAGCCATTACACTGTGTCCATCAGACTTTTGACATTTTGATTGTGAGGTTGTACAACCCCGAAAAACGCCGAAAAACCTCTGAAAACCTCGAAACCTGACAACGTCAAAACCCTATGTCCCGAGCCCACAAGCTCGACCGTTCAAGCCCCCGCCAGGGCAGGATTTTGCTTTTTCTCACAAAGATCTTTGGAGAACAGATATATTAGAGTCCTTAGAAAGTTTCCAGAGCCCCCTTTTGTGAGTCTGGGAACATTTATTACCTTCATTTACTGCCAAGTTGTGGGTCATTTGTAGGGATCCCCACCGTACCGTATACGGTTACGGCCGTATAGATTACGGGCCTTTACGGGCCAGGTTTTGGGTCCATACGGTACGGGTACGGGTGTGCCCGTAACCGTAACCGTAAACCGTATTTACGGTCATTGAACGGCGTCCAGCGAGGGTGGGTGACATTGTGTATAGCAGAACTAGCAATTTCTCACCTTTTTAGAGTTGTGCGGAGTGCTCAGGTCTATTCCACAGCCAACCTCATCGCTCCCCATCGAGTTTGAACAAAACCCGTACCGTAACCGTAACCGTATAGGGCGTGTCGCAGGGCCTTACGGTACGGTACGGTGTACCCGTATACCCGTAACCGTAAGCCGTATTATACGGTTACGGTGGGGATCCCTAGTCATTTGAGGTTGTGAGGTTGTCGGGAATACCGGCAACCTGAAAACCCCGGAAAACCCGCAATCAAAATGTCAAAAGGCTGATGGAGCATTTCGGAAAGGGCGGAGTGAAAGAAGTCACGGATATCTGCGGGAGAGCAAAGCAAGATAAAGACTCGACGATATGAACGCTGCTTGGACTGGACTGGGTCATGGGTACGATTTGGGAGCCGAGCGTGTCGAGGGAATAACCTTGTGGGGAAAGGGTGTATACTTGTGCGGGCAAGACGGGATAATATTAATCATATGTGGCTCGGATCTCCGACGCAGTTAGCATTTACCCGGTGCCGGTCAACCATGATCTCACCGTACGAATACTGGAGGGGTTGCAGATAAAAGTACACCTATCCTGTCGTTCCAGAATCAATGCCTCTAGCCCACTGCTGATGGAAAACTCCAACGTAAATCTCCGGCGGTGGCATCCTGATCCCATGCGTCCAAGTCAGCGCCGAGCGGTGTCATGCGATTTCAGACAGAATCTGGGATCTTGACCGAACGCCGTGGCCAGCGAGAATTAGCCTTTAGGCACCAGGAAATGCATAGGCAGACTCGACCAGAAATCGATCATGGTCGTTGTGGAGAAGGAATATATTTGGCTAGAGCCTTCTCATGTTTGGCTGCACCGTCTCCCTCTTTTCCCAGATTTCGCTTGGATTTCGCTCTGAGTGGCACTGGTGGCACTGACATTGCACTATTTCGATTCTTGCTCGACTTTCCCTTCTCTCGCCGTTCATTTCATGTTTTATCCAACTCCTTCGACTTGGAGATCCTCCATCCTTGGCGAGGCTGGCGCGGTCGAAGACTGAAGTCCGGTACATCTCGGATGCTGTGCAAGGGCTGAGTGCGGATCATAGAATGCCGATCTCGGCATCCATCAGGAAAAAGTGACACAACAATATAGTGCTATGTTGTCTATGTATCACTTGTAGTTGTATTGCTAAGTACCCCTTTATGTAGCATCCGTAGTCAACCGGGGAGGCTCTGTAGCCTCATATAGCCATCTGTAGTCAACCACCTGACAATGTAGCAGTATGTAGTTAGGCGGGGTGCTACGAGAAAGGGGCCTTTGCAACACAAAAGGAAAGCTTTCGTCCACTTACTGAACCTCTTTCTTTCTTTTATGTTGTCTTGTCTTGTTCTGATACTTACCATTGTGTTCTGCCTTGCGTCTCTGCGTTCAGATTGCTTTATACAGTTAATTGCCTACAAGGGGAATCGAACTCAGGACCTCGCGAGAACGACGAAAATTACAGAAAGTACAAAATACCACTACACTAAGAAGACCATGATGAAGAGTGTAAAGTTGTTGACCACATGGCTGCAGCTCCTCCGCAAATTTACTTGTACAACATTTCTGAAGTATTTAATTGTTAAATAGAAATGAATAGTAGTGAACCCTTGGTGGGAAGGCACTCCACATGGTTAGGATAGTTGCACACAAGAATTTGTGAGATTTCTGATGTGATTGAGCCTCATCTCCGAATGCATTAACCCAATCCTTCCTTGAAAATATTGAGTGCGATGATTTTAAAACCCCAATTTGTTTGAACCTGAAAATTCATGTTCTGAGGCAACTTGACTATGTAGCGTGTAGGCATTCTACATTGCTCTACATAGACTATATTGAATCCATGTGCTATGTTGTCTCTGCACTGGCTACATGATGCAACATAGGCTGCCTACTGGCTACAGATGGCTACATCTGACTACATATCCAACTGACTGGCTACAGAGGCTACAGACTGCTACAGAGATCTCCCCTTTGCTACAGAGGATTCACTTTTTCCTGATGAGTCACTCGGCGTCACTTGACCTTCTTGCTCTTACCCTCGACGCGTCTTAACTCTCTTCCCTCTTCTTCCTCACGCGCCATTATTTGCACGCGCTATCTATCACCTCAGGCGCGCATATTGGAGACCTCGGCACTTCGTACGCGGCCCTTGAGAGTGGTATCGCGAGGATCAGTCCAGCAAGATCATGATGAAGACCGACGCAGGAACCGCTAGTGCCGACGCCGCGATGCCGTGCTGCCTGCAATGGATATGGAAGCCATCTACGATACCCACGCACCTCATGGTTCTCTCAGTTGTCAAGATCCTGCGTGACATGAGGATATCGCCAATAGAGCTTGTCACGACACTTCTCGCCGGTCAGAAGGAATACCACGATAACGCGAACGGATTTTACCGCGGCCAAGGGCTGGAAAATCTGCTGGATATCGTGTATAAGGACAAGCGCGGTCGAAAGAAGATCGAAAAATGGGTCGACGCCAATTGCGGGTTGGATCGACTTCTTGGGAAAGTACATCGTGAAATGGACGATCTTGGTACCTTTTTTAAACGATCCACTAACGATGTCACCCCCGAATCGCTCCTGGAATTTAATGTTGAAGACCATATAACCGAAATCTGTCGTGAACACACCCCTACCCTGCGCCGAATTCTTCTCACCGCAGCGCAAACACCCCGAGCAGCTCGAGAAAATACTGTCAAAAATCCTGAGCCTGTTCTAAATCTTACTGTGGTCCTCACACCCGCTAACTATCTCTTAGCTGGTAACAATGATCCAGGCCCAGCTGGCCAAGACTCGCTCCCAGAACAACCATCTTTGCGCCATTCCTTGCAGCTTATACTTTCTCAGCTCTGGTATGCCTCGGAAGGTCGTCGACACTCTCGCGCACGCTGGAATGAATCTGTCATACAATTCGGTCAAAACGACACACTCTATACTAGCTAAAGGCCACATCCGACGCGCGCAGCGGTCATGCTATCAGCTGGGACAATACCCATATCACCCTTTCCATGCACGTCGACCAAAGGACCCTGGCTCCACCGAAAGTTCAGACCGGCACTACGCAGATCGTCTATCGCCTTCGCGGGGTAGCTAACCAGAGCGCTCTCGAGCTGAATCCGATACTTGAACGCCGTGCTTCCGCCCCGCTAATAACCTTTGCGGCCGATATTCGACCGACCTATTCCCAATGTAAATCCATCTAGAAACACCTTTGCATCTCCATTGTCGAACTATTACTCCAAAACGAATCCGATTTCGAGTACTTGAAAAATGCACCCGAATTACAACATCCGCAGTACCGTCCACCTCCCCCGGACCACCAGACCGACGAATATGTACTGCGTACCACGAGACTGGACAAGGGAAGTAGCGAGGGCTCGATCGAAGTGAACGATAACATCTATCTTGATTAGCTCCAGTTTGCTGCACGCTGCCGAGCAGCTGCACCGGACCGCACTCCCAAAAATCCACGAAAACTCGATTCATCACCGAGATGCGCTGGTGCGGACATTTTCGAATCCTCAGAGTATTTACCAGATTCTTTAAGATTTCAACCAACAGGCACAGCCACCCCGATTTCAACCACTCGAACAAAGGTTCAATTTGCTTTTCTGAGACTCAATGATGAGACAGAGATAGGTTGACAAGGAATGGGGTGCGTTATTGAGAAGTACGACCGGAGAAGTGACGATTCAATAATTCAGCCTGAACAGTTTTGAAATCGTTATTCCATTCCAACGTTGTTTTGACTGAATTTTGCACTACGTTCGGAAGGAACAAATATTAAAATGCAAGTCTATTCAATAACTATGCCTTGAAGTATACCCACATACGCGAAACTCAGAATCCATTCGGGGCAAACCCAATCTCCGGCACGTCCATACCCCACGCGCTGTAATAGTGCTTAAGCAGGCTCAAACCCACGAGGTTGTACCCCTCCGACACATTAATTAGCGTCTGGCAAACGTCGGGCTTGTCAGCGAACGGGCCGCTGCTGAGCTCCGAGCTGGGAATCGTGAGGTTGAATGGCGGGTGGCCAGCGACGCCGGCGAAGGTGATGTCAATGACGGCGGGGAGGGAGGGGATGCGGGCGCAGGGGATGCCGAAAGTGCCGGGCTCGTCCGGGTTGGCGACGATGTCGGGGGAGATGAGGGCGTAAATCGCCTTGAAGAGAGGATCAGCAGCATATGGATGGGCCTACAGAACGTACCAGTGCAATATCCTCGACGAAGAGCATGTTCGAGGTGCCCTACAGAGAGAGGGTCGGTCGGTGAGTGTAAAATATGGAAACTCTGGATCTACTGACTGAGTCAAAGTAGAGCGGAACAGAACTTTGGAGGAAACTGGTGGTTTTCCATTGACATAAATTCCCAGTGAGGTCAAGTACCAGTCGTCGTCGACAATCGAGGCCGAGTACACAAGCGGCGTGTCGAACTTGGTCGTATCGACGCCGCCCAGTGTGATCTCCCCTGCGCCGCCCTCGCTGTGCGGAGTGAACCACATACCCAACACCGCGGGGAATCCGCCCGCATTGAAGAAAGACGCGGAATCAGGGCTGAGCCCCATGATGCCGTCGAACGGATCCACTGCGAAGGTGGGGGTTTGGTACGTGATGAGGTAGAGCGACACATTGGGGACAGTGAGGCCCGCGACGGAGACGGTGTCGGCCGCGAGGCTGAGGTTAAGCTGCCAGTTTGTGCCATTGACGGGGGTGACGCCGACTCCGGTACCGAAGATAAGCGTGCCTGACGAATTTCCGTCTACGAATGTGGTTGACGCTGAGGAGTTGAATTGGTGTTGGTTGCTGCAGGCTGCGCCGCATACGGTGCCTGGGTGACGAGCCGTTAATGCCAGTCGCGCGGAAACCTACCCCGCGATGACTTACTGGGCACCTCGAGCGTTGAGCTACCGGTGTCGAAGACTGGGTTATTTAAATTTAGTAGATGCTAGTCACGTACTTTCCGTCACCTACCGACTGTGAAGTGCTGTGGCGGCGTTCCGACTAGTATCCAAGCGCGTCAAGCCATGGACATTAAAAATGCAACCGCTGACATACTCGATATATTCCCGTACCACTGAAGGTCGGTACCGTCGAAGTAATCCACCAGACCCTCGCTGGACGTCCGTGTGCGGCGTGTCGTCGAATTGGAAGGCGCCGAGGTGACCGTGATTTTGAAGTCGGAATGCGGGGTAGTAGCGGTGGTGGCCAATGCCGCAGAAGCGGCCACAAGTAGTAATACCAGTCTGAAAGAACTTGAAGCAGTGGGGATCATGGCGAATGAATTTTTGCTGTTGGTAAAATTTCTGCCTTTTAAATCTGTGGAGTCGCCGATCCGGCCGAGACGCGGTGATGGCGTAGCTGGCCTTTCTTGACGACCCTGGCACTTAGTCTAACTGATCACTCGTACGCGGGCGGAGTGGTCACCGCGTCTATTTATCCCTTATGGAGCAAGTCGATATCCCAGTGATCTAGGATTTGGTGAGGTTCAATGTGTACTATGTAGGTACTGTGGTGCAAGTTACCTTTGAGATTTAAATGTAAGGCAAAAGTGGCTCGGGGAATGCGACAGTGGGTTCGAGATGGCGTATGCGTAGTTGTGTAGTTGAAGTATGATGTAGTGCGGAGAGGGCAGCTCCATATGGCGCGTCCAGCGTGCCTTAGGCTGAGTACATATGCCGATGCCTGTGCTGTGGCCGGCAATTTTTGTAACGGTTGTGCATATAAGCCGTGCATGTCTTTGGTGCTCCTAGTTGAATATCTGCCTTGAAAGTAAAGTGGTCGTCGTCAGAGGGAATCGGGATGGTACTCGCGGGATATGGCGAGTTCTCCACGGTAGTGCAGGTTGGATTACAGCTACAGTGGCCATCGATTTCGCGGCTATAACTTAATTTCAACACCGTCGACGTCCCAAAAGTTTTCGATCATTCATTCACCTTCATCCTTCATCAATTCATCCCCGAACCTTGATAGAAGTGGAAAACAACACAGGTCAGCTCGTTGCGGACGGACCGCGTCAAATACGCCACGGGGACGAGCACCGAATATCTGAGCCCGTATGAATAAGATATACTTGTTGTGTGAAGTCACTCCAACGAAGGAACTTTCAAGCCGGGACACGCACCTTTGATCGCTTTCTGTGCGCTTTTTATATAGGCAAGAAATCCGCGAGGGGCGAAATATCAAGTCAAGTTATCTGTCCCAGCCTCCTAATCCTGTACGCTCGAAGTCCGACACAAGAAGGCGGCACCAGCTATAAAAGCACCTAGTCCAGAACTTGACGGCGGAGGTTTACTCGTTGATTTGAATACTACATGTGCATGCATAGTTTTCGAAAACGACTCCACGGTCTTTCAATGCGAAGGTAGGTGCCCAATGGGGCGTTTTGACCCAAAAAACATAGCTAGGCCTGTGAACCAGAGTCCACTGATCGACTCGGGATGACAGATGAACAAGGAGGGACCCAGGAGAGTCCACGCGGAGTATGTCGGGCATGGTGTCGACAGCGGGCCTTGGTTTCTGCTTTTCGAAATGCTTGATAACCAAAGCGAGTCGATTGAGACCGCCGTTCGTTCGGGAGCTATTATTAAAGAGGAACAAGATCAACCCTAGAGCCCGCTGGTCGCTCAAGACTTTGCCAGCTATAGTACGGGTTTCCATCTCGACTTACCTTGATCGCATTCCTGTTCTCTGAGTCAAAAATTGCCTTTGGCGATGACTAAAAGCACAGTTTGCATCCATACAATCCGCTCTCCCTCGGTGAAGCAGCACATACAATTTGACCTCGTTCCGCATGGTGGGAGTTTGAAGTGGAAGCTGAAGGCTGGCAGGAACTGACTTGCCTGGATCATGGGATTCCCGTTCTTCTCTGAGTCCAAAAATTCCCTGGCGATGACTGAAAGCACAGTTTGCGTCCACGCAATCCGCCCCCCCCCCGGTGGAGCAGCATATATAATTTGACTTCTTTCCGCATGGTGAGAGTTTGAAACAAAAGAAAGTGAATCCCGAGTCACGCTAGTCACATCACGCAGGCGCTCCTGGCAGCTGCCTCGTTCCTCGAGCTCTTGCGGATTACTTATATCCCTTCTACTAGGCTGGACAGGGACCGCGATTTGGATATCTACAGGGATATCTACACTTGTTCTGATTCACCCATCGCACCATCTGTGAATCGAATCCTCGAATCAAAAATCTGGCCACTTTAGAGGCTTCCTCTGCGCTCTATAGCTGAAGACCACGCATTGCGATTGCAACTGGGGTATCTATAGGGATCACCCACCAGACTCCGCCTCTGCAAGAGTCGCAAAAATCTCGCCTTAGAGGCCATCCTTTTGGCCTCAGCAGCTGCACGATGCTACACTTCCCCTCCGCGCTCCAAAACGGCTCCAACAACGGCGGCGTCCCGCGGCGCACGGACAGCCTAAACGCAACGCAACAAAAGCCAGTGACGGCGGGGCACCAGATCTTCCTCACGATCGAGCAGGAGCTGCACGATGCGCGACGGGTGGGGTCGCACGGCCAGGAGGAGGATCTGCGGAGTGCGCTGAATATGGTTATCAACCGCGTCGTGGAGCTGGTGAGCGCCCTTTAATAAATCTATATCACTCTATATGTGGTGATGACGCTTTTTTAGAGCTCACTCCTCAGCGAAGCGTACAAATCCAAAGCCGAGCTCGAGGTGCAGCTCAACGTCGCCAAATCGAATCTCCAGCTCGTCATCGCGAACAACGAGATGCTCGAGGAGGCGCTCAAGTCCGGCGGAGGGCGCGACGTCGGGTGGAGACGCTCGAGCGCTGCTGGGTCCACCTCCGCCGCGGCGTCTACATCGAGACCCGCGTCCCTCGACGCCTCCCACTCTTCGCACTCCCCCAACCCCGCAAACGCCTCGCCCAACCCCAACGAATCCCCCACGGAGGGCTCGAGCCGGTTCTTCAAGACCTTCTTCAACGGCTCCTCCGCCGCTACCACGTCGTCCACGCGCCCGGGCACGCCAACGCAGCAGCAGCCGCATCCGCAACACCTCACATCGCCGTCCTTGCCGTCCCTCCACTCCGCCTCTTCCTCGCATCACTCCCCCGAAGAAGAAGCGTTATCGCTTGCGCTGCAGAAGGCACGAGCGGACGCCGAGCGCGAGCGACAGCTCGCCATCCGTGAACGCAAGGCCGCGGACAAGGCGCGCGCGGACGCCGTCGCCGCCGCGCGGGACAAAATCGCGCTGGAGGGGGAGATCGAGAGTCTGAGCCAGGCGCTGTTCGAGGAGGCGAATAAGATGGTCGCAACGGAGCGGATGCGGCGGGCAGAGGCGGAGGGGGAGGTGGCGAAGCTGCGCGCGGAGACGGAGAAATTGAAGCCGCTGGCGCAGGAGCTGGCGAAGACGCGCAGTGCCCTGCGGGACGAGACGGAGGAGCTGAGGGAGGCACGGGAGGAGAGGGAGGCGCTGCGGAGTGCGCTGAGGGTGATTGAGGGGGAGAATGTGGAGTTGAGGAGTGTGAGTCGGCTTAGTATGCAGTCGACGGGGAGTGTGGATGGGGATGAGCTGGGCCGGGGGCGGAGCAGCATGACCCGGTCACGATCGAGCTCGGAGTTGGGGACGAAGAGTCCGTTGCGCTCGCCTGAGGCGTCACCAAGGATCTCGTCGTCCTCCTCGTCGCCGTATATCCCCTCGGCGGCGTCACCGCGGATCCCGCCCTCCTCGTCATCATCATCGTCCTCAAAACAAGGGGAGGAGGAAGAGGAGGAGGAGCCGATAACCTTCGCGCCTACCGGTTTGCGAGCGGAGTCAGACGACGAGGACGCACATACGCATCCGCCGACGCTGACGCCGAGGCGGGTGGTGCTCGCGCCTCTGCCTGTATCCGACGCCGCATCCGATGCCGATGCCGCAGGCGCAGAGTCCCTACCCGCAACACATACGTCGGGCGAGGACGCGCATTCAGAAGCGAGCGAGGAGGAGGAGCTCGAGGCGGAGCTGGAGGAGTGGGCAGACGCGGCGTCGGCGCACGCGCATTCGGTGGATGCGCAGTGGGATCGCAAGTCCACGCGCTCAAGGACGAGCTCGCCGGGGCTGTCGCCGCCGCCGACGGCGCTCGCGCCCGCGCCGGCGGATCCGTGGAGTGGTGCCTAGAGGGCGACTGGGGAGGCAGGACGATTTGCGCATCGTCGCCCTCGGGCTGCCGATGTGGATGGGCGGGGACGCCTCGACTCGCCTCCACAGCCCGAAGTCTTGCGGCTCCACGCTCCACACCTACATACTCGCTCCACCCACATATTCGCACCCGCCGTCTGCACAGCTCGCTACACACGTACTCACGCGCACCGAACCCTCATCTCGCTCTGACACCCATACTCGTTCACCTCGCTACACACAAATACATCTCTCCGACCAGCCACGGACATACGACGTACATATATATCCCTCTCTACGTATGACCTGGCCCTGTTTTCTTTCTGCGGTCCTCGTATTTCATCTACATATCTCTGCTATTCCACCTTGGATTCTTCTTTCGCGGGGAGCGTCGCAGTGGCTCCCGATTCATGTGTAATAATACACTCTGAGGCCCGGCCGGGTTCTCCGACGCGTCGACGTCGATACCGTACCCAGGCGGTAAGAAACGCGTTGAAATCCTTGATGAGAGTCAGATTCCCGTGGAAACGCCGGCGATGTCGATGCTGGCGGGGCGTGTGAGCTCCATGCGATAATATGGCTCGCAACACGACGTACATTTTGGATTTAATTGGGATTTAACTCCGTCTTTGAACTAACGTATACATCCTGTCGGTGAAACGGGGTATTTTCCGCGAATTATCGCGAAGGTTTCACGGCCTATTGATTTTTTTTTCGGGCGAAGAGGAGGGTGGGTATCCCAAAATGGCAAAAACGGGGTAGTGGGCAAATCGTTTGTTCGCACCCATAATATTCACCCCAGTGTATCCCAAATTGTTCAATCACTGCATTTAAGCGGCTCCTAGGCCGGCACCCGGCGAGGCCTGCGGACCTCAGCGGGCCTCGCCGGGTGCCAGTCTAGGAGCCGCTTAAATGCAGTGAATGGATACAGATACATTGTTCTATGCACTTGAACTTGGAATCTGAGTTGTATGGGGCCGTAAATATTTGCCTTTCCAGCCACCGGGAATGGGTGAAATTGCGCTCCGAACAGAAGGGGTTCCCCTCTAAAGCATAGAGCATAAGGGGGCCTCAAATTAAGACACAGGTGGCTCCAGGGGAAGTATTAGGACATATCTAGATGCAATGGACAACCACCACATACCCATAACCCATCCAACAAAATCCATCTTTTGCGCAGCTGAAATTCCGTGGTTTAAGTAAGGTATTAGGTGTCCACTCTGCTATTGACGCAGGTTTTTCCACTACTCAAAAAAATTTGTACCTCCACTATTATGATGTTGAAAGGTCCCTACGATCCCCATCTATGATTCCTGATGCATGTAACCGCTCTGGAAGTCCTCAGCGCATTCCGGAGGGTGGCCAGCTAGGGTCATTCATTTATTCATTCATGATTCCATTATAATGCTGCGGGCCCCTTGGGGCCCATGTCGCACTTTACGTATGGTGACAGTGCATATACTGACTGGCGCCAAGGGTTGGTAATCGTGGTAGGAAGTGCAGGAGCGTGGATGGTGTCTGGAAGGGCGTCGCGGATAATCATAGTATGATTCTTGCATGAGTTCGTATGATAATATGAGGGAGGGAGGAAAGGGAGAAGATTTTGCGTGTCTCTTCAAGAGGAGTTCGGGATTCAAAATTCGGATATAGGGTTGAAAAGTTTTTTCCGGCCCTAACACTCGGGGAAATCCGATGAATCAGAGCGCCCGGAAACATTTCAGAAACTAAAAGTTTCTGGAACGGGTCCGGGAATTAGGAAATGGTTTCCAAAACTTTTAGTTTTGGAAGCCATTTCCTCTGCCCTGAAACTATTAGTTTCCAAATTAATTTTTACCCTCCTGGAACTTAGAGTTTCGTGAACAGTTCCGGTGTGCCGAAAATTGTTCCCGGAACTATTAGTTTCGGAAACAGTTTCTGCTGCGCCGAAAGCTTTAGTTCCGGGACTGCCGAATCTGTTCCTGATTCTTTTAGTTTCGAGATCCGTTTCGGCTGCACCGGAACTAGAGGTTTCGGGAACAGTTTCGGTGGAGCCAAACTGTTCCTGAAATTTTAAGTTTCGGCTGCACTGAAACTCAACTGCCGCTGAACCAGTTGAGTTCCGGGGCACCCGAAACCCATAATTTCAGGAACAGTTCCGGCTTTCCCGAAACTGTTCCCAAAACTTTTAGTTCCGGTGCGGCCGAAACTGATCCCAAAACCAAAAGAATCAGGAACAGTTTCGGCAACCCCGGAACTGAAAGTTTCGGGGCAGCGGAAACTGTTTCCAAAACTAATAGTTTCGGGAACAATTTTCGGCACACTGGCACTGTTCACGAAAGTATTAGTTCCCGCAGTGCAGAAACTAATTTGGAAACTAAAAGTTTCGGGCCACAGGAAACGGTTTCCGAAACTTTTAGTTTCGGAAACCGTTTCCACATTCTCGGACCCGTTCCAGAAACTTTTTGTTTCGGAAACGTTTCCGGGCGCCCTGATTCAACGGATTTCCCCGGGTGTAAGCTGGCACACCCCCTCCCCCTCCTTCCTAATATGGTATGGAAGGTGTTTCCCACCCCTAGAGCCGGGCCGATCTCTCCGCGTTCAGCTGCTGTTCAACTCACTCTCCTTGCATTTGAGTGCTTTTTTTATACCATCTAATGAGTGTTAGTGATAAATTCAACACTCAGCACTCCAAGAGCTGAATATTATTTTTATTTTTATTTTTTTGGTGGTATGATCGCCACTAGCAACTAACAATCGGTTAGCCCTAGCAGCTCGCGCTAGTTTTGGGTCCTAAGGCCCAGGAAAGAGACAACACCAGCCAGAGAAATGCACAACTGCACGCCCTTGTAGGAGCAGTGTGGGGCTGCGAGGCTAACCGACTCCTGCGTCACCGCAATTTCGGAGTTGGTCATGGGTAAGTGCCCTGCGACCCACTAATACTCTGGCTTCCTTTAACCAATTGCTTGGCAGTTTTCCCTCCTCGTCGAGGGTATCGGCCCAGGTGTCTTTGACCAGGGTCGGGTCCAGGCGGGGTCGGTTCCCTTTGCCGACCGGTTTGCAAGTACTAATAATTTTAACCTGAGCACTGACCACAGTTGGCTTCAATTTGGCTTGAATCATGGAAGGCATGCGTTCAGACTGATAAATTTTCTTCTATACACTCCCTGGGCACTTATATATGTGTTTCTTATAACCAACCAACACCTCCCTCATGGTTTATTAGCCATTTTGCAGCTCTAATCTTTATATACTAAAAAGTTTTTTTCAGCCCAACCTGGACCCCCCCCACATACGGAATTTTAATTCCGATCCCCCCTTGCGTCTCTTGAGCTATCTAAGAAAAGAGAGAGAAAATTGTAAGTATGAGGAAATGGTTACACCGCGTATCTGGGGAAGCAACCGGCGTCTCGCACAAAAGTGAGGACTGGAGCTTGATCTGGAGGGTGCACCAGACCCGGAGGAGTGACTCAGGAGTTGCGTGAGGAGTACGTGGAATGTAGCAAGGAGGTACTGCCTGGGCTGGGATTTGGGGGAGGTGAGTGCAATGATGGCAGCTTGGCAGTCCATGAAGATGTCGACCTGCATGAGACAGGGAGTGCCTGCGATGATTTCCAGAGCGTGGATGGCGCCGCAGCTAGGGTGTTATTTGGCGATGTTGTACCTGCATCCGAGTCGGAAATAAATTCATTACAATATCAAATCTGCATATATTTTTGTGAGAGTTGGCTTGAACCCTTTGTAGGAGGCAGGCCTTCAACCTCATATAGCTGGTGCTTGACATGGGGAGATAATCGCTTAAGTGGCCAGCTAGCTGATAAAAAATAGTAGTTGAAGCAAACCAAGTTGACAAAAAAATTGGCTCTGCAGTCAGGCTAAAAGTGTTGTTAAAATCAATCATTTCGCTCATAACTCTGTCTTCTCAATGCCAGTACCTTGCCCTGCTCTGCTTTATTCTCGTCTACTTCTCGTCTCAACCTCCGGCGTAATCTGCACTGTTACACATTCATTGAACATTTTGATCACATCCAAGTTCTCATTGTATCCAGTTCAGCCATCAGCACTGCCTTTGAGTTCAACGATTGTGTCCAATATCTGCAGATTCCCAGTATTGTTATGCTCATGAACTCAGAATGACAACCTACACAGCCATTTTTGAACTCATGAGCGGGTTGTATAAGACACAGAATGGAGATTTTGCTGGTGGCCGCGAAGATCTTTTGCCCATCCATCTTCTATGTTGACTACTCCCCATTGGGTCTTGTACGTGATGTTAAAATGACATTCTGAATTTCCCAATGTAATTGGTTTCCGCAGTGCAGTGAACTCATTCTGATGCTAGAGTTTCTGAAACTGGAGACAGATACAGTGTTTGTCCTTGGATTCAGAGAGGTACTTGACTCCCCACAGAAGCTCAAGATAGAGTGGAGTCATTTGAACAATCTTGCTTGTGCTGCAAGGCTCTACGATGCGGCATGGATTTTTGGACAGGAGGACTTCTACAACCCGGGGCCCTTTTGGCATGTGAGCGTGACTTTTGCTTTAGACACAGTCCCTCTTTTTTTCTTCTTCTTTTTTTGCAGAGTGTTTGTGTAGTGGGGTTGGAAAACATTGTGATGCTCCCCATCGGTGCTGTCTAGGGCTCTCGCGCTTCCATACACCTCCAGTCCGACATAGTTGGTCGTCCTACCCGCTATGGTTTGAGGCCAAAGACTTAAAACCCAGCCAGAGGAAACACTTAAACAGCCGCGCGAGGTAATGCGCTAACGCACTTATGCCCGACTATGTCGCAGCACATGTGTGGGGCTTCGCACAACCGGCTCAAGAGGATTCGACAGCAAAAGCTATCATCCCCCATCATCACCAATCCTCCGACACCCACTAAAACCCCGGTCTCCCTTGTCCAGTCTTGAGGGAGTAGTTCCTCACGCGGTCCCTCTTCTTAACATGCACTCGTTCATTTTGGCCCCAGAAAGTTTGAGAAAGGCAGCCACTTCACTCTAGCACCAGTCAGCCCCACTCTCCGCAAAATTCACGGTCAGTTCTTCCTATTGTGCCCATTGGGACTCAATTTAGACTGAATTTCGCAAATTTGTCTTTTACTTCTTGCCCTTTGCCCTCGGAATTTTCCGGGATTTGGAGATGTGCTAGGTGAATACCACTATGTGGAAAGGCTAAGCAATACGGGAAGAGGAAGATATTGAGAAAGTCTTGCCGGACCATGAGAGTCACCATCAAAATTGGTGACCTTCAGAAAGGTATGGATGTTTTCGTCCATAAATTAGCTTAATGGATCCAAAGGAGACACTGTTTCACTGAGAAATCCTTTCTGCTTCCTAGGATCCTTTTACGATGACACAACCATTGTGTTTTTGGAGTATCTTAGCAAAGTGTTACCAAGTGTGATTGTGTTACTGATTGTCACCGAGCACACCCTTTTCAATCAAACGAGACGAGTGTTATATTTCCTGGGGAACAGACCGTCGGTATATCTACCCGCCGATTGTCTATAGGCCACTCATCGAACCAAGTTTCTCTTGGCGTCCGGAATCAATTCAAAATCAATTCAAGGAGCAGTTCGATAAGAATCCTCGGGAAACGCAGTTATCGTAAACCCGTGGACATCGTGGGGAAACTTACTGAGGCGCTAGGCAGGGGACGGTCAGAGCGATGGCGGCCAAGTTTAGCTCAAGATAAACTTGCAGTGTTCTTCCTTAAGACCTTATTAAGGGTAGCATAATTAAAGCCCTAGGACTTAATAAGGGCTTAATATTAAGCACAAATTAAGGGTCAAGGTGATTTTTCATACCCTCAATCCAACAGCCATAACCTGAGGTTTATGACACAAAAAGGTTGCTAAATACATCCACAGTGAGATTCACAATTCTTTGCGAGTAAAGGCATTTCAGCCTTGCCAAAAAATCCAGAGGGGATCTATGAGCTGCTTATATGGGTAATTCACAGCTTTTCCACCACTCATCACGCTGTTTTGTCTACTTAGAGCACCCAAATATCATATGACTGGCCTCAATTAAGGCTTCAGATCATTCAAGACCATGCTTAAGGCCTTAACTTAAGGTTTTATCAGGGCTCAAGCGAAGTTAAGGTTCAACCCTGATGTACATACCTGTCAGCAGAGTCGATGTCAAAGCAGAGGTGGCCATTGGTAGATGGCAATTGGCGATGTCCATCATTGTGATTCAGTACCTTGGACTGATATGCACCACTGTCCACTGTTATCACTGTTATAACTACCACCGAACTCCAGTGGATTCCACCGAGAATGATCGCATTCAGGGCAGATATATACGACTTTGTCAGCCATTGAAACTCAATAGATGATGTTTGTGATCCATGGAAAAAAGGAAGAGCATCTGCAAGAGTATCTGCAAGAGTCTTTCAAGGATACATTTCGTGTATAAAAACTGAGGAGACATGTTTGAACTTTATTCAAACCTAGAATATATCTCAATAATGTACTGGGCTGTCAGTTTCTGTCAAGGGGGTACTTGGAATTGAGTCATGGGTTGGAGAATTGAATTGGAAAGAGGCAGGGTTGTCAAGTCTTCAGTAGAGTTGAAAATCAAGTTGAACACTATTGTTGTCAGTGGAAACCGGTGGATAGGCGTAGTTAAATCTGACGGAATCCGGTGGAGGCCACTGGGAATCAGCAAAAAAATTTCCCACTCAACGTGAGCCACTGGTTTCTATGGGAAGCCATTGAATAAAGAGGGTACAGACAAGCGGCACAGCCCGGCTGCCCGTGACCATCACGCCGAAAATTCCTGACATTTTGTGTACTGCGCCAAACTGTCTCGCGACCTAGTGCCAGATTCACCTTGCAAATACATTGCGAACACAAATTTCGCCACTGGTCTTCTATGTATTAGGCACTTTGCCAAAAAAGTACGGACAAAACATTCTTGTGTCTGGTTCAACACATTATAATTTTCCGTTGATGAGGAATACAACCCAGGGCCAGGTGACCTGACATGATCGTTCAGTTTGCAATGAGCTACAAAGTTGGGAAATTGTTATGCTATCCATAAGCACAGGTTTGAGACTTCTCCATTGGAAAAAGATTGAAAGAAAAGCCCATCAGCATGGAGAGAGGTAGTCTCTCGTAGACAGACACTACAAACAGACTTTAGCTCATACCTCGCTTGTTTGTAGGAGGGAGGTGACTTCGGTGTCATCTCCGAAGGTCCATCACAAGCAAAAGAGAAGATCTGTTGTGGGGCATTACTGGCGAATAAAATGATATTGCTTGTGATATGCTGTCTTGGGGCCAGATATGCAGTCCTAGACGGGTCTCTCCCAACTTGACGGTCTCTGTTGGCCATTTAAAATCAGCAGTCGCCTCTGCTCCCCAAGATACCCTGACACTACGATTGACAGTGTCGAACACTTGCGCATTCCCTGGGCTATTTGGCCACAATCACTGCAAGACGCCCACAGTTTGAATGCAAAAGGTTGCCAAATTTGTTTGGATCTGTAGGAGAGTAAGTCAAATACCAGACCCAGACCAGGGAGGGCCACCACTGTCATGGTTGGAATTTGGAAATAGGTAGTTCGACTTGAATCAATTGGCGATTCAAAAAGCATCGGATTTTCCTGGATGAATATATACATGGATAAAGCTCCACCATTAAGAAAGGACAAGGTGGATGGCGGTTCAACACCCCACTGCAGACACACACAACTATGAATAATAGAATGAAGTAATCTCAGACAGGCACTTCAAGGAGTGAACGACTTGTATTAGATACCTAATAGAATGAAGTAATCTAATACAGCTGTGAGTAAGAAGAATAAATGAAGAGAGAGAACTCGTACCTCAGACGGGCACTTCAAGGAGTGAACGACTGAGGTACAAGTGCGGGTGACTGCAATATATAAGAGTGATCGGTAGGTAGAGATCGGTTGTAAGGATCAAGGTGAAACTAATTAGATAGGGGGAATAACGGTGCATACGAGAGGCCATAGCCTCCCCGACTATATGGCCAGCCATGCCACTACTTTAACACTCCCCCTGGCACGGATAGGACGGATAGAGGGTCGGATGGGGAATAGGTAATAGAAGATAAATTAAAATGTATCGTAACACACACCAGTTTCCATGGGCATCTCCGCCCCCGTTTAGTCCGTAAGGCCGAGTGCGCGTACGTGTGAGGTGGGCGTCGCAGGGCAAGACTTTGGTGAAAATGTCAGCGACATTGTTAACAGAGTCCACACGTTGGACTTCAATGTCACCGGCCTCGACGTGTTCGCGGATATAATGTTCGCGAATGTCGATATGTTTCACGTGCGCGTGGCCCTTCGCATCCTTCGCCAGTGCCGTAGCCCCGTTGTTGTCACAGTACAGTAACGCCGGCCGCTCCTGAGGCATGCGCAGCTCCCCGAGGAAGCTGTACATCCACATCGCTTGCTTCGCGCCTCGGGTAAGCGCAACATACTCAGCCTCCACAGTAGATAGCGCAACTGTGTCCTGCTTCTTTGCCGACCATGATACCGGCCCGCCAGACATCATGAACACCTCCCCTGACGTTGAGCAACGTGTCGCTAAATCTGACGCGTAATCTGCATCTATCCAGCCGATGGGCTTAATCCCCGATCCGCCGCCGCGCCGGTAAGTGATTTTGTAGTCGAGAGTCCCCTTCACATACGCGAGCATGTGTTGCACGAACTTCCAATGCTCCGGTTGGGGATTCTCGACACAGGACGCGACGCGTGAGCTGCTGTATGCAAGGTCAGGACGTGTTGTATTGGCGGCGTGCTGGAGGGATCCAACAGCCTCACGGTAAGGTTTATCGGCCATGAACAGGCGGTCGGCGTCCGAGAGCGGTTCCTTGGATGGGGTAATCGGGGTGCCCACCGGCAAGGGAGTGGACTTCGGATTGCAGTCAGACATCCCATATCGCTCGAGAACGCACTGGAGGTAGGGTTTAGACGAGATCGAGAGGGTCCCAGCCTCCTGGTCGTACTCGATGGTCATCCCAAGTGAAGTCGAGGTGCGGGGAACGTCGGTAACATCGTAGGCGATTTTAATACCTGCTTGCGCATCCTCGGCTGCCTCCTTCGTTGTTGAGATACCATCAATGTCGTCTGTGTAGACACCGATAATAGATGTCCCCGCGTCTGTCGTGCAAATACGAATGGCCGGGTCGGCGCGCGAGCGAACCCAATTCATGGTCCCAAGCGATGCATTGAGGTGCTCCGCCCAGTTCCGCCCAGATTGCATCACTCCATAGAGGGATTTCTTCATAAGACACACCTTGTTCTCTTGCCCCGGTACGGCGAAGCCTTCGGGCTGGCGCATATAAACCGTTTCTTTCATGTCGCTGTTCAGGTATGCGCTCACGACGTCCATGGCCCACATATACCAGCCAGGGTCCTCAACCGCAATAGCCCACAGCATTCTAAGAGATTCATAGCGGACAACTCCCGCATATGTGTCAAAGAAGTCGACACCAGCAATTTGTTGGAAACCTTTGGCCACTAGGCGGGCTTTCCACTTGATGATCTCGCCCTCGGTATCGTACTTGACCGTGTAGACCCATTTACAGTCTACGATGTTCGCGCCGAGGGGTTGATCAACAAGAACCCAAGTCTCCCGTCCGACCAAAGCTGCGTACTCCTTCTGCATTGGCGCCATCCAGATTTCAGGGTGCTTCATAGCCTCCCCATAATTCTGTGGCACCGGAGCAGTCGAAGCGATAAAGGCAACATTTGCCCGCGACTTATTCGGTTTCGGTGGGAGACCCATTGCCCATTTCTCACGCGCAGCCTTAGCAATAGCTTCATTGGCTTTTGATGCGCGCGAGTCCAGGAGTGCCTTTGAAGGGACATGATCACGTCCGGAGCGTCGAGGTGCAACCGTCGTTACAGCGGGCAATTCAGGAGCGGGTTCCATAGCAGCAGCATCAGCTTCGCCTGTAGGAGGAACAGAGGGAACATCAGTATTGTCCAAATCAGAATTTTTGGGAGCGTGTGAGTGGTGCTCGGTATCCTCAGCATCCAAATAGGTGCGTTCAGAGTAAACTTTCTGCGCGCAGCCGCAGCCGCAGAACGTCATGTGCCGGTGACTGCTGGTCACATTATTTGTCCTAATCCGCATCTGGAAAGACGCCCCTGTGCGTGTAGTTCTGCATCGATAACAATTGTACATGATCCCGATCTCTTTCTTCTCTCCCTCTGTGCCATCCATGGGCCGTGAAAATGTCCATGCCCAAATGACCAACTCTTACCTCAAATACATGGTTGTCCGTGATATGCTGGCTCCATCCCTGGACGACGATGACGACGACGATGGGAACGGTGATGATGATGATGCTGAGGGGGATCTTCAGGCCCAACTTGCAAAACTAAAGCTTGACCAGGCCATCCTAGAGGGTATAAAAAACACCCGATATTTCCATGCCCGCGAGTCTGTCCCCAAGATGGGGAATTTGGAGGTTGCGTGGATATATGCGCAGGATCCCACAAATCACGACCGATTCCAAGGGATGTTTCGGGTTTCTCCCATGGTTTTCCAGGTCATACTCGAGCTTATCAAAGACCATCCGGTCTTTCACAATAATTCAAATGTACCTCAGACTCCCCTCGACATCCAGCTTGCTGTCACTCTGTATCGTTTGGGTCATTTCGGTAACGCAGCATCTGTCCAAGATGTCGCAAGGATGGCCGGCATCGGGGATGGCTCGGTCGAGGCTTTCACTTATCGATGCTTCAATGTTATCGAGTCGCTCCACAACATGTTCATGCAGCCTTTGACACCGGAAGAGAAAGAATACAAGAAACAATGGATGGATGACCACGTCGGGTTCAGAGGCTTGTGGCGAGAGGGTTGGATCATGTACGATGGGACCATTGTGGTTCTTTATGCCAAGCCAGGTCTCAACGGCGATGCATATTACACTCGCAAGGCCAACTATGGTTTGAATGTGCAGGTACGCATTTTGAATTTATATCATGCTTCGACTCATTGATTTCCAGATTGGCAACATTCCCTCAAACTTGTGTATTCAAGACTACTGCCATGGATTCACGGGTTCCGCACATGATGCAGCTGCCTTCGAGCATACTGCAGCAGCGCTTTCCCCCGATTTCATGTTCCAAGGAGATGAATTCGCTTGGGGGGACTCAGCATATACTCTCAATGCACACACCATCCCTGTTCACAAACGGCCAGCATCTCTCATCCCGGAAAATACGAAATTTGACAAGGTTGTCTCTCATCTTCGTATGCGCTCAGAGCACTGCATCGGTGCCTTGAAAGGACGCTGGCAAAGCTTGCGCGACCTCTGTGTTCAGATCAACTCAGTTGCAGATCATGAACGAGCATGTCGTTGGGTTACCATTGCGATTATCCTTCATAATCTTGTCATTGACGTTGAAGGCGGAGAATCGGGTGCAGCATTCCTACACATGCACGGAGCTGATCAGGAGGTGCAAGATCGCGGCAGCCGAGACAATCCATTGGAACCGGAATATGCAAACGATGAGGGGGAACAGAAGCGAATGCAATTAACTGCAGAATTACTTGTGTATAGAGAGGATAGAGAGTGTAGAGAGTAGCTAGAATATATACGCGAATAAGATTAATGATTAAAGTGGCGAGGTAATTAAATCCATCTGTAACGAACATGAAAAGTGATTAAATCTCAGTAGAATCTTCGGGAAGAGGCACCTGCAAGTCCTCGATCGACCAACGTGTTGGAGAATAAGCTCCAATCAGAGGAGAGGAAGAGCCGAATGGAGTACGAATTCTAGGACTAGTTGGGATACGGATGCGAGAAGGAGTTGGGGTGCGAGGGTTACGAGGAGTACGGGGAGTGCGCGGGGTATGCGATGGGGATGGTTGAGTGACAGGTTTATCAAGGGCAGCGATCTTGGCCCGTGCCTCTTCCAAAGTCTTGATACCTGCTTTGAATAGGTCCATGATAAGTGTCTTCTGAACAACAAGCAGGTTCTGTCGACAATGTTCAGCCTGTGCTGCTGCGCGTTCCCTCGCAATCTCGATGTTCTGACTAAAGAAAGTTAGTCAGAACTGGTATATAAAATAGAGCGAACGTACCGAGATGATTCAATGATGACATCCTCCAAAGAGCACTTTTTCGGAACATGCTGGAGTGTTTGGCGGGCCTTGACCATGGTGTTGGTCATGTCGTCTCCGAAAGTCGAAGGCTTGGGGCCTTTGACCTTCTTGGCGCTTTTTTGAGGTGTCTGGGGCGATGCCACGCGGGAATTAGTGCTAATCGAACGTTGCTCTGGATCTACAGGATCCGTTTGCGTCAAAGAGGGCGCAGGCGGAGTCGCGGCGCGATCACAAAGGTAAGGATCGATTACCGACTTGTCGAGAGACCGAGCTGTGGATACAGGCTCACTGGGCTGGTTGTGGATGATCCTACGCCCCTGGGGACCCATCCCGGTCGTGATTACAGGCGGTACAACATTGGGACGGGTACTGAGGAATTTATGGAGGTCTTTGAAGAACGGAAACTCGATGTTGAGTTGCTCTAGGGTGTGGTAAATAACACAAGAAATTTTGACAAAGATTGGAACGAACCCCAGATATTGCAAGCAACGCCAGGCGTGTCATGGTGGGGACCATCAAATGGGATATAGTAGTCGAGGTACTCATGTCCCTGGCTGGCAGCCACATCGTCCGGAGCACCTAGTCCGCCACCAGTGACACGAAGTCGCTGGGCCTTGAGCTTGTAGGTATTGACCAGACTTGGGATGATTAATCTTTGATTCAATGTTCTAATAGGTCACGCACTCTTCAGCCTTGGCCTTGACCCGTTTACCAAGGGTTTTGGCATGGATTTCAAAGTACTCGGGGAACATTTCCTTGGCAATGCGCACATACACCGTGATTTTGCGGTCCGATGATGTGTTCTTAAGCATAATGAGTTCTTGGGTTCTATAATTCAACTGATTCTTGACTTACCTCACTCGCGTCCTTCTTTCCGAAGAGAACGACGAAATTCTCTTGTTTTTGGAGCAGTGTGATCAGCTGCGAAGTCAGCGCGTATTGATTCGCAGCCCACGGCAGAGGGCCCAGTTTTGAAGGAGCAGGAGCCATGTAAGATTAAAGGCAGAGTATGGTAACAGACGAAAGAGTGTAGTGGGTCGGCGTACGCGTCGACAAAAAAAGAGAGAGAGGTAAAGACCGTTGGTAAATACGAGCAAAGTCATACCAACAGTGACTCGAGGTCACGGCACATGACCTTCTGTGGCTGTGGCTGTGCACAGAAAGTTTACTCTGAATGCACCTAATCTCCCCCTGCTGAGGCACGTGACCAATGCCCAGCTCCCTCCTCGAACACGATGTTGCGGGTGTGGAAGAATTTGCGTGTTTGTGGGTCCTAGAGATGGTAGCTGGCGGTTAGGTTATAGCCGACCATCACGGACTTCATGGTCCGCGATGACAGCTTGGGAGGCGCGGGGATTACTTTCGCATAAGTGACGGAACCAAACGCGCGTAAGTGCGCCACGCTCGGTTTCTTCCCATAGTACACCTTGTACGGAGTTTTACCCCCGGCTCGTTTCTTTGGATGGAACCACTGCAGGTATGCGGCGCACCGAAATGCAAGCGGCCAAAACGACTTCGGGAGGGTGGAATCCGCTAGCAAGCAGCGTACGAGCTCGACGGTCGTGCGAATGCTGTGTTCGCCTGGGCTGTTTTGCGCAGAAGAATAAGGAATGGTGGTTTCAATGACAATGCCCTTCTCCTTGCAGTAACCACACCATTTCTCGTTGATCCACTCACCGCCGTTATCGACCCTGACGCACTTGACCTTCTTGCTTGTCTGTGTCTCGAACTTGACGACGTAGCCTTTGAAAGACTCGAGGGTCTCATCCACAGACTTGTGCGTCAGGCAGTCGACACGCGGTCCCGCGATATGCCCATCCACTAAATGGTAGAGCCAGTTTGCTCCGCCTACTCCGGTCACCTGTGCAGGTCCCCACAGATCCATATACTCGCGCTCGCCTGCCTCCTTCTCCGGCTCATGCACCCCATCAAACGGTTGACGAGTCTGCTTGCCCGAAAGACAGTCCTCGCAAAAACCCTCCTCGTTGTCGCCAGCCACATTCAGGCCTTCAACAAGATCCCCCGTCAATATAGCTTCAAGCCCGGTCATCCCCACATGTCCCAAACGACGGTGCCAGGTACTCTTGCTCACCGCCACGTCTCGGAATCGCGCTGTCCGTGCATTAACTCCGGTGTCCTCGAATTCGAGGACATACATTCCACCCTTCAGACCCGCGGCCATAATGACTTCCCCCGTTGCGCTTCTGATCGCCACTGCATTTCCAACGAACTGGACGGTGAAACCCTTCTCGGCCAGCTTAGCAATCGAGAGGAGATTGGACATTCCAGGGGTATGTAGCGCCTCGAACGTCACTATGCGTCTAATCCCCTCGTAGTTAATTGCCTTGCGGATGGTTCCCGTGCCGGCTATGCGGAACTTCGAGCCTTTGACACCCGTCCCTTCGCGGTTTTCAAGAGCATGGTATGTCTCGAAGTCGGCGCGATCCGAGAAGCAGTGATCAGTGGCTCCCGAGTCAACGTAGAAAGTGGTGTGTCCTCCGTTCCCGGCTTGGAAAATGCTAACAGGTGACTCCACAACATCTGTCACGAACGCACGCTCGTCCCCATCCCCACCGTCGTCATCGTTGTCATCCGGTGGCTCGGAGAACAAGGAGGTAGCAGTGGTCGCCGATCCGATGATATCGAAGCTAGCCGACGAGGATCTCCCCAATGAGGAAACATCATCTTGTGGGTCCTTATAGGTGGGCACGTTAATCTCCACCATCGCGTTATTCACCTCATCCCAGTCCATTAGTGCTGCTGGAGATGCGACGATGTCCTCGCCCCTGAAGCGCACGTTCTGCGCTCCATCGCCGTCATATACATGTACGTCCGCGGCTGGAACCGTCCAGGCCACAAATGCATATGTGCGCGTGGCATCCGCGAAGTTCGCAGCAGGTGCGGCGGCTCTTTTCCCCTTCCACCATGACGGCCATTGCCCTGCCTTCCCACCTCCTGGCCAGAAGCAGTTGTCCACAGTATGCCCGCACTTGCCGGCTGCACCGCAGGTAGGATTCGTGCATAGCAGATTAGCGCACTCGGCACGACGAGCATCCGACAAGGTGTTGGTGCTTAGAGCGGTCGTGGGGACTGAAGGGTTACGACGGTTTGTGGTCTCCTCCTGTTCGAGGACGAAGGTAATCACCTCAGCCGACGTGGTATAGGTGCGGAGGACAGGTACGACGTGGTCCCAATCCTCGTTTAACGAGTTGATGAACACGGTGCGGAACATGGCATCCTCGATGTTCCCGCCCATGTCGTTTGCCGCAATGCGAAGGCGACGCATGGTAGCGGTGTGCTCTAGGACAGGAGTGCCAGCGACCAGGTACATAGTGTTCAGCTCGCGGATGGCTCGGCTGAGAGCTAAGTCGAAGACTCGGCCATACAGATCCTCGAGTGACGTCCACGCCTCGCGGGCATTGCCGTCGGTCTTCAGACCAACACCAATAGGGTCCTTCACATTAAGGGTGAGGAGACTCTTCGCAAGTCCATCGCGGTGGTTCCACTCGTCGAACGACGGGGTCTTCGAGTAGATGGGAGTAGGGTCAGGGGGCAACGGCGTAGAAACAGCTGCGCCAGCCGCCGGGGCAGGCACAGTCATCGTAGCGGGGTTAGGGGAACATGGGATTGACCCATCATGGTATCCGTACAGCCCATGGAGAGTCGACTGGGCAATATACCTTGGCTTAAAGGTCGGCCACTTCGTACTGTCAAACTTGTCGGCCTCGGCAAGAATTGGTACGTTTGGTAAGTTCGAAGCCATATCGGGTTAGCACGTATATGCTGATCGTTGAGTCGCAGTAAGTTCAAACACAGAGTGAGTTGTCAAATTTAGGCGCGGGCGGGGCCCATAACCTAATAGAATGAAGTAATCTCAGACGGGCACTTCAAGGAGTGAACGACTTGTATTAGATACCTAATAGAATGAAGTAATCTAATACAGCTGTGAGTAAGAAGAATAAATAAAGAGAGAGAACTCGTACCTCAGACGGGCACTTCAAGGAGTGAACGACTGAGGTACAAGTGCGGGTGACTGCAATATATAAGAGTGATCGGTAGGTAGAGATCGGTTGTAAGGATCAAGGTGAAACTAATTAGATAGGGGGAATAATGGTGCATACGAGAGGCCATAGCCTCCCCGACTATATGGCCAGCCGTGCCACTACTTTAACAATGAAATCTATCGAATCCCAATTGAGTGATCAAGTCCTGCCTCAAATTAGTGAATGCTTAACCAGTAACAGAAGTAAAAGGCACTTGACATTTTATATATTTGGACCAAGTTCGGGAAGATAAGTGCAACATCAGTGCGGTGAAGATAAAGGCTGCAATGAATGAAGTACTTGTAGCAAAAGGCCACGAGGTTTTTCTAAGACTGCTTAGGATATGTCTCGTGCCCAAGTGGGTGCAACTAGTGCAATTGAAAATGGGGCTTGCCGTCGTATGGACTCCTCCGCCACCACAGCCAAATTGAGCACTTTGGTGTACGGGTATATTTGAGAGACAGTTCGATCGAGGCTGGAACGTAAGTGGTGTTTAGCCTCTGAAAGTGGTTTTTGTTTGTTTGCTTGCAAGGACCTACATGCGTATCTTTTGGTCGTGGATCACTTTGACGGTAACTTGGAACCCACTGCATCTCTCGGTTTTGATCTGCATGTAAAGCATCTGCAGAATCCAAGCAAAACCAGACCAAGAGCTGACATTCTCTGCTGCAATCGTCAGCCTCCGTGTTGCGCTTTGGTATAATGCTCGAGCCCCAGGATTAATTAATGTTGCCTCAGTCAATTCACGTGCCGAGGGGATGTATGTTCCTGGTTTTGAACTACTAATTAGCCAGACATTGAAAAAACTCTTTTGCCATCCATACCTGGAGGAAATCTGGAGAAAAGAATGAGTGAGCGCAGAGTGTGATAATGCCCACGAAATCTTCAGAAATGAGGCAGCTTGGACGGGCTTTTCCAGGAAATATCCAGATGGGGGACCGGATCGAGCAGCAGTGTTCGGGATTTTTAATTTATGGAAGACGGTCGCCGATGCACAGACAGAAACACTGTAGAAGGCAAGGAAAGGATAAAACATAAGTGTTATTATAAGGCTAGTCCCGGCCATCATCCAAGCCGAAGCACTTTGGCGGGAGGAAAAGGTAATGACGTGAAAAATGCTGACAGAAATGTAATCGTCTGCGAGTCCTGAAAATCAAGCGCTATGAGACCTAATCTCGGCTCCAGATCTTCTCGGGGTTCGGCCGGGAGACTCCGTGATTTGGGCAGAAAGATCAAAAAATCCACAGCAGCCATCACCCCGAGAAGATCTGGTGCAATTTGCATGGCAACCTGGGCCTTGCTCGATCAGTCACACTTGTAACAGCGCCTACCACTTGCATCAAAATCACTATTGCGATGGACTCTGGGCTTGCTCACTCGCGATTGCATTCAAAAAAATTCATCAAGCTTTGAAACATTGTTTAGAGTCCATCCAAATATTTTCAGATTTTTTTGGTGAGCCCGACAATTGTTATTTGCTGACAGCGTGACGCAAGCCCCACGTCGCCAAGCAAACTGCACTAGACGTTCTAGGGCAGTGATCCCCCATCGTTTTCTCATCAAATTCTGCCTCGATATCATTTTATCATCTCAACATCTGTAACTCCATAAAGAATTCCAGCTGCTAGGATTGAGCACGGCCCATAGAACGTCGGGAACGAGACTATATAAGACCCTAACCTAAAGGTCACGGGAATCGACAATGATTGTCGGCGTCAGCCAGTGCCGAACAATGCCAATCAGTCGTTTGATAGCTCCGCGTGTATTAATGTGACATGGTGGACCTCGACCGAATCGGACCGATCATAATCATGTCGACGCCATGTCGGCACATTTGTGCCTACCTGTGCCGACGGTCGGTCAACGTGTGGTCGACCTCGGGTCCACCAAGTCTGCCTACTTGGGTTCAAGCGTGCCTCCCTCAGCTCAGCACCTTTCTGGCCTCTCTTGCTTGACTCTGCCCGTTCGTTGCTCAGCCTCCGACGCGTTACCAGACATCTGACACTCTGATGAATTTATGTAATGAGTTAATCTCGGCTCCAGATGTTCGGGCGAGGCAGAAAATGATGCGAAAACAGCAGCTGGATCACCGCGCTGACATCTCCTAGTATCAAATTCCTCTCCTCCACATTTCTCTGCACAACGTTGTAGGATGAGCCCTCCCCTGACCGACGCTGACATTTTATTCGCCCGCGACCAGTAGGTGCATATATACAATGAGGACATCCGATTATATCTGAGCCTATATAGACGGCTCAACATTGCTCTTGGCCTTGCAGGCGTAGGTGAGTTCTTATCATGAGATTCGCATTCAAAATGTTATGGATGACTGGATGCCGCAGTTGTTTACGTCTTCGACTACTTCCTCACATTGGACGCAGAGGTCGAGTACGTTTGGCTCCATGGCTATCTTCGCAAACCTAGCTCTGCGTGGTTCCTCTTCAACCGGTACTTTGCGATCTGCAGCAACATTCCTTTATTGGTCATGGTGTTTAGGAACAATGGCCCTGAGGTACGCCGCCGTTTGAACCTTAATTTCAAGATGAAGGACCCTTTGCTTTTCACTTAGACGTAAATCCACATCTTCCATCAACACGCGCGGAGCTGACTATAATTTCCAGGTGTGGTCATCTCGAAACCGCGCGTGGACTAGTCACTGTTGTACAAGAACTTGCGGTCGGGTGTGGGTCCCATAACCTCAACCCCAAGGTCAACGTTGAGTTCAATACTTGCAGGTACCCTGATCCTTCGTGTCTACGCGATGTACAATTGTGACAAGCGGATTTTGACGGGGCTCCTTATGGCTGCGTTGCCTTCAGTAATTGTTGCGGCGGTGAGTAGCTGTGCGCGTTCTACGTCCATAATCTGAAATCGACTCTAGTGGTCGTCGACTCCGACCGGCTCAAGCCCCGCGGTCCACATTGTTATCCCTGGGTGCAATATCCCTACGTCCAAGCCAGAGTGTGTTACCTCGTATTTCACAGTGTAGGGCTTGAGCTGATACCCCGTAGGGTCATTCGTCAGTCTCGGTCTTCTTCTTTATTCTGAGTTTGAACATATTCACCTCGCAGACCTGGCCTCCTCTTGGGAAGCCGAGTAGGTCTACGTCGCCTTCAAAGCTTTCTGGTTTACTTCATTTTTCCCTCGAGGCTCGCATGCGAAATCATCATTTTGGCGCTTACAATCTACCGTGCCATTCAGCAGACCCGAATTGTCTCTCAGCCAGGGTCTCTGTGGACCATAATGCTACGAGACGGTATGTGTTACATTCTCCCCATCAGAGGTGCATAGAACACTCATTCATCCAGGTGTGATGTATTTCACGTGAGTAGTAAACATCGGGCGCACGGCGCGGATAGTCACACCGCATACTTGCTGCCTTCAGCATAGTCTGTCTGGCGAACCTTGCGAATATTTCGATGTTCTACGTGCGTCCATTCTCGCTTGCTCTTTCTAGTTCACTGAAACTCATGAACCCCTCGACAGCTCGGCGATGTGCGTTATTGCATATCTACGATGCCCCAAAATCTCACCGTCGCGCGTAGATGAACACAGCCAATAGCCTCTCTCGATTAACGGCCTCGTGCGCTTTCCTTCCCAGCTACCATCCGGGCTCTCACCTCTGCTCAAAACATAGCATTTCCGTTGTGATGTGCTCTAGGCTAATGCTAAATCTATTTAGCGTAGCCTACTCGCAGGACAATTTGGGTGAGACTAGGCTCAGCACAATGAGGTTTACGGGAGAAAGAGAAGAAGAGGGAGAAGATGCTGAGGAAGCTGGCTTTTAACTTGGCAATGCCGTCCACCTCCATGTATTGAGGGCTCTGAATCCTGCAATGTAGAGTTTTTAATTTCCGCGCGCGCATATTTGCAACTAATCTTGTTGTGCGTTGTTGTGATATCACGGGTACTGCGCGAGCAGATCACGTTCTCCACACACGTGGGCACTTTGCTCAAACCATGACGGTCATGTCATCCCCAGGCTCACTGCAGCGATACTTGGCCGATAATGCCCTGGCCGAAATTTTAGAGCGTGCGGCACCAATTCTCGGTATATGCCACCTCAAACTTGTGGGGTCGAGACTCAATTCCTTCGAGGTCGTGACAATGGCTCCTCTCCGTCCTCGCCCACTTGCGACTGGATGGCCAAGATTGCCGACGAGACGAAACTGGTGGACATGAATCTCCCAGGAACTCACGACGCTGCTACATGTATTCTGTCCTTCATTGTTTTGCCACGGCTTTTCGACTGAATTGATACTTGAGGGGACTACTCTGACGCGAGGCAGGCTGAACTCGTGAAGTATACCGGACCGTGAGTGGAGGCACGCATTTCAATAATATTGATGGTCTAAACTTCGATGCAGAATCCGGGAAGCCGTATTCTTCCGATGCCAGGAACGCTCCTTGTTACATTCCTTGAACGACGGTATCCGCGTTTTCGATCTGAGACTAGGTTATAACCCCGGTAGCGATACGATTGGCTTCTATCACGGTTTGAATTCGAGGCTCTACTTGTTGCCGGCAGCATAATTAACGTATCACCCAAGGCGTCGCGATGCTTGGGCCGACAACTACATTGCAAGATGTGCTGTACGGGCTCTATAATTGGCTTATAGCTCATCCGTCGGAGACAATCCTCGTGTCTATTAATCAAGAAGCTGGGTCCAACACCCTGTACGACCGGAAGTTCGAAGAAATTCTGTTTTCCACCTTGAACAACGAACTGGGAAAGAGATTTTGGCTCCCCGTTGCTGGCGAGGTAACTCACGCAAGACTATTCCTGCATGCAACTCATATTCTCAGCTCGGGACCCTTGGCGCTGCTCGAGGTAAACTCGGGCTGTTACAGCGATTCACCTACCAATTCCTATCCTCTCCTGCAAATCCTGTTGGAATCCATCTTGATGCCGAGCAGTGGACGCCGAATGGCGGCGACATCAAGCTCGTTTACAACAAAGTGCCCAAGAGAGTTGCGTATATCCAGGTCAGCAGCGGTCTCCTTCGCTGCTTTAAGCTGATTTGCGTCACGGCAGGACACATTCATGCCTTTAGTCCCCCCTCGTTCGAGCGCAGATGCCAATATCACGTCGAAATTCGAGGCCGTCACGAGTCATCTTGCGAAGGCAATAAATGCTGCCGTCGATGGCGAGGTCGATGAAGGGTTCTACATCTCTTTCGCTAGCGCGCACAAGAATGCCGACAGAATCACTCCGAACGTATAAGCTTTTCTCTGCTTTTGGATGTACTCGACGTTTATTTCATCCAGACCATCGCCTTGGGAGATGCGTCAGCCACCGGGATGAACGAGCGTTTACTCCCATGGTTCAAGCAGCATAAGGGAAAGCGTCTTGGGGTCGTCCGTCAGTATATGTTTGTCCTTTCGCACACATACACTGACGAACGTTGCAGTCCTCGATTTTTACCATTCACAGCCAGGATTAGTGGAAGCGATCATTGGACTGTGATCATCGGATGTTTTAGTTGGAGGTTGAAAGTAGTAGAGGTCCAAACTGTCGTAACGTGAGAGAAGATAGGATCATCTCCCTCCCTCCCGAACAGATTTACCATGCCAACCAACCTTCGGTGGCGTCTGAATCATTCCTTTGACTCTTTGCCGCAGCGGTCATGAGCTGGCCAGTCCATATACATACATCGAGCAACTCCAAGTTCCCAAGACTACATGACTTTTACACGACCGCTGTTCTAACTTCTCGAGGCTCGAGCTGCACACTTGGTGAAATTCATGAAGTGCACCGTCGACCTGGCACCATTTTCGGCGTTAACCGGCTTCCCCGCGCACAGGCACCACCGGCCCCGCAAATCTATGGATCGGACGGGCTCCGAGGCAGCTCTGAGTCTGAAGGGAGAAGACGATCATCAATCATCTCGACATGCGATTCAATTGACGATAGCAATGCCACCTCTGGAAACCAGATGTCTCGTCCATATAGGGAAGCCAGAGAAAGACTTGCCACAGACCCGAGACGTTCTATGGCCCAAGGCAAATTCTCCACCTAACAGTTTCATATCTTGTCAAGATATGAAATAATCTTCGTCCTTTCAAAATCTTGCTATCCATTGAGCGCCTAGAGATCGTGCTGTCACTCGGAAAATTGAATCATCAATCATTCTTCTATCACGATGATCGGGTCAGTGGTCATGTGGATTTCGTGGAATATACATCTCGAATCTCATGCCAGCTAGACAACCAAGCCCGATTGGCGCTCTTGTACTGATACATACTAATATAGCGTCGTCGCCAAGTTTTCGATTCCTCGACGTTCTACCATCCACTCTTGTTCGTCGACGTCCCTTTCGCAGAGCCTCGTTGGCCATCTTCTCTATTCACCATCCTTTTCGCTTCTCTTCTTACCGCTTGAATTATGGCTGGAGTCGACCTCCTGTGCGTGTTCCTCATTTCAAACAACTTATCCCTCACTGACACTGCCTAGTTTCGGTACTATGCTCATCGGTGCGTCTCTAGCCTGCCGTCTGTATACATCTCATTGGGTGAATAGGCGTTATGCTTAACATGATGTTGTTCGGGGTACGCAGTTCTTTGGCATATCACCGCACTGGTCTAATGAGACTACAAGTCCGTGGTCACACAGGTGATTTCGAATTTTATGCCAACTCTTTCCAATACTGATATGGTCGGCAGATGTTCAGATATTTTCAACGCTTTCCCAAGTGCGTCCTAGCTTCAGTTGGAATTGTTCATGTTATACTGATGTGGTGTGCAGCGATTCTGTTTGGATTCGACTTTTGGTTCGCTCGCTCCCTTTCCTTCAAGCCGTACCTGGCTGACTTGGTCGCACCAGATGGCATACTTGCTCGTCGTCCAAATTGCCAATGTCGTTATTGAGTGCGGTATCATATTCGAGCCTTTGATCATTCAGTACGGTACGTGGCTGGAGCGGTCTCTACGAGCATTCCTAATAGTGGACACGAATTCTAGGAGAATTGGCGGCGGTGACCGTATCTCCGAAACGTGAGTATCTTCAATTATTTTTCAGTGTACGTTTTACTCATAAATACACTGTTACGCAGTTCTGCCCGCAGGTTAGCGTATTCCCCTCCACTCGCACAACCCCCAGTATATTTACCAAGACCCAGATTCGGTCATTATCGTCCGTTTCTTGACGTTCTGGTATCACCGCAAACTCACGTCTGCCCCAGTCAATAGTATCAGCGCCGATCCAACTTTTCTCTGCGTGGAGAATCAGCGGTACGCCTCTGAATATGTGCGCTCCGAGTCTGTTCTCACCGCGGCCAACACTATAGTCATAACCCGGTCATACATCCTTCCGGGTATCATAGCCCTGCTTTCAATGGCCTCTTTTGGTGCGGGACAATGTTAAATCGTTGAAACGTTCTTTGACGCGATGCTTCAGGCAGCGGAATTGATATGTCCATCAAGGTTAAAACTAAAAAGTTTTTTAAAAATAGAAAGAGGTTTGACAAAAAAAACAGGTGTTTACGAACCCCGAATTCAGCCAGTTCGGGGCGTTCACAACGACAGCTGTCGTCTGGCTGGCCTTGAGCGCTTCCTGCGATCTTGTCATCGCTATTGGAATGTCTCATGCTCTCTATACCCGCCGAACCGGGTTCAAGGCCTTGGACGGAAGGATCAATCGGATTATACGGTGTAAGTGAAATGTACAGATCTGCCGCCCTTGTATCGAATCAATCCCATAACTAATTCATATCTCATAACAGTGACGTTGGAAACAGGCTCCTTAACAGCCGTAACGGCCCTGACGGACATCACGCTTTTCCTTGTTTTCCCCGTGAGCAACTTCCTCGACGCCAGCCAGGGAATCAATATTAATACTGAAGTCTTTCCCTCCCAGAAGACAACGACGAATTTCATCGTGGATTTCCCACTCTCGGCCGTGTATACGTGTTCGATTCTCGCAATGTACGTCCAGCAGCCCAATCGCAAACCAGTTTTAAACTTGGGTTCCACAGGCTCAACTCCCGGGAAAGCTCAAAGCCCGAGGATTTGGAGCAAGCTCATTCAGCGCCACAGATCCTAGCACACTCGCACCAACTGAGCACTTTCAAAGCAGCTCAGTCGGCATTACAGTCTTCGAAACAGGTACGGCATGCCAATTTTCCTGACACTCTGCTGAACGTCAAATTAAGTTCGACGCCGATTATGCATCCTCGACCTGAACCAGCGGTCAGCCACTTACGACGCCAATACGGTACTTGATAATTTCTTTGTGACGTCCTGATATTTTGTTGACTATTCGTGTGCTTCGTAGAGGTTCGAGTCTTCAGAATCCGAATCTCAGGCAAGGCGAAGGCGTTGAATATCTGAGATAACACCCGTTTCTTCCCCTATCGGTCCCTCTACTCTTCATAAACATTCTATTTGAACACTAATAGTTTGGCGAACTGTTATACTATAGTGGTCATATACTCTCTGGGAGAGCTTGCGCTAATATTGATTTCTTACTTGGAAGGTAACTCATGCTGTAAGTACAACCCATACTTGCAAGTTGTAAAGAAGCGATGGGGGACAGGTCTTCCTCCGATGCCAGGCACGAGAAGGCTCGTCAGATACGTATCTCAACGTTACCCTGGGGAATTTTCAATTCAAGTTCAGCCGGCGGCGGATGCCATCCAATAGCGCAATGTGTGCTTTGAGGAATATCCGAAGTTGAAGCTTGAACATGGTCGATAGACTAAGTATTAGCAAGTTTTCTGACGAGTCTTGAATCTAGCCTCGAATCCTCTCGTACATTTGTGATGGGAAGGAAAGCTCAAAATTCCAACCTTGCATTGCGGCAATCCCGATATCGCCGACAGCGGTGACCGTGACCGTGACGGGTCAGCACAGCTTCCCAGGCTTTCACCACCAGTGACCCAACGCTTTACCCACCAATGAGATTGAATGCAGCGTCAATTTATACTGGCCACTGGGAGGGAAACTGACCGCATCTGGGACCGAAATACGATTCAAGGACACTCGCTCTGAGGCCGTCGGAGGACACAGGATACTTACATGGCGAAGGCTAGTAGATCAGGCTAGCCGCTAGAACGCATAAGCTGATGCTCGGCGTCGAAGGAATCAAAGGTAACATTTTTCTTTCTCTGAATTCGAATCTTCTACAGCAGATCTAGGCGTATAACAGAAGAGGCACGAAGGAAGACGAAAGACGAAGACAGATTCAATCAACCGCGAGTGCGCCGTGCTCGACGGAACCACAGTATTTCGAACGAGCAGACCTGGCCGTAGTGGTGCCTGAAGTGGGGCATTGGAACCACGAGTAGACCCTGGCCCATGTGGCCCAGCTGGCCAGGTTCTGATGGCGATTCACAGAATAACGCGTTTCCTCTCAAGACTTTTGTATTGAAGCTTCCACGTAAAGGAATGTCTTGAAATAAAGTTGGGGCCTTACTCGCAGCTAAGCTTGCCACCCTTATTTCGCCTTCGCGTCCTTGAATCAGTTTCAAGGCTGACACGCAAGCGTGGCAAACTAGACTAATGAGGTAAACCAATCTAACTCGTCTTAAATAAAAGGAGTAGAGGATTCGCCCTAACGAGGCAGCGTCTTGATCTCCCCCATCCACCTTCCACTCTTTCTCTCCTCTCTCAGTATGAAGTGCGCCACCTCTGTCCTCTTGTCTACATCCCTCGTCGCCTCCGTCGTTGCTCATGGTTGGGTTGGCATACTCACCATCGCTGGCGAGGCCTACAAGGGCAACCAACCTCTCGAACAGGTGCCCAACGGCGCCCCGTCCGTCGTCCGCCAGATCGCCAACAACCTTCCCGTAAAGGACGTCTCTCTCCCCGAGCTTACCTGTGGCCGAAGCGCCCAGCCCGCCGCGCTCGTCGCTCCTGCCAAGCCAGGAGATACACTCCTCATGCACTGGAACACCTTTGCAGGCAATGGCAACTGGTTCCACACTGTGGGCCCAATCATGACCTACCTCGCGAGGTGTAACTCGAGCTGTGCCGAATTCGACGCAAGCGAGGCGCAGTGGTTCAAGATCAGGGAACAAGGACAAGACGTGGATGAGATCTGGGCGCAAGCTAAACTCGGTGCGCCTAGGCTCTGTCTGTAATACAAGTGCGCTGCGGATCCGATTAACGGTTTTGCGGTTCGCAGATGACGGCTCTCCCGCGCACGCCACGCTTCCCGCGAACCTCAAGGCCGGCGAGTATCTTCTCCGGAGCGAAATCCTCGCGCTCCACACTGCCCAGTCGCCCGGCGGTGCGGAGTTCTACGTGAGTTGCTCCCAGCTGCGAGTCACTGGCTATGGCACCGGTATTCCCAAAGCGAGCGACCTAGTGCGCTTCCCGGGGGCATATCACGCAGATGACAAGGGCATCCTGATTGACGTACGTTAAACCTCTTCTGCATTCCCCCTTGACCGACGATCGTTCTTTCTTTCTTGGCGGCTAGGTATATAACATGAAGGGCGCGTACCAATTCCCTGGCCCGCCCGTCGCAACGCTGGTTAACGGCGTTTCCCCGCCGAGTTCCCCGCCCCCACATTCTTCGTCATCCGCGCACCTCAACGCCACTTCCACCAGCCACACTTCAGACCACATGCATCTCACGACTCAAGGTGCCGTGGAGTCCGCCGCGAACACCGCAACCTTGTCTGCCGCGACGAAGACCTGTGAAGGCAAGCACAAACGGTTCCCCGAGGCCTTGTCCGCCGCGCCCGACGTGGAAGTGCGCCACCGTCGCTCGCGCGTGCGCCACGGCCGCCCTGTCGGAATACACTCCCTTTGATCACAATGACTGATTACCCACTTTCTTTTGCTTTCCTGGCTCTTTGTACCGAACCGCTGGTGCAGGGCAGCTCTTTTCAAGAAGCCTCCTGGGGTTCCTCTTTCATATTTCATATTTGACCTTGTGCTATGTATGCGTATCCGATATCCAATTTAGGTACTAGCAGCTAGTACCTAGCTACATATATAGCCACGGCGCTGGTTTTGTACATGTTTTGTGATTGAGAAAAAATAATCTTGAGGATTTTCAGTTTAGAAAAGTTGTGCACTATGTCCGAGATCGCTGAATTCGAACCGTAGATCGTATTTCAAGCAATCGAGTGCAAAAGTCCAAAAGCCCTTACTTGTGCTGACCTGCACAGCTGATTTGGGCTGAAGCCGTCGAAATCTGAAAATTACAACGAGAAACAGTGGCTCACTATGGCAGTCGACATCCAACAAGTGAGAAGTCTCGATCCAAAGATTCCACAATTCTGCAAGAAAAATCAACGTCCCAACTTTCGGCTTTCCCGGCAATCACCGATGTAGTGATTTTGCAGCTTGTCCTTAACCATTTCAAGGTTTTGAGAAAGGCGCCAGCAGAGAGCGCACAGCACATCTTCGGTCGGTTTTGTCATCCATCTTGGTTCAAGGCGCAAATCCCTATTTTCCGAGCTTTACTCAGCAACTCCGCCGTGAGTGACGAATCCTCCTTGTCGCGGCATCGATGATAGGCGCCGGCTGAGAGGGCACCTATATAGGCCTCCCAACGTCTCCAAACATTCAAACCGCAAAATGGCATCCATCGCAAAGACTATCGTAGCCACTGGGGCCTCATCTGGACTTGTACTGAGTTCTTGGCCATACATGCGCACTTTCCAAGCTGATCTGGTACCGCAGGGTTTTGAGGCGATCAAGCAGCTTTTGGCGCAGAACCAGCCATACAAGTTCATCCTCGGAGCCAGAGATGTCGCAACCACGCAGGCAGCATACAGCAAAGTCGAATTCGACAAGAGCCAGCACAGCGTGGCCGTCCTCCCCCTGGAGTTATCCGATTTGAAGGCGGTGAAGACGTTTTCGCAGCAGGTCCTCGAGAGGCTCGGGCAGGCGGAGAAGATTGATTATCTCATGTTGAACGCGGCGAGGAGCCATGGGGCGGAGCAGGCAGGACCGCACGGGTCGAAGTGGTGCGAGAGTTATATCGTTAACCATCTGTGTGAGTTAGGCTGGGCGATTTCTGTTCTCAATCAACTCACTGGCGTTCCAGCGCAGCACTATCTCGTCCACCTACTTCGCGACAAACTCGTCGCCTCGAGCACGCGCATCGTCTTCGTGTCCTCCGGCGGAATTCGCATGGTGAAGGATCCAAGTGCGTATGAATTACCAAACTGGTGCCCACTAGACTAACCGCGCTATCGAAAGGCACGCTTGAGACGACGCTCAAAGCCGGCTCCAGCGCCGGCGCGATGACCGTCTACCCTGCATCTAAGCTCGCCGCTCTGTTCAGTACGCACTGGTGGCGCCGCCAGCTCACGGGCCAGTGCACTGTCGTCGCCGTATCGCCGGGGCTCATTCCCGACACGGGCCTCGGGAGAGGCATGCCAGGGGCGACGATACCCCCGGAGATGCTCAAGGACGCGAAGAGCGTCGCCGTGGGTGCGTGTTGCCTCTTTTTCTTTTCACGCATCTTTCCCTTTCTTCTGCCACCTGAATACTATTTACTCATTCCACTTTTTTTGTTTAATATTTCGCTTAGGCGCTGCGAGCATCCTCGCCGCCTTCACACGCACAGACTTCCCCGAGGACCCGGACCGCATTTTCCTGACCAGCTGGGGCGAGTGGTGGGGCCGAGACGACATCGCGGTGTCCCTCGACAAGGCGCTGCAAGATAAGTGGTCCCCGTCGAAGGAGGAGATTGAGAGGGAGGAGGGGATTGTTGTGTAAGAAGATCGAGAAGAGCATGATTGCGTGGAGTTTGAGAAGGAGAAGACGAGAACTGCGGAAAAGCAAATTTGGAGATGAGTCGTTGCTGAGCGCTGAGCTGTAATTGTAGAATTGCCCGAGGATGTGAAGACTTGAAATCTGCCTAGCAGTTTGGGAATTTCCACAATAGTGCTGAGCATGCAGGACCAGTTCCAAATAAATTTCCAATTCAAGTTCAACTTGGATGTGCACCGAGTAGTTTCACTTCCATGATATATGAATCCCGTGTGGTGGCCAATTCAACGGCAAAACGGCGTAGAATGGCAGGGTAAGTATCAAGAAGATGATGGGATTTCGGCATGAAACGCCCGCCACCGAGTCGAAGGAAGACAGATGCAAACTTTGAAACCGAACGTAAGATGGATGGATGCAGAGGTATAGCACCCGTCAATTTAACCGTGTGGTGCAACCTTGCGGTGACTTGGCGAGGGGGAGCAATGTCCACTGGAAGCAAAGGTGTCAGCTGAATCATACTGCCTTGCTAGACTCGGATCTTGAGAAGTTCTTCCCACCGGCTGCCACCCCGCGCCGGCTTGCCTGTAGAAGTATATATGAGCTTATACCTGCGTGGTGCCCGTAACACGCTGGAAACCTGCTGCGCTGACGCGCAGAATTAAAGCAATTAAAAAAACAATATATACATAAGTTTGGGTCTGGTCCACGCTAAAATCGTTGGGGTGGTCGCGACCGGGCAGGGAATGGCTTAGACGGAAGCAGCCACGGCGATCCGGGTTGCGAATTTGGCTGCGAATTGGGCTTCGACCCAGGCGAGCCGGGATTCGAAACTTGGCCGTTGTAGTTGTAGTAGTCCGTGTGTGACTGCGTGGACGGGTACGTGAGTGTTCGTTCGGACGCGGCGTCGGTGGTTATGAGCTTTTCCGTAGATGCATGGATATCGAACTTGAAAATTCATTGTCGAACCACCACAAATCAGTAGGATGTGGGGACGTAGTAGACGGGGAAACTCACCACCGTCGACGTGTGTGTCCGCACCACTTTGAGCCGTGGAATGTACAGTCGTCAGGCTGCAGCTGGACTTCGTTTTAGCAGCGTGTCGAGGCAACGGGAATTAATGACGGACTTTGGCTAACGCCTCAGGTTTCAGAGTGGTCTGGCCCTGGGCTTCTAGCATTTGTAGCGCTGTGCGCCCTTGCTCTGCATCTGGGGCCTTTCGGCCTTCACGGGAGTTGAGCCTGGGCAAAATATAAGATTAGTCACGGTGCAATCCCTGTGCTGGCTATGGATGTTAGAAATACATTGCAAGGATCGAGCATGTGTAGAGCACCGAGAGCGGAAATCGATGATGAAGTTGATCAATGTTCTCTAGACTCTAGTTGAAGGGGATGTAGCTGTATTTCTTTCGGCTGAGAAGGAGCTTGCGCACAGGGAACACGAGGAAAAGAGTGACATCAGCGAGAGCCGTTACGGACGTCAAGGAGCCTGTTTCTAGAGACTGTGAGGTAATTGTGAGCATACTGGGGCCGGGATATCGGTCGCGCATACATCTGATGATCCGGTTGATCTGATCTTCTGTTTGTCTTCTGTCGTGGACGCGTCGACCAGAGATAGCCCTGCTGCTGGGTTACATTCCACTTCCTTGAAGTAGGTTCTCCTAGATCTTTCTTGCAAGGTCGAGATGACAGACTTTATCAGCTCATAGTTAGGGTTGTTTTCGCTGTTCACGCGATCTGGCACCAGGCAAGGGGAAATCGGGATTAAAATATTGTACGTGGGGAGGGGGGGGGGGTCCCGGGAGGGCTGAAAAAAACTTTTCTGTACATAAAGTTTAAAGCTTCAAAATGCCTCATAGACCAAGGGAGGGGTATTGACTAGTTGTAATTAACACATATAAGTGTTTGGGTACTAATAGAACAATATTTATCAGTCTGAACTTGGTCTGAACGTACATTTTCTGTGATTTGAGCCAAATTGAGGTCAACTGTGATTGGTTCTCGGGTCAAAAATTATTGAGCTGTTAGAATGCAGAGTGTTAAATGTATCACCTGCATTCATTAGATGGTGTAGACAAGCACCATTAAGCCCAAGGAAGGGTATGAAGTAAGCTGGAGAGCGGCGGCTGGGCGCGGAGAAGCCGGCCCGACCATAGGGGTGGGAATCTCCTTCCCTATAAGGAAGGAGGGGGAGGGGGGGGGGTCAGCTCAGGGTTGAAAAAAACTTTTCGACCCTATATCCGATTTTCGAATCCCGAGTTCCCCTTGGCACCAGGACTTAACCGAGGAAGCTTGAGCGGCAATGCACAGCGAGCGGAATATCATGAGGAAGTTCTCGTAAAATATACAGCAGCCCTCTGAGGATTGCAATGTTGAATGAGGGCTGCAGTTTCATGGAGCCCGACGACGTTCTGACTCTGGTACTGTAGGGTGGTTTAGGTTTAAACCACGATGTCGCCAATGTTGGCCTGGTTTAAACCAGCTATAGGGAAAGCAGGTACGGTTTAAGCCAGAACAGTTTAAACCAGGTTCAAACCTGATGGTTTAAACATAATGGCTTAAACCAGGTTTGAACCTCATGGCTTAAACCAGGTTCAAACCTGATGGTTCAAACCATGATGGCTTAAACCAGGTTTAAACCTGATGGTTTAAACCAAAAAACTTGGATCAAAAGACTTCAAATCGTGTGGCTTGAACCAGTTTTAAACTGGTTTAAACCAAAAAGGTCGGACCAGAAGAGTTCAAACAGTGTGGTTTAAACCAAAATGGCACAAACCAGGTGTAAACCAGTTCAAACCAGAAAATCATAGAATCAATCATGGTTGAATCAAAATTTCAGATTTGGTTGAGTTCTTTGAAGATAATTAGATATTTCAATGAGAAGAATTGATTTCATGTAGTTGTCATCCACTATAACAGCTGCACAATCAATTTTTGGATCCATGTGCGCAGACCTGATATGTTGAGCAAGACTGACTCCAAGCCTTGGACCAATTTTATGGACACTATACTGTGTCAAAAGTATTTGCGACAACTTTGTGAAAAATAACATCTTTCATCGAGAACAAATTGAGAATCAGCACAGAAAAAAGACAACTCAGAATGAACCACAGCTTGTAGATCACGACAACTTTATTGTAAAGCCAACAACTCCAGAAAGCACATCTAATTTACAAAGAGGTTCATCTCTTGCACATTGAAGTATGCAACCTTGAATTTGATGGACACAATTGGCAACCTATTGAAATACAACTTCATTCTACTTGACATTGCAAAAGGTAAGTCTACAATAGGGCATACCAGTTCAGGAATCAGGTCCTTCTGGCTGAAATTGTACCTGAGAACTCCCTGGGGTATCCCTTGGTGTTAGATGACACAAAGGGCCTCAACTTATGCTGGCCTGCGAGAAAAGCCAAAGTCAATCAATTTCTTGATAATGGCTGTGATGTGTCTCTCTGGTAATTTATTCCTCTATGGTGTCAGGATAGGTTCTGATCTGTAAGGACAACCTCAGCTCGGCGCAGAGCGCGGGAGACTAGCGGGAGAATTCGAAGTAACTCAATTGACAGTACTAAATACAGGTTTCTAGAATACGCACCTAGCGGGAGAATCCGAAGAGAAGAAAGGATGAGGATTCCCACGCTAGGCGAGGTTTTTTATAGGTACTAGCCAGTAGCACGTGTCCGGAGGGATCGGCAGTGGTCTCGAGCTTGATCGCACAGCATGTGCCAGTGAGAGCGACTGGACGGAGGGGGGCGGAGGGGAACAGAGTCCGGAGAGACGGGAGGTGACGTTCCGGGTGGAGGCGCAGGCTGAGGTGCAGGTCCGAAGGCCGGACAGTCGGGCGAGGCCGGACGAAGGATCGGACGAGGCAGTGGGGCAGTGCGATGGGCCGGAGCCGGACGGACGGACGGACGGACGGACGGACGGGTGGTTCCCCTGACATCACCCCCCCCTTGGAATGTGGCGTCCCGACGCATGAATCGGACCTGGGCGTCGCGCCTCCGGAACGAGAGCGAGTCGAAAGCGGCCGAGGCGATCTGGCGCGGGGCGTTAGGGTAGCGGCGGTAGTAGGCATCAATGGCGTCTTGGGCGAAGACGTCGGAGTGCTTTACCCATTTATTGTGTTCCGGGCCGTAGCCTTTCCACCGCACCATGTACCAGAGGCTGCCGTAACGGACGTTCGCTTCTAGGATCTCTTTGACCTCCCATTGAACATCGTGGTCCGTCTGAAGGACGGGCGGGGGTTCGTCGTTCCGGGGGCGTCCGGGGAACGGGTCTGGTTCCGCGAGCTGGAGTTTCACCACCGGGAAGACCGGGTGGAGCTGGGAGTACCGGGGGGGAAGCTCGAGCTTGTACGCACCCTTTCCGATGACCTTTACGACTTTGAAGGGACCGAGGCGTTTGTCCGCGAATTTGACGGACGGACGGGTCGTCCGGATGTCGGAGGCGTCCAGCCAGACTCGATCGCCTACTTTGATCTCTGGGGCGGGCGTGCGTCGGCGATCGTAGTACAGCTTGAACTCGTCCTTGGCTTTAACGAGGGCGGCTTTGGCTTCCGAGACTCCGGACGCGATCCGGTCGCGGAACTCGTTCGCGGACTCCACGTTCGAGCGCAGTCCGTTGGGCTCAAACCCCATCCGGGGGAGCCTTCCAGTGTCCGTCATGAACGGGACTTGCTGCGTCGAGGAGTGGACGTGGTTGTTGTACGCGAACTCCGCAGCCGGGAGGAGCTCGTCCCAGTCGTCTTGTTTGTAGTTCGTGAAGATCCGGACGAACTGCTCGAGTTCCTGATTGACGCGTTCGGTCTGGCCATCGGTCTGCGGGTGGTAGGCGGTGGAGGTCGCTGGTTCTATCCCGATGAGGCGCCACAGTTCCGTAGTGAATTCCGCGACGAACTGCGGCCCACGGTCAGAGATATATTTCCGGGGGTTCCGTGATGCCTCCAGACGTTCCGGTAATAGAGCCGAGCGGCTCCGACCGCGCCAAGGCCGGTGTGGCACTCGTTAAAATGGGCCCGCTTACCCAGGACGTCGACCACGACCATAACGGCGTCGAAGCCGTGCGCGTCCGGGAGCTCGACGATGAAGTCCACCGAGACGGTGTCCCAGCGTTCTTCCGGAATTTCGGTTGGGTGGAGCTCTCCGTGGGGTAGCTTCCGGAGTGCCTTCGTCCGGTTGCACGGGTCGCAAGTTCGGACATATTGGCCGACGTGACGGGACAGCTGGGGCCACCAGTAATTCCGGGAGATGAGCTCGAGGGTTTTGAAGCGTCCGGCGTGTCCGGCGACCCGGGTGTCGTGGTGCAGGGCGATGATCCGGCGTCGGAGGTCCTTATTCCGCGGTACAACGATCTTACCGCGGTAGTAAAGGAGCCCTTCTGCGACACGCCACTCGGACGACCGGGGGGGGCGGACGTTCCGGTTCTTGAGGAGCTCTCGCGCGACAAGCGCGACGGGGTCCTCAAGGTCCGGTTCACCCGCGAAGGCCTCCCGGACGTCACGAAGGAGGGGGACCTCAGGTCCGGCTACCACGACGCCTTCTAGCGCGCGGACGTGGAACAAGTCCGGGCGAAGAAGGGTAACGTCCGTGTTGTCCGAGCCTACCCCGTGGTCCGGGCAACGGGACAGCGCGTCCGGACGGCCCATGAGACGTCCGGGCTGGTGGTGGAGCCCGAAGTCAAACCGGGACAGGTACAGGGACCACCGCGCCTGCCTCCGGTTCAAGTTCTGTGCCTTCCGGAAGTACTCCAAGTTTTTGTGGTCCGTCCAGATCTCGACCGGATGCTGCGTACCTTCGAGGAAGTGTCGCCACTCCTCTAGGGCCCGGATGATCGCAAGCATCTCCTTGTCGTGGATCTCGTAGTTGCGCTGGACGTCACTCAGACTCTTGGAGTAAAACGCGACCGGATGCCACTTCCCGTTCGCGTCTGGCTGAGACAGGACGGCTCCGGTGGCGTAGTCGGAGCTGTCTGCCTCGACCCGGTACGGACGCGACTCGTCGGGCAGGACCAAGACGGGCTCCGCGGTCACCGCATCCTTGAGGGCTTGGAAGGCGGCCGCCGCGGCAGCAGTCCAGGTCCAAGCGACGCTCTTCTTTGTGAGGTCGAAGAGGGGCCGCGCTATGTCCGAGAACGCCCGGATGAACCTCCGGTAGAAGTTCGTGAAGCCAAGGAACTGCTGCACGTCCTTCTTGTTCTCCGGAGCAGGCCAGGCAGCAACTCCGGCGACCTTGACCGGGTCCATCTCGACGTGGTTGTGCGAGATGATGACGCCGAGGTACTCGATCGACGACTTCTCGAACTCGCACTTCTCCGGCCGGAGGTAAAGCTTGTGCGCCCGGAGCCGCCGGAGGACTTCTCGGACGATCTCTCGGTGGCGCGCGAGATCGGAGTGAGCGATGAGGATGTCGTCAAGGTATACCATGACATCTCCGGACAGGATGAGGTCTTGGAAGATGTCGTTCATCATCGTCTGGAACGTGGCCGGAGAGTTGGTGAGGCCGAAGTACATCACCAGGGGCTCGAAGAGCCCTCGGTTGGTACGGAACGCGGCCTTCCACTCGTCGCCTCCTCGGATCCGGACGTTGTTGAAGCCCCACCGGACGTCGAGTTTCGTGAAGAACCGGGCTCCCTTAAGGCGGTTGAT